>BGZK01000450.1:0-410175 GCA_005406025.1 Eumeta japonica | reverse complement strand
ACTCTGAGGTATCCCGAACAAAATTGGTTGTCTGTGAAGTCGGTTTACGGATGATAGTTTTACGTGATGATGTCATAAGAAAACATTGATGAAAAATTGCATTCTTTTATGAATTGAATTATTATCACTGAATTATCATTATTTTGTATAATACAAAGAAGGAGTTAATTGAAAATGACAATGTTTTCGATAAATTAACATTTCTTTGCACTCGTTATATCAAATATTTTTCTACTTATAAATTATACTGTAAAGAGATAGATGCCTCACAAGCCGAACGCTTAGACCAATCGTGCATCTCTATTGTTACGCGCTCTCGCTCGCACGCTCGTCTAAGGCGGAACGCAACATTGAGTCATGCGTGCAGCCGGCATTCATCGATTTATAAGACGTTATCACGTCATAATATTTTCTAAATTAATGTTAATTAAAATAAGTAATAGTCAATTACCATCTATTTTATTAAATAACTTTAAAAATGTTTACATTAACATTATAAAACTTTCTAGATCAAAAGCGAATTCATTTCATATATCACATGGAGTGCAATTTGAAATATTTTTTTTTAATTTTTTAACTTACTACAATAAAGCGACTCTCATACTTAAAATTTATTTATTTAGACGTTCGTGTTTTGTTCGTGTTTCCGCACAGTTCTCTAAGCGCCTAAAACCGAAGGCGGTTTCGAGCGCTTTAACCTAACGACTGTGCAACGTGAGTGAAGCGAAAAGGTATTTGAGGTGGAGATCTGGGGCTTTTGACTACCCCTTCGCAGAGGACGCATGGGAATATCGTGGTTCGTACTATTTTAGTTGTAATAATTTCGTCGTAAACACTTTGACATTTAATCTCCAAGAACAGAAGAGATCGTAGGAGATGTTGTCTCTTAACTTTAATAAAGATAAATAAATGATACACCTATTCGGTGAAAACAAAGTAATATCCGTTCTTGAAATTCCATTACTTTCGACCGAAATTCTTAGACTAGAATGTTTTCCCTTTCAAGGTCGGAATAGGTCGCGGCGGTCGGCCTACGGAGCTTCAGGATATTGCTAAAACTTTTCTCATCGAATTAACAAAGTGGTTCCGCGGCATGGATAAAGTTATCCGGGTCAGCTATGGGATTCTCATATTTTGTGATATGTTATTGTCACGAGCGGGGCGTATGTTGGATGTAATTGGGACCGTTAATGGTATTAGGCGAAGGTCGGGTCAGCTTTGTTTGTTTGTTACGGAAATAAGGTTTCGTCACATTGCGCCGATTCGAGTACAAATTCAAGAACTGGGTCTACAAATATTGTGGTCTATGTATCAAACAAAAAAGTAGAGAGAAAGAAATGTGTACATTAAAGATAATCGATAAAACCCCGGCCAAGAACGTGTCGCGACATGCGCAGCGTGGTTCCGTAGTTGTCCGTCCAAGTGTACGGACTTAAAAGGAAGCTTGTTGTTTATTGTTGGGCTTGGAACCTTTTAATTAGGGATGTAATGATTTTATATTTCCCTAATTTAACATGGTTAATAAATTTATATTCACTATCTATCTTGTCCAATTAACAACTTCATCTATATAATGTTCAATGGAATTTGTATTAAATTTTGTTCTAACTTCTCCAAGTAAATTTTGCCTATTATTTGTCAACTTGTAAAGCCTATTTAGCTGTGATAGTTTTTCTTTCAACTTCGTTATTTATACTATTTATGTGATTCTTTTTCATATTACATGCAAGAATAGCCATTTGTCTGGGAGAGGGGATACTTGACTCGAACAAAAATGAGCACGTTAAAGTTCAATATTTCGTAAACGGAATCCTTAATCGAAAAATGATTTTCATAGGCCCATAACATTTTTGAATGAGCTTTCCAAGAATACTCTATGTCTTTGGACAGAACAGAAAAAAAAAACATATCTAACTTATACGTAAGGGAGGTACATTGAAAATTTTTTTAAAGATTTTATTCTACCACTTTGTCGGCACGATTAATATGTATACCTATAAAAAATTACAGGTGTTTAGTACAAAGAGTCTCTAGCTAAATCGCGGATAGACAGATAGGTAGACGGAAAAATGGACATGTTGAAATTATAAAGGTTTCTTGTTGACTACGGAACACTAAAAGTCACTCTGAGTGCTAACAGAAACGATGACAAAACACGTTTCAATGTCTTTTGGAGTTCCTATCTGTTTGTCAGTTTGTGCATGTGTTTGCGAATTTCACAAAAGGTAGGTACTCGAAAGAATTTGATAAAATTTGAGAAGGTGTGGCTTATTGCCACAAGCAATATAAAGAATAGTTTTTATCACGTTAGGCGGTTCGTTTTTCATTATGTGTATTTTGAACTGAACCCGAATCTATATCAAGACCAAAATCGGAATCAAAAACGAGGCCAAGACTCAAATTGAAAACAAAAACAAGATCGACAGCATGACCAGGCGATATAAAAGATGTAGGAATTTATACTACGCCCACGCGGGCGGAGCTGAAGACGAAGGCTGATATAGAATATTTGACAAAGGAATTGATTTTGAATTTGCACCCAATTTTTAGGAGTTTAAGATAATATTAGAAGTTTTTAATTAACTAAACATTTTTAGTTGTAATAAAAATACGAATAAAAGAACATCCCAGAACTATGCAAGAAGTTGAGAAAGTTTTAGACATCGTTGATATATATATATTTGTATTACTAAAACATTGATATTAAATTTTCAGTAAAAACAGTTTTTGAAGACATTTTATTGTAAGTTAATAATAAAAACCTGAAAACTTTATAGAATTGTGTATATGAAAGGTATAAAAATAGAATCGTATTGCTCACCTTTTTGGATGTTGAATAGACTAGTGAGTATTTTGTTATTTACAATACAGAACCTATAGGCCACAAATACGACTGGCAAATATCCAATTTTAGAATATCTTGTTTGTTGTTGAGTTCTTGTTATCATTGTAGTCTCTCTTTGTTACTAAAAATAATTTCGAAAGTATGTTTAATGTTGTGTAATTGAATAGGTACCTAGAAGAAAAATAAAGCCCTATGATTTTACGGCTATAAATATTTGAACAGTAAATGTAAAAAAGGAAACCTTGTTTTATGACATGGACTTTAGGAATTTTATTTAAAAAAATATTATTATATTATTATTAACATTATTGGTGTTAGCAAATACACAGGATCATCTGACTATACCATAAAAATGACCATTTATACGCTGATACAAGCAAGGCGAATCGACTTAAATATTTGAGTTTTTGAGATGCACATCCGACAATATATTAATGTTGTCAGATTATTTAATTGAGTACAATTAGAGGCGGAACCCTCTTAGGCAGACTTTTAATTTTTGACTCTACTTACATAATCTCGTTATCGATAACCTAAGTATGGAAAATAATTAAAACATGTATTAATTCAAGGAGATAATAATAAAAAAAAGAATCGTAGGTGTTTATCCTTTTGATTTTTTAAGGTTCCGAGCCAAAATGGCAAAAACGGAACCCTTATAGTTTAGTCGTATCCGTCCGTCCGTCCGTCTGTCCGTATAACACAGGCATTTTATTCAAACACTATAACACATGTATTGATGAAATTTATAGTGTAGGTGTCTTGTATAAGCCGCTGTTTAGTTTTGTGGTTAAATAACATAAATAAATATTCTATGGCATTCTATACATGTAACAGAAGCTAAATTTTTTTTTCAGCAAACCTTAAGAAGTGGTACATATAATGACAGTTATTTTAAAAATATTGTAAGGTTTCTAAGCAATCATTCTGATTCCATGAATAATTTTGGAAATAATAGCTCCGAAAATAGCAGAAATTGTGTCCCTTCTTCTTCTATTTTCTAAGCTGTATGTCCAAAAATATATGAAAAACATAATAATGGTAACGCTTAATAAATGCTTTCAATACAAACTTATTTTAAGCATGGTACGATATACTGTTTTTAAGTTATTGCCTAAAAACTGCGCTTCTCAACAAAAGAGCTCAAGTATCATGAAGATACGCTCTTTTGCTGATGCAGATTAGTTTACATTAGTTTAATAGTAACAGTCGACATGCCTACTTGTTTTTCTAGTTATAGACGACTAAAGCGCTTATAGCTATTCTGTGCGGGAAACATGGTAAAAGTGTAACAACGTACTTTTTTATCTGCTGTGCCTTTCTTTGTAATACTGGTTTAGGAACCCTATAATGAGCATGGTCCGGCATGCTCTTGGCAAGTTTTTTTTTCCTTTTATTTCCGTCAGTTAAGGGTCCTTAGGATTATGAGCAAAAAATTACAAAACAGTCGTAAGATATATTATTTTTTTGTAACAACAAATAGTTGATATCTTTTTAACTTAATCCAGTATTAAAGTTTCAGTGACACAAAGAGCACAATTCGTAAAAGAAACTTATCCGGGTGTGACTTTATACAACTTTATTATATATTCCACGGGAGATGCGTCATGAGCCAGAAGCGAGTGTATCATCAGCTGCCGCCCAGTGACTTCCGGCCGCCTGCGCGTGCTGAGATTTTGATTTGTGCTCATGAATAAACCATGCAGCGTCCGCGGCGCAGGTCAAACTAGGCTCACAAACTATGAACGGCCAGGGTCCGTCTGTGCGTTTGTATACATCTGTTTGTCGTGTGGGGCTCGAATTGGAGACGTTTCGTGAAGTTGTCTAGATCGAGCGAAACTACACCGCTGATCAAATATGCGATCTCATTCGTCGATATATTCTATTGTTTGGCTATCAAAACGTCACAGGTGTAGATAATATTAATGGTGACTTTATAGGTAAAAATATTTTGAATTCCTTGTCAGTCACTCTGTGATTGCAAAAAAGAGAAACAATCTCAATGTATAACCAGCCTTGATCTTGTTTACATTATATTTTTATGCGAAGTCTTTTATTGAATGTACAAGGCTTTGGATTGTCTTTTTATCGTTCACTTTTTCAATATTTAATAGAAATAACAATTAAGTTGTCCCTAGTTCGTTAAGTAATATGTTACTTTTTATTTTAATTCGTGCAGAATTTATTTAGTCATCATTATAATATTGGCGATGTCATCGATAATAGATTCAAAGTTTTTGTAACAGACGCCATTATAAATAAGTTTACGATGATTAATTATAAAAATTATTATAAATTTTGCCCCGAGTAAACGGATCGGCAGCTGCGAGTCTCGTATCTGTTGTCACTGTCACACCAAATCAAAATTCTTGATTTTTTTAAAGTTAAAGTTTTTGGGTTTTGTTAATGCACCATTATTTTGATATAAACAGCCTCATTACATTTGTCTATTAGAATTCTATCCGTTCGATTGTTTAATATTTTATTTCATATAGAAAATTCCATATTTAAGTAAAAGCATCTTATGTATTTACGAATATATGCTTTTACATAAAACCTACAAATTAAAAATGTGCATCAATAGTATTAAAAATAGTAAGTAGTCAGTTTGGCGGTTTTGATAATCAAAACGCTCTAATAAAGCGTTTCTGCATCAATTTCCATATATTAAAAACGAAAGCGGACGATTTATTAAAAATTATTCAAATTGTATCATTTATAAGTTTATGTGGTCAATAAAAATTGTTCTAAAAAATGTTTATTGTCAATATAACTGATGAAGTTACAGATTTTGTAGTACTAATGAAAAACCAGTTTGTTATAAATCCCTGAAATACATCAGAAGAAATGTTCAATACTTCTAAGTTTATATTTCAATATTTACAAATTTAATAAAACTTCATACAATTTTGTGCCAAGTTTTGATTACCTCCGTCTTGAGGAATACCGGTGTCCTAGCGCCTCGTCCGAGTGGATATCTGATGTATTTCTTTATATTTTAAGTAGTTAGATCTATCACATAGTTAATCCTCATCTCGATACCGCATTCAAATCTGATCTTAATATTGGTTCTGATTTCAGGCCTTTGATTTTAATTCCGGTTCTATACTCGTCTTACGACCCTTTTCGATTTGCATATTGCTACTGATCACGGTTATGGTTTAGACAAAGTCGGTGCAAATGCTGGTATCAAAATAGAATGTAAGCTATTACTCGGAGATAGTGTAATTTTGTATGAGTGAAAGAATTTTTAGAATCGGTGTAGTATTTAGGATTAATAACACAAATACGCGCATAAAGTCGGAGAAAAATGTTTGTAGGTATATAAAAGCAAGCACATATTCGAATGCAACGTCGGGTCAAAATTTCAAGCTATCGGTGAAGAGGTTTTAGAGATTTTAGATTTTAGACAAACCAATGTTTATATTTTAATTTGTATGTTGTTGAAACCTCGTTGAGCACTAAATCTTCTGCACCAATGCACTTTGGAGGTTGCTCGTTATTAATAAATGCACTGAAAACCTTTGGGTCGAAGGCTTGAGATGGCCTGTTAGCCACGGAGTCATTAGGTCAATTTAAGTTATAAACCTACTTGTTAATTTGCTCGTGATTAGAATTCAAATCCAATATCATCAGGTTCAGTGGCAACGATGTTGACCATACGGCTACCACTGCTCTCACATATTCTACCTCTTTACACACAATTTATATTATCCGTGGTTTTTGAGTAATAATATAAAGTGTCGAAGATATATTTGTCTGATATACACAAGATGATCGAGATTGTGCATCTTTTTGCAAACAAGCATAAATTTCTCCTTCTTTAGACTTTAGCTTATAGCTAAATAATATAAGAATAAAATTTGGGGAATATATACCATGCTATGTTGTTAACAACAAAAACAAAAACTGCTTACAACAACGTACGGCCGTATATGCCGGTTGTATCTGGCTGTTAGCTTATATTAGGTAACTGTTGCAGTTATTTTCAAAAGCATGTTCAATCTTATATTATTCAGAAGGAACTGATTAAATGTTTATAGTTTCTTTGACGAAGTTGGTTGGAAGAAGGACACTATGGTTGACTAAAATACCTGGTTGTCTTCACAGTTTACAGTATATGTTTTTATAATAAAATCTCTCATAGTCAACCATTTTCTATAACGCAGACGTTTTTTTATTAATGTACATTGATATATGTTTATATTAATAGCCGTTACATTGCAATTATCATTGACTGCAATGCATTAATACATTTTTATTTAGATATAAATCAGCACTTTTTATATAAATCAGGCTTTTTCAATTTTAAACGAACATGCAAGCCATCGGAGTATATGTGGTCACCGCTGCTCATGTACACCAGCGACTTCGGAGGAGACACCAGTGTGTTGTCGGCGTCTTAGGTAGAAATAGAATATCTAATAAAGAAGGAGTGGGTTGACGGAGGAGGGACTGATGGAAGGATCTTAAAATTTAATTAACTTTTTAGAATTTTTTTCTGGAAATTAGTATGTTGCTAATAAAAACTCCTACAAAAATAAATATATATAGTAAACACGTTTTTATGACATTTACTTTCCTTACTTTTTTATAAATCTTTTAAAATCGTATTTTCGTTCTTTAAAGATTTCCTCTTATAGAATAGGGCACACTGGTGCATCCATTCGTAAAATTCTTTGCAGTCGTAATTTTTTTTTCATATCAAGGAGGGTTTTTTGATTACAAAAGTACAAGATGATAGTCGATATAAATTGACGTTGTTGTTTGAAATATTTAAATGAAATAGAGCCGCAAAATACATATTTTTATATTGTTTGATTTATTTTGACCAAAAAAAAAGATGCTTACATCTATTATCTTTTCTCTACGCCTTCAATAGTTATAAATTTTCGAAATATAAAACTTGCTGAAAATCAAGTTTTTTTTTTGCAATTAAAATTGTATCCTTTAGAAATAGTTATATTATAATTTTTCATGTTTAATTCAATGTTCGAATAATCATTAACAAAACCGTCGTTTAAAATTTTGATTAACCATATTATTACTATGTTTTTTATGCTTTACAGAAATATGCTCTCCAGCGCACACGCTACGAAAAGCTAAGAGATGGAAAGGATCTAATGGGAAAAGACGAAAAGAAACGATGAATTATCATTAATATTATATCATCATAACTACAGCAGGAAAGGAGTGCACCGAACGAGCTAAAGACAGGAAATACTGGATCAAAATGGAGGAAATCTACACCCACATAGGAGTTTCGATCCAAGAAAATATACCTAACTAAATGAATAAAACGAAAAATGATAAATAAAACATAGGTTTAAATGGTTTCAAAGTATATATAGAGCGAAATAATAAGTACAATTTCATATATATTAACACATTCATGTAATATTTAAGTGATGGGAAATAAAAAAGCTTCAATATTATTATATCATTATTATAATTACCCGGCTATAGAGGGTTAATGTACTTAACGCGTATATGGATATGAATGTTTTGTATATACATCATGAATGTACGTTATCAAGTACAGCGTAAACGACACAAGTGATTTTGACAAACGAGGAGTCGTTCGATTTATACTGTTAGCAGAAGCGATAACGCCACAATGACTTCAATACGGCGGATGCTACAAGCCGTTTTGTCATATTTGAGAACAAAATTCTTGTACAGTACAAACGCCTCAGTCGATGTGGACAAACGAACAAAACCTGGGAAATCGAGCTTCGCTTTGCGTCTTTCGAGTTCGCTGTAGCAATATAACAACTTGTCATGGAAAAAATTGCTTATGCTCATTTTCAACAACGAGCATTTAAAACGATGTACACGTAGTATATAAGAATTGTCTATTGCCTGCTCTTACGTTAATAGGGTCACGTAGTGCTATCTAATTTCAGTCATGCAGTGGCATCTGTTGTGAAACGTCTCATGTTAAGCCCACCGATACTTTAGCACTACGTCCAGTAGCACAAGAACAATGCAGTACCGCTAAGTTGTACAGAACGACGCTATAAAACAAAGTGTGATACTTTTTTCGTGTAAGGTCGTGTTTTTCCTGAAATGATACTTATGTATCAAGTCGGGGAAAAAGTTTTTTTCGTATTTTATATAAAAATTCAAAATAATTGTTATCATATTTTATTTACATTTAATTATAATATATATATACATTTAATTTTGTTCAACAACTTGTTGTCATTTTCAAGGTAGTGACATAATTCCGGTGCTGTAGAAATTTTGGGATTTCTGATCAAAAAACTGCAACTAGCAGTTTTGACAGTATTTTATTGTTGTTAACCTAACACTAACTAAGTTCTGAAAAGATCGAAATAGGTGCAAATTTCAGGGTGCATGGTCAAAGCTACAAGGTGGATGCATTAACACTTCCCAACCAAACTTTTTCAATATTTACTGAATGGTCAAAAATATATCTGAACTGTTGTTATTGTGGTGCAAAACTACACTCCTTTTGTTGATCAATTTCATCGGTACTTCTTGCTTGAGTCTCATGGATTGTTGGCAATAGAGATCCGAATTGTTGGTTTTGTCCGGCGGTAAAAATTCCATAATGAATAATATATCCTTCAAATCCCACCATACACATAGCAGAAAATTATTGCGAGTTAATTCGGGTTTCACTAGTCTGTGGAGCTTTCTTGCAATTTGACTATGATGTTTTTCACACTTTCTTATTGTTGACAATCCATTTTTCATCACCAGTGATCCATCTTTTAAAAAGCTGTTCGGTTTCATTACGTTTCAATAGAGAATTGATTAATTACATTTACAATGAGTTCTTGTGGGACCCAAGGTATTGCGTTATTTTGTACGTAGGACGTACTGAAAATTTCTGGAATGAATGAGAAAAAAATACTAGGAATGGTCAAAAATGAATTTATTAATTCTCAAAATATTATCAGTTAGCGTAAATGCACTTTTTCATACGAATAACCCGATTTTGAAAACGTTTATGCCTCTCCTCCCTGGTGACTTCGGAAACATGTTTTTCATAATTTTCGACAGTGTCTTCCGGTGATAAAATTATTGACCACGTAATTTGTTCTTAATTTTTGGGAACAAATAAAAATCACAGGGTAAAATGTGGTCGGGACTGTATGCATAATTTCTCATAAGATTAACGTTTTTTCCTCCAAAAATTTATTTGTCTGTTTGGTCGTGTGAGAACTGGCATTGTCGTGGTACAAGATGATATGATGTTTACGGTTATTTTTACGGAGTTTGTCAATGACTTCCGGCAAATAAATGGTCCTGTACCAGTCACTAATTACGGTACGACAATTTTTCAAAGCGAAAGTAGCCACGTGTCTAGTTTTGTTAAAAAAAAAAGAAGCAATCATCCGTTTAGAGGTACTTTGCTGGCTTGCCACTTTGATTGGTTTCAGCTTATTTTGATAGACCCAAGCGGTGGACTGTTGCTTTGTTTTGAGGTCCTAGTAATAAGTTTTTGTTTCGTCACTTATTGCTACTTCCCACATCAAGTTTGACGATGCTTCCTTAATTGTAGTAAGCATGGTATTACACTAAGTGACGCGATACGTTTTTTGAGCCTCATTGAAATTGGGTGGAATTAACCGCCAGCAAAGTTTTTCATTATCCAAATGTTTGTGTAGGATTAATTATATTTAACTCATGATTATGCCTAAGGATGTCTGAATGAATCTCATATTATGTTACATGCCTGTCTGTTTCGATCATACGGCACACGGCATCGATGTTTTTGCCGTTCACAGTGATGGACGGGCGACCGTCACGAAATTCGTCACTGGGATTTATACGACCGCGCTTCAATTCTGCAAACCAGGTACAAATAGTTATCTTTCGAGGTGTTTCATTGCCAAAAGCAGTTTGAAGTCGAGCAAGGTTCTGATGAACTGGAAAATTACTTAATATCGTAGAAAATCATACTACGAAAATTATTACGACTTAAATCCGTAGTGATGAAAACACAATTTTTAAGATGACGCCACAATGTAAAAAACAATTGATAGTTAGATGAAAGAAACTGTATTCTACAGCCAAAGAGTTCCATTTTCAAATGTAGTAATACTTTTTTAAATATAGTTTATGTAAGTGGCCAGTCCCAGAAACTTATAGTGCGCTCCATGTACATCTGCTCTTTTTAAATGAGTTAAAACTATTTTGTGGTCAATCCGTAGCCCTTCAGTTATGTTGTAATATGCCGATCTTCCACTTTTTCCAAAATGATATCGGCTTTATCCGTAATAGGTCGACTAAAGCGAGGTTTATCTTTGACATTAAAATTACGAGACTGTAAATTCTTGAACTAGTTTAATGTTACTCTTGTCAACTCTGCATAAGTCCATAAACGTCACAAACTTCTTTCGCGGTTTGTGTCGCCTGTCGTATCTACAGACTGGTATTACGCGCGGTGAACCGCATCACACCGCACTGTTAACCGGTGCAGGTCAATATTTTCATGATTCAATAAACTATATATCGGTACATTATATAATCTTACAGACATTTTGCTGTAACGAAATCATATTTTAGATTATCTATACTAATATTATAAACGCGAAAGTTTGTGAGGATGGATGTTTGTTGCTCTTTCACGCAAAAACTACTGAATGGATTTTGATGATACTGTACAATAATATATAGTTTATACATCTGAATAACACATAGGTTATAATTTATAAAGATACAGTGTCAATTATTCAAAATATAACGATAAGTGTCAAGTAAGCAGGAAAAAATCTGTAATCTGCGAGCTATTCTGGCGTGTGCTGCCAAAACCGTTGGAATTACACGTATATAATGTAGAATGGAAATGTTTATCTTAAATAGTTCTACAAAAAAGCCCGCGACATCATATATCTATCTTTTATGTGTAAGCTATTATCACCGAAATAGTAAACCACAAATACAATAATAATTGATAATTTATTTCTAACGCCCATTTGGTAGTAACAAATTGATCCTTATATCAAAATAAATACTTTTATCGCATCTTGTGTTTAAAGTAGATAAACTTTGTCTTTTACACTCCATCATTTGGACAAATATTTGAATAGTTATGACGAATGACAAGCGAGTGCGCGATATTACGGTGCGGTCCGGCGGCAGGGGTCAGACCATAAAGGTAGCAGGCATACATTTGAGCACGCAATGTTTTCCACCGCCAGCTCTGTGGCACTGCTCACGTTTCTAAATCGCAAAATCTGCATGTTTATATAGACCAAAATAAATCGTTTAACATAGTTTATAGGTATATTGCGGTAGCCACCTATAACTTTTGCACCATCAATCATCATTTACTTCCGTACACCTTCAATTTATACGGCTTACAAAACTATAGCGTTTATACCTATAATACATATTAGCGAGTTCATCTTAAAATATTAGTTTCAATTTACATACATTACACAATATAATTGTTCGAACACTTATAACTTGAGAATAGCTGCACCGATTTTCATTTTAATTAATAGTGACGTTATGTGTAAACTGAAATGTATAAAAAATTAGTAGGTATGGTTTATGTTTATCTTCCAACAATTTTTAAGCTGTCGCTTTATATTGCTTTAAAAAAAATCAGCCATGTAAACGAAATAACTACGAATATATAGGGGCTGTGGTTATATCATCAATGTGCATAAATTGGCCCTATAAAAAAATTCCATATGAACAAGATAAAATAATATATTTTATGGCTACGCAGGCAGAGCCGCGGGCAAAACCTAGTAATATTGATAGAAAGAGGTTCAATTTATTTGCAATGATTTTTTTTACAGCGATATTTTTATTGCTTTGGGTTTATTATTTTTAGCATTCTTAGTATTATGCATTGCTATAAAATAATAAAGCTTAATTTAAATCTCATTCCCTCGTTGTATGAAAATTAATTTGTGGCAGTAATTGTATCGGAACACTGTCAAGTTTTAGCGGACAAAGCTCTAATCTCTTTTGAAAGTCTGAAATCCTCTGGGACGCGCTCAAAATTCAAAGCGAGGGAACCTTTTCGATTTATTATTGAGAGGAGAAATTGAAGATTTCTGAATTCACGTTTATTTTCCAATAGCCATAGCTGGGGAATACGTACTGAAAGATTACATAAAGCTGGCAAATTACCTTCAATATTTTTTAATCATGTATTTAATTAAAACATGAAATCGATTATGTTTTCCTTATTAGATTTGAAATTTGATCTTCAATTTCATTTGTGTTTATACTCAAGCATATTGTAAGCATGTTTCTACGAGAAACAATCACTTTAAAAGGGATATAAACACTTAAAAACTCTGCGACACAGAATTATATAAGTAGATATTATGTAATGATACACGTTTAATCGCATAATGGTTAGTCAAAAAAATATATACTTGACTTAGTCACCAAAAAGTTCAAGAACCCTGTCTCTAATATCAGAATTCAAATCAGAATGTCTTTCTTGTTGGTGTGTCTATATGAGAAATATATAGAACGATATTTAGTTTCGCATTTACAGGTTAAAGACATAATGTTTTAAAAAAATGTATGATTCTGAATTTAGAGATTGAGATACTAAAATATTTGATTGCATGAACTGCCCAAAATGACTTCAAAATATATGCCCACAAAAATGATCACACCACATTTTGAGAATCCTATTCAGTACCCATCTCTTATGCAAGACTATAACTAAAGTCAATATTTTAAATTTGTTCATATCGGTATCAGCATATCGTATGTAAACATAATAAATAAGCCAGTTTTACTAGTCGTTTGACATAAAATCCAAAAAATTGTTTAAAAGGCGACAGAGGCCGGCCGAGATGTAAAAACAAGATATATTTCAATTGACAATAATTGTCCATGCGCTGTTATTTGAAATCTGTATTTACACTAACGTGCCGATCTCGTTTAATTCAACATTTTCAGACTTGAAATTTACCTGTCAATATCAACAAGAATAACTTTAGAGTCAATATTTTAAATGTGAAACCCTCTAAAGCCGGCAACTTAAACAGAATACCAATCGCCTTCGCGCCCGCCGACGGCTGCGGAGCTTCGATAGGTTCTGCTCCTTGAAGTTGAGAAGACCCCTTTGATCTTTAGCCGGCCGAAATTTTATTAATTAGATCTCGCTTTGATCTCCTTTGACGGCTCAATACTTCTTTGTGCACGGTCTCGGATTTGTTTAAGTAAATATATTATTTTATGATACGATTTTAAGTGATAGCCAATGGGATCCATGTACATATAAAGTTTTCATTTAAGATATCTATAGAAGGATCAATGGATTGAATCAATGCTTTTTGATCACCACTAAATGTTATGGTTGGCGAAAAGTTTTAACCGCTTCCAAGTTAATTGGAGTTCAATTTTAGAGGGCTTTATTTTTTATCCCAATACAAGAACTTTTTTCGGGTTATTGTAATAATACAAGAGAAAATTTTTTTTAAAAGAATACGGATATATTTAACGACCAAGTGTGGCAACGAAATTTGGGAAATTGAACACGAGAACAATGCGATGAAAAGTGTCTAACGGATGATAGTGGTTGTCTGGAGGTTACTTAGCGCGGATTACGGTCGACCTAAATTATTAGGCGTATTGGTACTATAGGGTAACTATGTGAAAAGGATTCCTGGCGAATTGACTTAAAATTATGCTAAAAGCCGAATGCAGTCGCTTGGAGATCTATCGACATGATATGTAGTGGTCGGTATTTAAGTCCAACTGTACCTTTAGGCAGAAAAGGAATTATATTTTGTTAATTTTTTTGTGAAGACACTATGGAATCGTGTTATATAGTCGAGTGAAGTAACGATTTTATGAAACAGGTTCCATGTTTGAAGTTTTATAAAAATGAAGTTATGTGATCTCAGAATAGAGTTGTGAATTGAAAATTTTGAAGATAAACGATATATAAGCAAAGAAAAATCTAGTAAAAATATAGTTATGATGTTCACATTCTGATAATAAAATTTTTGTTTAGTTAAAGCATGACTTTGTACGTCACGATTTTGAAATATTCAAAACTGTTCGTTCCCTGACTCTAAACCAAAACAACAGAGCAAGTGTCAAATATAAACTACAAATTTGAAGCAGAAGCCCTTGATGTTCTATAAATGCTTATTTTTTATACTGTTTTAATTTTATAAAGTTTGCGTTTCTAAACACTTTGCACATTTCGAAAACGTCGATGGCATGAAATCATCTGAAATCATTTTGTATTGATGTTTTACAAACAAAAAAATGAATACAAAGTTATTCTTCGAATATTTGTGAAGAGAACTATTGTTAGGGTCACCTTAGAGATCGGTTCGAGGGCGGATGCCCTTTCGCCATCTGGCGGCATTATTTTAAAATTGCGGTCGCGATTACGGCGAAAAATAAGTGCGCCCGAGTCATCGCGCCATCAAAGGAGCGAGGAACGGAGGCCGTAGGAAATGGGCCGGCTCGTTACGCCGGCGGGCGCGGCCGGGGCCCGATTCTGAGCGTCGGCGTGCGACACGGGGCTCGAGTAATTCCATTCATAGTTAATAAAAAAGATGTGAACATTTTCACCGTTTATAGAAATAAGATTCTAATATATGTAACTGTGACGAATATTGATTTGATAATGGCAGATAGTTACTGAGAAAAATGGTGTGGACTATGTTTGTCTTTTTTTATATTTGTCTGTCTGACAGACACCTAAGTTTTACAGTCGATAACGGCAGATCGGTAATGGGAGAAGCGGCGCGGACATACACAGACACCCAAGTCTTAATTAAAAGCAGATGGTTACTGAAAGACAGGCGCCCAAGTCTTATATTCGATAATGAATAGCAGACGGTTACTGCCTAGCATACAGTCAAACACCCAAATCCCACCGTACGGATATTATTTTGTTTATGGATATTTCGAAAGGCACAGAGCTCAACGAACATATTTACAGAGATCTAAAATAAATTTAGGTAACGAAAATATAAATTAATATATTAAAATAAAAAAATATATATTAGAGACAAACTTGCTAACTCCGTACACTGCTGTACGAAGTTAGTAAGGTCAGTATCGCGAAAGTAAATAAAAAAAAACTTATCCGAAACTATATCTATACAATAAAACGCTGACACAAATTAAATATGAACTTTTAAAGTAATTGACTTTAGGTAGAAAGTACGATAAAAGCTAACAATTTAAAGTTTTTCAATTTAATTTTTCGGTCCATGCTTTTGTGAGTACGTTTTCTGACGTTATCATATAATTGGTCATATTATCATTAGTCGCTTCAATCTGCAATGGATCAGTATGTTGGGCTTAAGGACCAATTGCCTCAATATAAAGTAAAAACATTGCGAGTGGATATGCCTTACAAGTGAGTAATCAAAGCACGATTTACAATGTATTTTAAGCAAAGCATCTAAAACCAATTACCGATACTTCGAGTGTTACGCTTTTACTTTAGGTTGTGCATCAGTAGGGTTATTACTTGCTTTTGTTTACACATTTATTTGTTTATGAGTTTGTACAAACTTATAGAACCTTATTTATTATGTTTTTTTTTCCTCTATGATTTTTATGTTCAACACAGTTAATGTACCTATTATTAATTTGTCTATGATTTTACAAACAAGTCTTAAATATGTAGTACAAACGTGCATTAGGAAATGAAATATAAAATTGAGAAATACATTATTTAAAACAACGAACTATGACATTAAAGTATTGTAATGTCTATGAACATGAGAATAGTACCTCATGAACCCGAATGGTCTTATTCTGTATGGCGTACGGGGGGCCTCTTGTGCTCTAACTGGCTAAAATGTGTAAAGGTGGTTGATACCTAATCCATAGAGAACGCTAATATTGTTCATAATTACAATAAATGAACATTTTACATATTCCGTTGATGAGACGTTATCTTTTAGTTGGCGAAATTAACTAAATGGTATAGTAAGAAAATGTTGAGATTTGTCGTGTCTATTCATTTTTCGGATAAAAGGGTTAAGCTTATAATCAAATATAAATCTGAAAAACGGTTGACCCTGTAAACCATCCCTGAAATTTCTGGCTATTTTCAAGCTCAACGGGCTTAAAAATAAAAAAAAAGTAGTAAATTAAAATGTTTTTTCGATTTTTCCGGGCTCAAAAATATGGTAATAATAAGTTTTAAGCTCTTCACTTTCGAAAACCTAATTTTTATAAAGTAAAAAAGTTATTTTTATATTTCAACTACGATCTCTTTCGAGTGCGTTGTCTTATTTTGATTCGCTGTACGGCATTCGACGCAGTTTTTTAAGCATAAAAAGATAAATAAATACCAGGTATCAATCCATCACGAACTACTAATATCGTATTTTAAAAATTTTTAATACTTTAAAAAAATATTCTCCAACATTATCTCTTGAACGAAACAACCCTTTACTATGCAACTTCCGGCAATCGATGTAACTGTTTGAGGAAAGGAGCTGATTAAATTTTTAATAAAGGAGTTGATCGGTAAAGTACTCTAAAAACATCGGGAAATGGTCAAAAGAGATTTGTAGGACAATTAAAAGGGCGAAATGTGATAAAAGAACCATTTTTGAAAATCGGACTGAAAAAAGCGGGAAGTTAAAAAAATACATGATGTGACGTGAGCGAACGTATCTTTGTATATTCGAGGCTTGTAATTTGAAAAAAGATATATTTATTCTTTAGTTCATCTGAATCACGGAGTAGAAAGTGCATTCATACGGAACTCATGTCTTCAGTTTAAGTGAGAATTTCGTAGAGCTACAAAGAAGACTAACCACTTGAATAAGAAGGTCCGAAGAAAAGAAGAAACTGCCTTTCCCATGTTTGCTTAATTCATATGATATCGAGGTGTTTCAAGAGTTATCTATAATCTATCAAATAAGAAGATTATTGAATTTAGAATTTGACGACGATTAGCCTCCGGAAAGTTGATTTTGACCCTAATTCGCATGTAATTAGTAACACGATACAAAGTTAGTTATCTAAAATGTTAAGTTATTTGTACCAAATCGATAATATGAAGAATTGATTTTTTAAGAAATTGAATTATTTGCGGGACGAATAGGTGAAAAATTTTTGTAGCAATGATAAATCTATAGGACAATTAAGAAATTTTAGTCAGCACTGTCATGAATCAATGCTCGAATCGAAGCGAGATGTCAATACAGTGGATTAAAAAGAATTTATCTGGGGAAGTCAATGACGCCTGGGAACGACATCGGATAATAATTTGGGTAGGTCTACTAGAAAGAATTGCACTCATAAATCAATTAACCTTCACCATTATCGAATCACGGTAACGCGAAACTTTACACTGCTCACAAAAACGGTTGCAACGCTACCAAGTTTGAAAGTTAGAAGGCCATTCATCATTCCCAGCTCTTACCGGTATCGCTCTAGCCATGTGGATGATATTCTGAAACGTAAAGAACTGGTCCCGAAAAGCAGTAGAAAATGTTTTAAAAGATTTTTGAACAGCATTTGCCACGGTATCATCGTAAACGGCTCGCTTATAAGACAGGAGAAAAGCTCGGACTATTTGAGTGGCTATACTGATTATAGTATTGTGTATTGGTATAATTTGTATACATATTTAATTTATTTTGATAGTAATATAGTAAAATTTGATATGTAAATTATTCCAAGTACGTTGTGTATATGTTGTTAACAACGTTTTCATAAGTCCTGAAAAATTTTGTGCAATGATTAATTTCCAGATTAGATATTACAAGATTTGTAAGATCTCAAATATTTAAAAAAAATCTGTAATTTAGTGAGTAATGAGTCAACCTTCTGTCATTGCTTGATTTGCATTAAGCACTCTACCTCGTCAAGGAGTATCAATACACCTCAACACTTAATTCGTATGAATTGTTCATATCGAGCCCATATTCGAGCAAACTTCATGTACGATTTTAAGAAATATTCAATGCATAAGGACAGTTACTATTGCAATATCAATGCTTTAACTATTATATTTCAATGTTTTAGATCTATAAATAAATATATATATATTGAATATATTTTAAATCATTTAACACGTGGCGCCTCCTTAGGATTTGCCCTCCCTGATGCATGTCCCTGTAGCTAGGCCATAGCTATGATACTGAATTAGAGAAAGATCAGACTGTAAACGTAATAGCGTTGGAGAAATCTGTATCTATGCTATTTATATAAATCTGCAGCGTCTGTCTGTGCATTGAATTTTTTTGGAAAATTTCGTGATTGACATTCGTTTTATGACTGACCCCAATTGTATCATTTTATAATTCGCTTGTCTGTCTGTCTGTATATCTTTTAATAATTTTCTGTTGGTATATTGTTTTATAACTTAAAAATTGTTTGATGGATTTTGAAGAAAATTAATGTACAATCAGAACATGCGATTGTGCAAATAATACGCTATTGTGCGTCAGTTTTTCTACCTATCTGCGTCTTCTTTAATAACATAAAAAAAATCAAGCAATTTTGAAAATTGGTCTACAGTTAGAACAGATGATTACGCAAATAATAGACTACTGTTTATTTGTCTGTCTGTATATATGTTCTTTTAGACCCATACTTAAGTATGGGTCTACCGATCTTGACGAAAATTCGTGAACATATGGTTGCGCAAATGATAGGATACTGTGTGTCTATTTTACTGTTATTCGGCATAGTGGAGTTCCTCCCATCCGTATGATAGTAAAGTATAAACAATTAAATTTATATGTACATGCTTTACGTTACTTTTAAAGATAGAAATTTATTTAATTCTTTGGGTTTGTTAGAGTTTCAGTTACATATAAAATGTTTGCACATAATAAGGTCTAATGTTCAAGACTTCTCAAGCAACGTAATCTTAAGATATTCGTCTTTTGCACTAGGACTAACAACGTAAAAGGTCGTTATTAGACTATCTTCATTACATTGAGGTCAAATAATGATTCATTAAAGTATCATCCGATATTAAATCGAGTCCCAAATCAGACAAATAATATCGAGTAATTATTAATCTCAATAAAATCAATCAAATTTCCTATGTTAGCTAGAGCGCTAAGCATATAAACATCAAATAAATGAAGTTCAACTAAATTACACCTTACAATTATAACATAATAGCAAATAATACATTCCACAATAAACAGAATAAAATAAAATAATAAACATTAAAATTAAATTTAAGAAAATAAATACAATTACATTAAAAGTAAGACCTTTTAGTTAAGAATTAAAAATATTAGGTCGGGGAAAAAGCTTTTTCGTACTTTATAAGTAAAGAGATGCAGTGAAATCTTTTTGAGCTCTTTGTATCTGGCTAGTTTTGATGCCAAAATATGGACGATATTTACAAAAAAAAATAAAAAGTAAAAACGATGTCCTGCCATTTTTCTATTGTTTTTCTGTCCACCGAAATGCGTCAATATATAGCATATATGCGTGAATATATGCGTGTATCGAATTTGAATATACGTGAATATGCGTATATTCAAATTTGATACATTTTGAAATTCTATTATAAAAGAGAGAAAAATATGACAGAAGGCGCTAAAAAAATTATACTCACTCTGGTCGACCTGTTATGGATAAAGTCGATGCCATTTTGGAAAAAAAGTGGATTGACATCGACATATTAGTTCTTACAACATAGCTGAAGAGTTGGGGATTGGCCACAAAACAGATTTGAAAAAAGCCGGATATAAAGAAAAGCTCGATACTTGGGTCCTACACGTGTTTCAATTGCAAGCAAACTTCATAGATTATAGAAAAATTCGGATTAACTCGCAATAAGTTGATGCTATGTGTATGGTGGGATTGGAAGGGCATTATTTATTATGGGCTTTTACCGCCGGTCAAAATCATCAACTCGAATCTCTACTGCCAACATCTGATGATATTCAAGTAAGAAGTAAAGAAAAAACAGCCAGAATCGATCAGCAGAAAGGGTGTGGTTTTTCACCATTATAACGCCAGACCAGGCACATCTTTAGTTATTCGACAAATATTGAGAGAGTTTTGTTGGGAAGTGTGTTAATGCATCCACCATATAGTCATGATCTTGTATCCTCAGATTTTCTCCTGTTTCGGTTTCTTCAGAATTCTTTAGGTAGTGTTAGGTTAACAACAATAGAGGACTGTCAAAACTACTTGTCGCAGTTTTTTGATCAGAAGTCCCAAAATTTCTATAGTAGTGGTATTATGTCACTACATACGAAATGGTTTTTGAACATAATGACGTGTATGTATATTGTAATATGTAAATAAAATATGATGAAAAATTATCTTGAATTTGTATATAAAATACGAAAAAAAAATTTCCGATCTTATATACCACATATATGTAATGTGGGCATTTGTAAAATCTAAAGTATTTTATTGTTCTATAAAATGTATTACAGTAGCACTGATATTTATAGTTACAATGGTTTTAGCAGTGATAATAGCTGTAGGAAATCTCTTTGGACTAAAGACACCCGGCCACAAGATGGGTTGTCGAGTAACATGAGATTTTTACCCTGTAAGCCTCTCTTTGAGAGAACTAAAGTTTAAGCTAACAGCCTTAGGGCATTTTAAGCTTTGCTAGATGCTAAACAGAAACAAACTGAGCACTAAGTGCTGTGTTTGGGGACTTCGCATCTTTCAGTAGTTGAACGACGCGAGAATATGACGGACTAACGTACTCGGTCAAACGCACACACTCGTGTCGGACACCACGTTTAAACACAAATCACGGTATAAAAGCGGAATATAAACTGGAGAATATTAACAGATTGTATAAACTCTACATTATTTCACACGGACTATGTGGGTAGTGTTAATTTGTAAACAAACTTTGTTGGCCTTGTGAGAGGAAGATGCATACGTATCATACGTATTGTCGTGTGCGTGTAGAATTATCGGGTAAAAGGAGTTTCTTGTTTGAATTCCATTTAGATAATTATCTCGAGTCGTTAATTACGCCATAAGACAATTCTGTGCGATCCTCGTAAGATATCGAAGTGTGCTCTAATATGCGAGACATTTGTTACGTTGGCGAATTCACAACGGAACTGCTACAGAAACTTCAAGTTTAGAAAGTACTGACACCAATCCCGGTTTCGCTCGTATAGATAAAACTCCTTATAGTTTTCTTGATATCATAAATTCGCTCTTTGTATAGTTAGACTGGTAATTTTACATAAAAAATGAAGATATAATTAGAAAATTTCAAAAATATCGCTTCCAATTATTAAAATCGGTTAATTTGCTCGTGAGATGTAGTTAACGAAATGTTTGGAGATTTCAAATTTGTTTGTTTAAATAACAAACGATAGTGATTGAATAGCTTATGTTCAAAGAATATGCCTTTAAATTAGAGGGTTTATATACTTGAAAATGTCGTTAAGCTGTTGGTCGTGGACGTTATCAGTGCAGTAATGAGCAGCACTCAGTCCTTATTAGGCCAGGCGGAGGACTCTAGTTCTAATTATCTGAAATAAAAGATTCTTTTTTGCGCTTCGTTGATGAATCAGACCCAAAAAATCAACTAGTCCAAGAAATATTTTTTGTAGAGGAAATATAATGAAACATTTGTCTCGTTATTCTCTATTCAAAGATTGAAGACCTTAATAATGCTACATCTGACTAAATATTTACCAGCTTTTCGGACTCGGAAACGTTTAAATTCTAATAACTTCGAGATCTTTGAACATTCAGGGCCGTTTGGAAGATTTAGGGCTCAAACGAAATCTTTTATAAAAAATCCAGTTCTACAAAACGTACGCTGTTTACGTATCGATTCAGATTCACACTAATTGCGTTCATTAACGTGCTTTGTTTTATAAGACTAGTGCTATGTGATGAGAAATGATCAACGTGTTAAATATATATTATGATATTAAAATGATGTGTGGTTCAGACAAAATTTAAACCGGTTAGGTGGTTAGGCGAATTTATTAAAAGTTTACAAACGTGCGCGCGCGCGACCATTTAATTCGGATTTAAAGGTATGAAACCGACAATTGTCTCAGCTAGAAAATTAGTAAAACAATAACTTTTAAAGTTTGAATTGTTTCAAAGACATTTTTCAAACAATTCAAACACTAAAAGGCAAAACTCCAGATCTATTATTAAGAAAAATTCTTCGTCTGTCCGTTCTTCGGGAACCTACAAACGGAATCGAAGAAAATCTCTCAATTACATTTTCCGAATATTATTTCTCATCTCACTTCGGAACATAAAATATTTCTCGGTATGAAACAATAAAAAGCCATTCCGGCGGAAGTGTGAGCCGCGTCGTTCTGAAAATTTAAAACAGCAGCCGAATCAAAAGGGAATCCTTAATGTAGGCACAACACTTGTCCGGTACATCTGCCGCGGGACGGCCGCTCTCCCTTAATTAAAATAAAATTACGACTAATGCTCCCTCTGCGAATTTAAGTATGTATTTTTCACTTCCGTCGAAAGAAGAAGAAGAAGAAAAAAAAGAGGAAACTTCGTTAACTGCTCGGCGATTGTGAAAAAAAAAAGTCTTTCGGAGTCCGTTCAACTTCAGAATGCTGTTATTGTGTATTTTGACTGTTTCTTTGCAATACGATGGTTAGTTGAGATATTAGAAATATGTTGCGGTGGTTTGGTCATATGGAAAGGATGAATGAAAGTAGAATGGCAAAATAAATCAACAGAGCGAATGTGAGTGATGGAAAGTTGGCAAGGGTCGCCCTAAAAAATCTTATGCAGACCAAATTAGTGGCATATCAAAAAAGGGTCAATTTTTAAGCACCCGAAACCGACGAGCTTGCTTGAAAAGATTGAGAAATTTATAGTCGCTGCCTACTCTTCCGGGAAAAAGGCGTGAGTTTATATTCAGATAAGTAATGAAACGTTGAGTAAGAAAGCAGTGGTTTCAATTTTATAGTCAATGTGTATATGTATATACATCACTTTTTCCAAATTGATCCCTTACGATAAGACCTGTTTTAGAGATACAAGAAAGAAATAAAAAAAACCAGAGGAATATTTTAAAAATCGGTCAAATTAGAAGTCAGTCTCTCGCCTTGAGGGATCCGTACCAACGAACGAAACGAAGCGGAATTTGTAATTGTAATGAATTTAATTCAAACGGGTCAAACTTGTCATACTTTAGATTACTATTATCGAAAATTGAAATATGTAATATCTAAAAAACTTGTACACGGATTAAGTGCAGTTTTGATTAAAAGCATTTATAAAGCTCTATTATGGTGGTTTTTTTTTATTCTTAAAATACGAGTATATGGTTGAGAAATAAGATACGGAAGTAACATGTAATTAACGAAATTGGCAGTTATATTAAAAAAAAATTAGAAAAACGGTTAACCCTGTAGGCCAACCCTGAAACTTCCCGCTATTTTCGAGATCGAAACACTAAAATGTACAGGATTTAATGCGATTTTTTTGAGTAAAAAATTTTGAGAATGCGAATTAGATTCGTTACAGAATTTTAGAATTTTTTTAAGATACGTTCTTTTTTGGTTTTTATATCTCTTGAACAGATTAATCGATTTTGACTGAATTAGCGACAATAAACGCAGGTTTTTATATTCGATAAAAGTACTCAGAAAATGCTTTTAATTAAGTACAAAATTTTGGAGTATTTTGAAGTAAATCACTTTTTGCGATTTTTTTTGTTCACGATGTCTCGCGATCGAATCAACCGATTTTAACCAGCCCGGCGGCTATCGATGTGCTTTTTTTATTTTAAGGAGTGATTAGTTTTGGAATCGATCGGTAAAGCCGTTTAAAATTTATTCCAAAAAAATCACATTATTTCATAGTCTTTTTTAAATTTCTTGGTATCTATCAATCCGAATCGGTTCAAATTTTCAGGAAATCTAAGTTTGATGAAACTATTTGGAATACCAAAGTTGTTTCCAATCAGTCAAGCTGTTCAAAAGTTATAAGAGGTTTACGTACATCCACACACATACATACATACAGACACCATCGTGAAATCGTCAGGGGAGCTTTCTAGGACCTCAAAACGTCAAGTTCTGACGAAAACTCGAATTTTGAAAAACGGGGTAAAACCAATAACTTCCCGATTTTCAAAAATTTTCTTTTTTCTTAGCGGGAAGTTAAACAATAGACTAAAGAGAAAAATAAATTAAAACATTACGTGTGTACCTACAAATTTTTACATATATATTATATATTAAAACGAGCTTTAGTAGTCGCGAAAGTGCAATTGAAGAACACTGCATTTTTTGATTGATTGAAGATGAATTAGAAAGAAAACCACAACAAATAGGTTTTCAATGTATATTGACAAATTGCGTTAATGAGTCTTTACAATGTGACTAGTTGTAATAACCGTATTTTGTTTTGGTTACGTGTTAGTGTCCTCGTGTGGTGCGATTAGAATATTGTGTTCGAAAATTTTTTTGAAAACTGTTAGTTGTTTATGATTAGTTTAAAAGGCCATACAATATTAATGAATACGAAAAGAAATAATAAGGAAGTAAATAAAATGGATAGTTCTTCAACATGTTTAAATTTTTAAGCGTGACCTATAAGACAACGCTATATTATAATTTAATAAGACTATGAGATTATTGTATATTTCTGGTTGTTCGAAGATTCAAAATAATTTTCAGATATTGCGTTTTATTGTTTTGTTAGAACTATCTTTTATAAATATATATGTATGATGTTCGCTTTCACTAAATTCGTGAATCAGCTAAGAACGCAATTTTCTTTCTATTGCATGAATTAAAGTATGATTCAATTCACATATAACGATATTTATTCAATGCATTCTGAAATTTATTTCGTTGAGACAAAACACACTTTGCCCTGACGGCCTTAAGAAAAGATTTGTGAATCAGCGCGTGAAATTGAAGGAACAACGTACGGACTTTCCGTCGGACTTGCCTAATAGCTGGCCGACCTGCGTTCCAACGTAACTCGGAACCGGATTTTAGGTCAACTATGCTTTGATGTTACTTAACAATCGTTAAAGCTGATTCCTAAATAAATTGGCGTCGTAGGATTAGACCTTGTACGGAGATGCTCCTAATAATATAGTAAAAATAAATTTGTACTATCAATCGTAGTATTTATTGAAATGTGTATACGTTATAAAGTATTAAAAATATTGCCACATCTAATCAAAAATATACCAAAAGACGAATAAAAAACCGTTGGTGCGGTTTTTTATTGGACCGCCCAAACTCCAATTGTGCGGTCCAACTTTACCGCACAGTTGGAGTTTATACCTTAAGAACGTTTTTCTTGGAATATATACTACAATCGACTAAAGGTGTAAATAAACACTTCTTTTATAATGTGAGAGCGCGTACATATTTTTATTCGTGTTTATTTATATCGATTTGGAAAAACATATCATTCAAAACATTTTATTGTATGAGGTATTAATTCATTGAAATTCATAATTAGACTTTTGTTTGCAACACGCACTAACATGGAGCATATAACATTGTCTTGTCCGCAACATTCTTTGACGTTTCTGCATACTACATGTGTGCATACAATGTGACTAGGAACATATTTGTTGATGGTTTTTGTACCCGTAGTAGGTGTTACTGACTTTTCCTGAGGATGAGCTGATTTGGTATGAAACGTATGTAAAAATTAAATACTAATTTTTGGCGGATTAAAACAAACAAAATAATAGCATTTGCCTAGCGTTCGATATATTTCAATCCTTTGGAATCTATATTTAATTTATTTGAGAAGGATTCATAGAGGAAGAACAGATTAGAAGGTCAGCAGTGTGTTGCATGCTGCATGTTGCAGGCAAGCATCATATTAATAATTTGACTTGATTAAACGCTGTAACTACAACACTCCATACTAAAAGATTGGTTATAACGGCAATAACGTTCGCCACTTTATACATTGAAAACTTAACTTATCCGTATTTAAAATATTATATCATACCATCTCTATATCAGCAAGTGAAAAAAATAAACGCGTTCAGTACGAGAAGCGCGAATGTGTTGCACGAAGGGGAAACATAACCATTTTACTCTTAACTAATAACAGTACTAATAATCGATTTCGCCCCTCGTCTAATTTGTCTACCGTCAGCTATACATGAAACTATCTTCTTAAATAGTACACTTCAATAAATTCAAAAATGCAGTCTGTCTTATACGCTTTCGAAAATTATGCTCTACATTTTCTAGAACTGAGTTTCACGTGGCTTAACCGCAATCCTCTTTTCTCTATTACTCTTATAGTTTTAGAACCGAAGTCAAGTATTGCAAAAAAATACGATAAATAAATAGTAAAAATGTATTTTCATTAACCATGAACATGTTTTAACGTCCATCTATCTACAATGGAGTCGATGATTTGCCTTTTCGTATAAAATTTACAATACTTATCGCATCAAATGACAAGCTTTCAGTAAACTATTTGCCTCTATTTAGTATTTTCGATCAGGTTCAGATGTCAAAACAAACGCTCACAAACGTCTCTACCTGTCTACCGGCGACTGCCTTACAGACTGCTATAAATCCACGTTTCGTACAAAATTCATATTGATTTACGGTTACGAATTTTAATGGCCGCCTGTCATCTGATCCGGTGGACTGTCCCAGAATCTATGCGGTTCGCTTCATAAATATCGATTCCTGCAATTGTACCTTTAATTTGAGCGCAAAATGCAGACAAAGAGTTCGTGGGGATACTTATGGGGTGATTAAAAATTAATTTTTTGAAATATCTATATGTATAGCGTGGTTTAAAGCCCCCCAAGTAAATTCGCCATGCAGATAATGTTGTTATTGGTCCACGGCGGAACGGATGCGTGCTTATACTACACTAGCGACCCGCTCAGGCTTTGCACGGATTTAAAGATAGTTAACTTACGTGTACAAATTTTATTAGTATATAATAATCAAAATAATGGTCGGTATTACTTTGCTTGAATTAATTTTAAAATTGCTAATTTTTTTGAAGTACCGTTTTAAATAGTTTCTAGTATTCAATGTTTGTATTATTACTCTAGTATTCAAACATGAAATATTTGAAAATATATGAGAATGGTACAAATTTTATGTGTCTGTAAAAAAAAAGCGAAGTTATTCCTTTTGTGACTATATTTAAATCCATTTTTCGTTATTATTAAACACACTTGCAAATTACTACCACTGGTCACTATTTGTTATAATTAAAGCCACTCGCTAATAATTAATCCTCGTCACAAACACTATATATTATTATTGACCTCATAAACTTACGGTTGAACGGTATAGAAATTAGTATGCTGCAGCGCGACCTGGTGTTGGATTAAAACAAAGGGGATAGCGCAAAGACATTCCCCATGAAAAGATAAATATATATACGAATTTTCGTGGTGATCGGTTATCGGTTAGACAATATTGAAGTTGATATGCCGCTGCGGCATCTAGTGAACAGTTGCAACAAAAGGAATAATACAAAACCCTTCTTCATGGAAAAATACATACATACACATGCCTAATTTCATGGACATCAACTGAACGGTATTGGAGTTTAGCGAGAACTTGCGTATACATAGATTAGTTATATACGGTTCAATTTCGATACGATTTTGTAATATTAATCTTGTAATAAAAATTGTCTGGAATCCTTGGATTTGCGGCTATCGTTTCTGAGGTCTTTCTCAGAAAGGTTGGTAAAAGGCTTCATTAGCCTCGACGATTCTATTTGTGTATGATACTTATCACGCCACAAATTTTCATAGTTAATAGAAAAGTACCCCACTGGATCATAGTATCCAAGTCGTGTGCGAGAGACTATAAAAGAAAATATGCGAATGATAAAATTCTTATTTTCCAGTTTCCGAAATTGATTTGCCTTCTTCGTTCTTTTGAACTCAACTAACTTACAAAAATATGGGGACTTTTAGAATTATAAGTAATTCTTAAATACCCCTTCAACCGTCCCTTTGCTGACCTCTAGATTTCCCAAATCTCTGATGGGATCTCTAAAGTAACAAGTTTGAGTCGAGATGTGTCGGGGCAAGAAGATCCAGTCACTGAACAATGCCTACGTCTTCGTGCTTAGTTTCCAACGATACTATATAGGGTGAGACGCTTGCCTGCAACATGCATTAACATGCAGCTTGCAACTCACCGCTGACCCTCGAATCTGCCTCTCCACTACGAATCTCTATCCAAAAGATTGAATATTGGATGAGATTTTTAAATGTTATGATAAACCAACTATTGAATCGCCAATTAATATTAGACATAAATATAGAAAGATTTTGAAATACGATACGCGAACATCCTATACTTCTGAACAAAATAATGAAATAGGTGACCTGAAAATTCCCTCGGCATAACTGAAGTGGATCGTGATTCAACACGAGTCCTCGTTTTCGTATATATTATCAAAAACACTCCTGAAAAATAAAGAGGTGAAACGCGTATGTGCCGAATATATAATTTATTATATTTATTAGGCGGCGATATCCAGTTTATTACGTTTTCCTTTGTTTGGGGTTTCAGGAGAACTCACACAAGGGTAATGTGTAAGTATAAAGTTTATGGAATGTGTCGTAATATTAGAAAATATTGTCACAAAAGAAAAGGTTGTATATTTTATCGACATATTTATGCTTTGCAAGGTTTCTTTGTATACGGGTGACAAATCCCTTTCGTTTATATTTCTCTATGTTTCTACGATTTGCTCAGCGAGTGTTATCGACAGTAGAGACAGCCCATTAATATGTTGATTTTGAATTAACTAATATAAAATTAATAATTCTTAGAAAAAAGTCAAAAAAAATATGTTAGGATTTGGACTAGAGTCGTGAACTTCCAATAAAGACGCTCTCATTAAAAAAAAATCTAACTTTCTAACTAATCAACTAACTATCGCAAATGACCAACACATGGATTACAAACAGCTATTTGTTAACGCATGTTGCAATTAATCTGTATATGTGGGCTATGCGTCAAATTTTATTTGAATGCCTTACACTATTGCTAGAGACGCATGTCGCTTACCGCATAGAGAAATTAAACGATCGATGTACATTTTAAAAATCATGGTAAGTGCTTGCACATATCGCTTATGCCACGTCTTTCATGTGTTCTGAGAAATGCTTAATATTACTATTTACGTCATTACAATAGTAATATCACATGTATTTGATAAATGCTTATTTATTGAATTGTTAAACAATTTAATATTTTCGTCTGACGATTAGAGTTAACATAGCATAATGCAATACGAATGTGAAATAAAAAAATACGTTTTTCTTTGACACAATGATGATAAGTGATAAGTTAAAATGAAAAACTAAACACTTATGTACCGTCCACTTTGTCAAAAGTTTAGCTGAATCTTTAGGTAGGTACAGGTCTGGCGTTATCAGATAAAAAACGTTATTACTAGATAAAGCGACTAATGTCGCATCTACATTTATGGCCTTTAAATTCAGACCGTGTGATATCTTTTTTATTTTACGAGAGGGTAGCTACCTAAAATTGTTGTTGTATAGAATAATTTGAGATTTTTGTACACGATGTGGCCCGAAATTGGCCATATCATAAAAATAAGTTACGTAAACTTGTAGTTCAGACGAAAAACATTAGTTCACAATTTCAGTTTTAACATCTATCGGGTATTAATTTATAATGGATCTTGTATATCGTCATGCCTTAAGTCTAAATAATTCGATAACACTTTAGACAAGTACTTAGCAAAAATATTAGGGATCTCTCAAAACAAAAACATCACGATAATAGCACAGACGAGAGCAGGGTTCGGGCTTGAAGTAATCCGGGTACTGGGCGTCCCTCGCTTTATCAGCGCGGAGGCAGCGGCGGCGCCCGCGGCGGCCGGCGCGTTATCAGGCCGTATGCCCGTCGCCCTGGGGCCTCCCATGCGCCTATGCTATACATTTTTAGGGTGGAGGGAGTCGATGAAAAATATATATGTATTTGATATGCATGCGATTTTATATCGAACTTATGTCAATTATATTCAAAACAATCTCAAAATGTTTGCGTTGCTTTTTTTTCTATTAATTACCATATCATTGTTTCTTAAAGAACCAAAATAATTCCTGCGTTATATGAAAATATTCTTGCCTTATGTAATACTGTTAGTATCGGAATGAAAGTCAGGTGTACGTTGTGTCAGAACCTTTTTATTTTATACTACCTTTCCGCTCACTGCTTCGTCCGCTTGACATCCGGTCCGTCACATAAAGTTTACGCAACTCGATTCCCTTCCTTATTGACCGGTTCATTGCTTCTCCACCTCCACCCCCCTTATTTTGTATAATTTTTAATAAATCGTGGACGTTGTGATAGTGAATGGAAAAAAAAAACCAAAATGTGTTTTTTTCATACTGCAACGCCTTTGATCTTGTTTACCTTGTAATTTCTCAAATAATTTATCCCCTTGAATTGACTTTTGCCTGGCATCCGATTTGAACAATAACAATTTATATTCTGCTCCAAGTCAAGGCCTATGTAACCATAAAATTTTATTAAAATACATTCAATAATTTCAGAGATGTGCGTGAACAGATAGAATCGACCTCTCTTCCTTTTGCTACAAAAGTTCAAAGTACAGATACACCACGTTATACTGTTTTAATGTATAATAATTATTGATTATGTATTCGGACCTTAAGCGCTCTAGCCTGCCTGAGTGCGTGTTCTGAAAACGATCAGATTCAACTTGCTCTCAGAGACACGGTGCAAGAAATTAATATAAATTAATACTGGTTTTAATAAATAAATAATTCTCTGTTTTGATAAATATTCGAAGCAGAAAGCATCGCGTCGAACGCGGAGCCACCGTCGCTCATCGAATCACCTTAAATCCGGAAGACTGTATTCGCATTCTCCGACCAGGGAATTTTATCACTGCGAAATTAAAGGAAATCTCTCGGATAACAGTGAACGAGTGCAATTACGTAGAGCTTGTGTACTTTATCTAGTGATTTACGCAGGTCGCGCACGCGCTTTGTACCGCGCTCGCACCTGCCCCCGGCGAGGGAAGGATCACATATATCGTAATCCAGGACGGTCTAGAAACTCGCGACTGTTCCACTTTTCTAGAAATATCTGTACAGGTTATTGAAGTCGTCTCCTATAATACGTCTTCACCGAGATTGAGTGAAAGATGGATGTACCTCAGGCGAATCTTTCATGGGCTTGCCCTTCTTTTGGTTTGAAAAGAAGCACAAAAAAAGTGAGTTATCATAACTACAGTAACATAGACATATTCTTATTTTAATCGTAAAAATAAAATTTATAAAAATTCTATAGAATAAAAAGGATTAATAAATAAAACCTAAACTCAGTAATGAAACACGAAAAAAATATCAACCATATGGAAAATTAAATACAAAACATATGTTCATACACATATTATATTGTATTATATGGCTTAATTGGGGTGATGTAAATTATACACGTCATACTTCTATACGTCATATTTCTTTAATATATATATGTTAAAGATAAGCTATAATGATTGAGACTTTCTGATGATCTTAATAGAGTAAAGCGAAATTGTGTGGACATTGCTTCATAAACACAAGCTATATTATGAGGGACATCAAAGCAGATTATCCAGGTGTTATAAGTGGAACCATATTTACAATTGTTTTTTTTAACGCTATATATTAAGTTTGGTTCTTTTAGATTGTGTTATACCATTTGTCTTGAAAAATACAAGGTGCGATATTTCTTTTAAGAACAAAAAAACAAATACAATATAACGGATTTTAAACGTGGAAATACTAAATATTTTTATAGTTGTATTTAATTAAATTTATATTCTTATATGTATGTGTTTACATTTTTGCTGGTATAGATTATATATATATATATATATATATATTGTAAATCTTTTTGTAACTCGACGAGAGGTAAGTCTTTTTAAGAAGACCAAAGATTCTAGTATTCGAAATTAAAGAGTATTTTCCTTCGAGATCGATGTGTTTATTGATCAGTTCTTCAATCTTCCCTTCTATTATTTCTAAACTTTTACTTATTAAATTATTATAACAATTCACTCTTTATTACAATAAAACTTGTAAACTCGGGCATCAGCCCTTGTCCCCTTCTTCTGTACTTCTCTCTAGTTCTTTCTCAATTGTTATGCGCGAACTCGGATTCGAATGTTTTATTCTATTCTAATTTGAAACTGAACGCGAACCCGCGAACCCTCATATGCAATCAGGGAGGTCGGATACCCCCCTATGTCACCTACTCCTACTACAATATATATATATATATTGATACCTAATTATTCAATAAAAAAAATCTATTTTGAACTCTTATTGTTGTATTCTGAATAGCCGCGTGAGACGAACTATTTCCTGCTCGTAGAATTGTCAAAACAAAACCTAAAAACAAATCAGATAATTTCGTATTAATTATTAAGTTGGGTGTTCACCCGTCTTAGTTTACAGAAAGTCAGGGTTTCCATTTCTTAAAGTCTTTTTCTATCCTCACCTTTACAGTTGGTGATACTTAATATGCGGAAAATTTAAGCTTTCTAAGTTAGTTTCAGTTGTAATTTTAATTTTAGAACACGATTCGAGTAATAACCTATGAACACGAAACAGGACAAAGTTTATTCTCATATAATAAATTCATTTTCAAAATAAGTGAAAAAAAATTAAGAAAATAGAAAAAGAATTAAATTTACTGTAAATAGTACAACCCACTAACCTACTGCTTGGGGTGAATGGTACACAAGATATTTTTACAGTAGTTTCACTTATGTTCATTTTTATACTCTTCGTGTATTGTCAATTATATTATTTTGTGCTCATATTATTGTATGCATTAATATAATTTTTAAGAATTTCAATAATTTAAGAGCCTCTTCCATCATTTCCTTTTAAACTGATATCTAAGAAAAAGTCATTTTTAATATAATATTTACGTTCCACGTTCTTCTTTTAACGGTTGTTCGAGCTAAAACTCGTTAAAAGGAGGATGTGGGCAAATTTAATTTAAAAAAATACTTTTAGTTAAAATTGAGTTTAAAAGAAAGTAGTGGAGGAGACCCTTAGTACAAATAAATAAACATGAATAATACTTTAAATATACAATTGTTAAAGCAGAAAATTACTAAATATGAAATTGACAATAATTACGTTAAATATACATAATAAAGCACCAACAAGCGATTTAGCTAACATATACAAGCAAATTAATTTAAATAATAAAATTGAAAATTATTAAATTCATAATACAAATATGCCACCCAGAGAGTTCGCCTGGTCCAATAGTCCCCATTATGCTAGTGGCATTGGCCAGTTGGAAGGTCACAGATAAGGTTTGGAACAGGTAAAACCAAGGATTTCTTTTGCTCTTTAGGTTTTGGCCCGTGTATGAAGAGTTTTCCCTCACTGGCCCAAGAATCACTTGGTGCGAAAGAGATAAAAGCCATGTGTCAATAGAGTGTATTGTATTTGAGGTTTTTGGTTGGCAGCTCATTTGACTTCGGCGGTTGTTTGTGGAAAGGTGTTATTTAACTCAAACACTGCAAAATTGCATACACATCTCAGATCAGACAGTGCCCTCTTTATCAGGGGACCAAAGTTAATCCTTGAGATTGTATACCATCCGAGCGATTAAGAACGAGATATTCAAGCATACTGGGAACGTTGACAGACATCAGTACTCGGCGCATAATTCGTAGGACTCCGATAGTAATAGACGCATTTTGTTAAAACTATATTTAAATACAACACAAAACATTGTGGTAGAGCTATGCTGTGGTCAATTTGGCTACAGCAAGAAAATGGCTGACTCGACTGGCGATGGTATTTCGCCAGTCAGAATACGTATGTAAGGAAACAGCTTTCGCAGTTGGGTGTCGTCCAGTGAGTGAGAGATCCAGTGGCTCACTATATCCTCCATCTATATCCACTTTCCGATTCATCCTGCTCCTTTTCTCCTTCCATCTGATATCCTATTCCTATCCATGCTGGAAATTCACTGACGACTCTATTCTTGTCGTGCATTGCGAATCTCCATGGATTACCTGTGGATTACCAAAAGATTTGTTTTCCTAACTTTAGTGTCTAAATTGAATACCCTAGACTGATCTTAAACAAAGCTTAAGAGAAAATTTGGAATACATCTCGAAATTTTTATATGCGACTACGTACAGACGAATTCGGGCGGGTAGAAACGCCGGCGTTCGTAATTTCGACGCGTAAGAGCTTTATACGGCGCCCGAAGAGCGCCGATGACGTCATAAACCGTGAATTTCAGCCAGAGCCCCGGCTTTAGCGCGCGCCGGGGCCGGGCGCGATAAAATTAAATTAGCGAAAGGGTTCATGAGAATTTCACAAGTGTTCAACATTCTGCCATGAGACAATGTCGTGTTATGCCGTTATGAAGACATACCTCGGATATGATCGATCAATATGTCTGCACAAAAAATGCAAGTCGAAGTCATTTTAACTTTGTTGACAGCCATGCTGGTTGAGTAGTTAAGAGCATCCCCTTGGAACCGAAGGTATAGGGTTAGGAATCTGACCAGGAGGCAAATTAATCGAAGAGTTTTTAACATGAATCAGAAAACGATATATGGTAGTCCATAACCCCCACTGGGCATTGAAGATTTTAGGTTCATGTCCTTCAGTGTGAATCAAAATTATTGTGGGAGGGAGTTCCTCAGCATTGGAATGATTAAGCTTGAAAAAATATTTCTGAACTTATTATTCAGTAATTATAAATTGCTAAAAAACGAAAGCTTTTAAAAAATGAAAAAATCATAGTAGAAAGGCTTTATGGTAACACTGAAAATGAGATCTAGGATGAATAAGGGGATTTCAAAAATAGCTTGGTTGTACAGACCAAGATTTTTCCCTGCGAATCAAAGCGGATTTTTTTTCTGTTCTTCTGTAGATCTAGAAAAAACTTATGACAAAGTGAAAAGAAGTTATTTATGGGAAACTCTATCCATGCACGATGTATGTAGCTCGTTAATACGGGCACTACAATTTACATAAAAGAATTTAAGTGGCTGCGTCAGAATAAATGGGGCATCCACTGACTGGTTTGATATCAGCAGTAGTGTCAGACAGGGATGTGTGTAATTTCATCATTGGTATTCAACCTATTTATAGAGCTGTCTATGAGATTTGAAGGGGTATGACTGAGGATTAAAATTGGGTGAGCTGTGTGTCAGATGCATTTTGTACGCCGATTAACTTTCACTGTGTCAACGTGTGAGTAACTGCAAAGAATAATTTGTTAAAAAATAAGAATAAAAGTAAATATCAGCAAGATCGAGGTCATTGTATTTGAAAAAAGCGGAAGCAAGTCTGAATGCCATACATGTATTGAATGTGAAAGAATACAGGAGAAAATGTGTCTACCCTTAAATAGTTTCTTTACAAATGAGGGTAAACATGGTATTGAAAAGAGAACAAACGTGGAAAATAGAATGAACCAGGGCCTTGATTGTTATTGTAAATAATAAAAATGTCTCAAAAAAAGGCGTGTTTGGCTATTCACAATGGAGTCCAGGTGTTTACGCTTATGTACGGCAGTGAAAGTTGGATGTGGCAGAAGAAAAATTAAAGTGGAATCAATGCATTGGCGATCGTTCTCTGGGTAGTATATGTGAAGTGCTTTCGAACAATATATGTAGAAAGTGTAAAAGAGTGGTGTTATTTAAAAATAGCTAGAGTGACTCATTTGGTGGCTATAAGACTACCTTGGAGTATATCATTTCAAGCAAAAAAAAAAAAAAAAATCGAAATCTGTTAACAATTGAGGAAATTATTGTTGAACATATACAATATATATATATATATATATATATATATATATATAGAGAGACGAACATAGAACCTCCTCTTTCAATTCAAGAAAGAAATTACTTTAATAAACAGTGCTTCCGTTTTGAATTTGTACATGTGCAATGTTGAAAACAATAGAAGAATTTTATGGAAAGTCATAAGTACTAAAACAGACAGTTTACAACTATGTGATACATAAATGTATTTTATGAATATAATGTTTCATTATGATGAATTTATGTTGAATTGTGTAATGTAATGTAATGTTGAATTTATTATGAATAAATTCAACGTCATTTGAATAAATGACGTTGCTTACTGGCATAAAACTTTTTTAAAAACGTGTCCACAGTAACGACACAGAATTTGAACTATTCTACTAGTTTTGTTGAAACTTTGACAATAGAGAACGTGTCTGTAAGAGAATTCGTATTGTCAAAAGTTTGATCTTAAAAAGATTATCAAACATTTTATTTGTGTACAATAAAAAAAAGATTATTTATAGGAATCAACCAATAAATTAATCAATTCTTCTCTTTAATCAGGCAAAATAATACTCCATTGATATATCAATATCAGTGTCGATCATTAAATGCTTTCATATTTCATATCTCATAAGTTTTTACATGTAAGCTATTTGATTTAATAAAAAAATACATGCGAGTATTCCACAAAAAGCTCTACAAATGCTGTATGGCTTATTAAGATTTAAAGAAGGAATTTGATTTTTGTTGATCTTCAAATATTACTACTGGCTAAACGAAAACATTGTGGTGTAAGCTTTACTGTCAAAAGAATTAGAACAATCGCAATTATACTATAAATCTCTTATAGTTTATATTATTAGAATTAAATCAAAAAGATCTATTGTACAGAGGCGGACGGGGGATTCACAAGAATTTATATTGCGTCCGTTTCTGTTTTTGGTGTACATAATTTATTTATAGTATTTGCGGGAATAAATGGCCAACATTGTATTATTTGCTGATGACATTTCTACTATATTGAAAATAATTAGAAATGAAATGAAATTCACCGTAAACAATGCATTCTCTGAATTATTCAATTGCATCAAGTAATATATTACTGAATGGCAAATTCAACAAAATGTTTAAAATTTATTTTGCTCAACTTACAAGCTAATATCCGTTTAATTAAATTTGATTAGTGAACCTAAATTTTGAAAAAAGCCTTACATTATAAAATTTGCGTTGATACATTAGATTCACACGTTACGACAGTTGCTCATAAATTGAACTTTGCGGTTTTTATTATTAAGCAAATAAGATGATTAATTGATATGGCTCAGCATAACAATAAATTATATTTCTGTTTTAAAGCAAGTTTCTATTTTAAATTTTGGGAGTTCTGATCGAAAATCTGCGGCAAGTAGTTTTGTCTGTCCTCTCTTGATGTTAATCTAACAGTATCTAAAGAATTCTGAAGACACCAAGAAGGGTGAAAATCTGAAGGTGTAAGGTGCGGTTATATGGCGGATGCATTAACATTGCCCGACCAAACTCTCTCAATATTTGCTGTATGGCTAAAGATGTATGTGGTCTGACGTTAACATGATGAAAAACCAGACTCTTTTTGTTGATTAATCTGGCCATTTTTTCCAGCTGTTGATAGTAGAGATCCGAATTGATGGTTTTCCCAGCGGTAAAAGCTCATAATGAATAATATCTTTCCAATTTAACCATACACATAGCATCAACTTATTGCGAGTTAATCCGGGTTTCGTTATAGTCTATGGAGTTCGCTTACTTTTTGATCACATGATATTTTTTACACGTTCTTCTCATAGGTAATTCTTTTTCATCAACAGTGATCAATCTTTTCAAATATGGTTTGGTTTCATTACGTTTCAATAGAGAAATGAGTACATGATTCATTAGATTTCTTTCAGTGAGCTCATGTGGGATCCGAGTAACGAGATTTTTTGTATTTCCAGCTTTATTCAAATAAGTTAAAACTTTGTGGTCAATCCCCAGCTCTTCACCTATGTCATATGAATTGATATGCCATTCTTGCTCTACTTTTTCCAAAACGGTATCCAGTTCATCCGTAACAGGTTGACCAGAGCGAGGTTCATCTTTGACTTCTAAATTACTGGACTGAAAATGCTTGAACCAGTTTTGTGCTATTCTTACCGATACTGCATTAGGTCCATAAAGTTCACAATTTTTTAGCATTTTTCCTTTTTTTGTAATAAAACTTCAAAATGTATCGAATTTCTACATTATATTCACTCATTTCGGTGGACAAAAAAACAATAGAAAAATGGCGGGACACCGTTTTTACTTTTTAATTTTTTTTATATATCATCTATTTAATGGTATCAGAACTGGCCTGTATAAACAAATCAGACCCAAAGAGATATTACTGTACCTTTCTATTCAAAAAAATAAGAAAAAACTTTTTCCCCTACCCAATATTTACAAAAATATATTATGCATGTAAAAACATCAATGTTTCTTTTAAAGGGGGTGATCGCCCATGCGATAAATTACAATGCTATAAATATTTGGAGGAAAACACGCTCGCAATTCCTGGGTTCAGATTATCAAGGGTTTATTTTATGGTCGGCTGTATACGTTTGTGCTATTCTATTTCAATAATTTGAGAATAAAATAAAAGACAAACAGGCACAATACATAATCACTGCGATCTGTGTGGCATGTCAACAAAATCTTATTCGTTGTATATTATTTTGAAATGAAATGTGTCCTAGTTTGATATATTTTTACAGTAAATTTGAAAATACCATAGTGAGACAGTGTCGAGAAAATAAAAATTAATTAATGAATGGTCGGTCAGATTGCCGCGCCGTGCGGCGCAGTACCTACGCGTCAGTTGTTCTAATGTTGTCAATATGATATTTCTACGTAGCTATTCTAACGTATTTTTTCAAAGAAACGGCTACTTCATGACTATAGTTTATTTGGGAAAATTGTTTTATAAAGAGAAGAGATTATGATTATTTGCGAATAGATGCACGTTGAAATTCATTCGGTATAGGTAAGTCTAAGTGGAGTTAGTAATGTCAAAAAGTTCATTTACCTTATTTGGATCAAATTATGGAACTATTATGATTGTACTACGACTTTACATTAACAATATTCAGGTGAAGGAAAAATAATGAATAAACACTGATATTGATTTATATTGTTTGACTAAGTTTAACTTAATTAAACAATATAAATAAATAAACTATAAACTAAATTAATAAATAAAAAAAAGATAAACTAAATGACTGAATTTAAATTACAAAAATGCCATTTTGGGTCTAGCCTGGTCTGAAAGTCTCCATTGCATTAGCAGCATTGCCGGGTCGAATAGAGGTAGATAGGGCTTGGAAGAGATAAGGCTCAGAATGGGGATCGGCCCCTTAGTCCCTGAGTTTCCTGCCCAAAATCCCTTATGAAGGACGTTGCCTCACTGCCCCATGAGCCAGCTGTTTCGAAAGCAACCGGAATAAAAAGGTATGCGTCCTTCAGAATACTGTATTTCAGACATTTTTGTTTGGTGGCAGATTCGGCCCCGGAGGCTGTCGCTCTTGTTGTATTTGTTTATGTTGTAACACGTTTTGAAATACAAATTTCTCTGAAAGTAATTTAAATAATAACAAACTCAAAGAGTACATCAAAGTCCGTTTCATGAATTTAAAAAAAACATGATGATGTCAATGAATATTTAAGTGACATTACTAACTGTGGGTATAGATGAATTACAAAAATATAGGTCGGAAAGGGTCTGCCTTTAACCTTTTGCCTTTGTCCCATAAATAGAGGATCTTATTGTATGTGAAGAGGACTTCACATCAAATCCTCTGTTTATGTGAAAATATGACACTCGGACATACGTACATATACGTTAATTTGTCTTTTTAAAGCAAAAATAAAGTGTGACGTAGATAATTTAGTGCTCGTCAGTGAATCAGCTCAGTGATCGCCGCCCCGTTTGCCCTTCGGACGCCGACAGGCTATCGAGTTTGCCGTATCCAAATTAGATTCTGGGATTTTCTTTGACCTAAAGGTTTTCATTAACGCTCTTGTCATTATCGTTCTCTTTTAAGTTAAAATCACCTAAAGCCTTTACTTGTTTGAGGCCTCAATTCTAAAGGAAAATTCTACAGTCCATATTTTACGTTTCGGCTTTTTTAATTTGTATAATTATTGAACATATTAAAAAGAAACGTTAAATATAGGTAAAGGTAATAAAATTATAACAATATAACACCGAAGAACGAGCCTGTGAGAGTTAATTATCGCATGTAGTTAACATAAAATATTTCAAGGAGATCAAATTTAACCGTTATTTCGTCGTTGATGCAGCCCTTTGAGGATAATAACAAGCAATTTGGTATATCTTCCGTGGAATATAATAAGCTCAGTGTAACAGTAGCTTCTGCATTACATTTTTTTATTACCTACTTAATATGTAAAATTCTTTAAGAAATTGTTGAATCAAAAGTTTAGAAGGTCCTCTCTGGTTCTTCATAATAAATCCATGTTTCAACTCCTGTCACGATGTAGTAAACAGCATTACGCCGTCGTCCTTTAACCTTTAGCTGTGCACGTGCGGTTTCACAGACCGCTTGCAGTTTGTGATTCGCATGCTGTTCTGCTCCTGCTTATGTCTGATGGCCTCAGTAGCTTTGGTTTTAGTGGCGAAGCGAGTGTTGAGAGTAAAGGTTACGTCGCCGGCTGTGTGTTGTGAGAGTAATTTCGCTTTTTTATTTTGAGTGCGGTCTGTGAGATCGGGTGTCCACGTTTGTACAATTAATTGAGCTGATGGTGATTATGTTTGTTTTAGATTTTTTAAATTTAATATCTCAGAAAACGATCGACCTGGTACATCTGCATGCAAACGACGACTGCCCGAAAGAAGACTCACAGCTGAGTAGGCTCTAAATAGCCAATATGCCTACAATGTTCTAAGCCAATAATGGCTTAGAACATTGTAGGCATTGTTCTACTATAAATAAATACAATATTTATTGAGAGTCTTTGCATAAGCAAAGGCTCTCAATAAATATGCACAAGTTGGGCCATTGTCGAAATTTTTATGCTTTGTTCATATCTAAATTAAATATGATGCAATTGAGGACTTCAATTTGTTCTTCTATCTTAGATTAACCAAAGATTAGGTTCTCTAATCAATCTATGTTATTATTTTGAACTGGCTGTATATTAAAAACAATACCAAAAAATTTGTCAGACAACTGAAATCAGTTATGGAGTAGGGTCAAGAGCTAGGGTAGGGATCGGGGATCATTTTCTGTCTATGTGCATTGGGGTAAGAACAAAAGATACTACATGCATTGTCATAAGTGCGACTTTTTTTTAATAAAATTAAATGTTAACCGAACTCGAAAGTGATTGCAAAATGTGGATAAGTAAAATTGCACTTTATTTGCAGAATATCGCTGCACTTATATTCCGTTTGCACCTTGGGGACCATTGGATTTTATGTTAATAGAATAGCAAGAGAGGGGATCGGCAGAGTGCAAACTTACGATATTTGTCTACGGCTTGGGCGGCACGTAGCGGGCATTAGGCGCAGGCGGCGCGCGCCGCAAGCGCCCCCACACGTGTACGTGGTCACATACTGAATTATAACCGTACAGTGTATCTTATGAGAGTATTAAAATGTAAGGAAGACGTTTCGTTTATTTGTTTCCGAATCAGTTTTACTCTCTCTGTGGTTTTAGAGATTAAGAAGCCTTTTTTTTTTTAAATAAATTAATTTATATGTCTCTATAACTATTGAGGTACTCGTATATTGCTTCTTGTGCGAATACGTATAATATTCAAATAAATAGAAATTATGATTATATACTATGACATTTTATGTCGTCCAAAACTATTATTTGAGTATTTATCCTATATATAAGAATTAAATACAGCAATACCAGTAAATATGCACGTGATATAATGAAACGCAAAATGACGAAACGATTGGGCTTGTAGGCCAGCTCCCAAAGTTCCCATCGTTTTTAAGCCCAAAAACATTACTGCTTGTATATTTCAGCTCTGCGAGCTCAAACTTGTCAGTGTCATTAATATTTCATTACATCTACACGTTTTGAGCTCCCAAGAAGTTAATCTGATCATTTTCAAAGACATATCCATGTGTGTTTATGTTTAGAAATTAAACTTGAATATCTTTTCAACAATTAGAATTGAGCTAAAGCATTCGAAAGTACTTTTCTAAATTTAGGTTTCTTATGAATTTGACATTAATCGATATCAGTGATTTTGAAAATTCCCTGATTTTTTTATTATGTTTTTTAAATAGCTTCTAAATTGTTTCGGCTCTAAATCGATCTGCTCAAAAACGTAATTAGCTCTAAATCCAATAATACTGCGTTGAATTTTGTAAGCTTGATCGAAATTGGTTGATTTCATCGACAGATATTGTGTCCCAAAAAATTTTAAAATACTATTTTATAAAATAAAAATGTATTCTGTACTAAGTTGTGATACTGAAATCGATCTTTACATGTTTATTTTTGAAATTGCTGATTGCGTAATTTTGAATTTTTGAAATTTTATCCAGACGTTCGAGAAATAAGCACACTGAGATTTTATCCAATTTGACGACAGACGACAGACGACGGCCGACCGCTAACTACCCGGCATGGAGCGGCTCGTGCGCGCGCTTCGTACTGACCGTACGATCACGCGGCGGGTATATGATCGTAAGACCACGCATGCGCCGCGAGAAACATTGCTGCTAACTTTTCATTAAGGAAATTTCTTGCTGTGAAGATACTGTGGAGTGGACGCCACAGGACTCCCTCGCGGATGACGAGGTTGTTTTGAAAAGTGAACTACGCGTTCGGAACCAGTAATATATTTTGCTTTTGCGTCTTCATTTGTATTGTCTTCCTCGTGACAGACGTGGGCCGGTTTCACCAATCGAAACCTTCACACTCCTTGGTCCCATGGCAAAGTTTATTTTTTGGTCTCCTGCTTAAAACGTCTTAGAAGAAGAATTATTTTAATCGATGAGGATTAATTTAATTTTGCTCTTTAAACCTTTTATTTTGGTATCACAATGATTTCTTCTTTTCATAATTAAATGTCTTCAGTTTTAAAGTGTATATTTTCAATAAGAGACGGTTGTGTTATTGGGAATTTGCGAATAATCGATTTGATAACCATGCTCTTATATTAAGCTACATTTATTAATTGAAATATATGTTCCACTTCATCTGACCTAAACTAAGATTGTGTTAAATCAATAGATCAAACGAAGATGATATCTATATATCATATAATATTCACCTCATTGGATAAATAGGGCATTTTGTACACTGGTTTAATGTATGACAATAAAATTAAAAGAATGACTTCACCGAGTGTGTAATTTAATGTCAAAAAATTTCCATTCGATGGAATGTTTATTTGATTTATTATTTTAATATAGATATAAATATCGGAATTTAGTTCATATTATTTTTATTATGTATCGTGAAATTATTTGATGTGTAACGTGATTTCTCCTTTCGAGAAAAATATGCGTGTATTATATATGCAGTAGAATTTATTTAGGAATATATATGTCCATAAGCAAATAAGTTTTAATCAGACCGATCTCAATACCGATGAATAATCACTAAACAGAATTCATTCCGCGCATTTTGTTACTAAATAGTTCCATTCGAATTCACGTTGTGCGAGCGAACGGCGGAATGACGATGGCTCAAGCCGAACATTTCGTGCTCGGAGCAGTCCCGTCTCGAATTCTTGGACGAATGCGGGCTGGGGACCTTCTTCTCTAACTCTGGAGCCGTGTGCCGCGAGAACTTTATTTGGAATATCGGACTCACATCAAAATTTCACAACTCAATCGTTTCGTGCGACGTCGTTCGAGCGACTCGGAGGACGACATTTCATTTGCTTCGTCTCTAATATCTGCATCAAAATATGTGAATTACGAAATGCACATTTAATGTGTACTTTTGAACAATAATTAAAATGTATTCTTGAATAACAATAAAGTTTTAAGTTTGATAATGTACGGTACTAATGACAACTTACTTTCTCAGTCTGACGATTAGGACGTAGTCTACTATGAAAATCTTTCTATAAGTTGTACTGAATTGTACATCTTAATAAAACCGATCGATGATGAGGATGATGAAATAAATGATTTCTTTTGCTGTTTGTTTACAATATACGAATCAATTAGTGAAGATAATTTATGAATGAACCAATATTTTACTTGAAACTATCTTTTAAGGAAGAAGCCTAAATTAAAACAGATTAATTTTTTAGTCCACTGATAATCAAATTCAAATGATCGAGCATCATCTTTCGTCAAGTTTTTGGATTTGAAAACGCCACTGAGCCTCGTTTTCTTCAATGACCCAAAATCGAAGTTAAGTCAGACATAAGAACATTTTTAATGTGAAGGCATAAGGATTTGCTTTTTAGCGGAACAAAAATTATTTATGTGCTTTGTCTATATTATTATATACGCCATAATGTATAAATGCCTTTTGCTGGATTTACATTTTGTTTTTCACAAATTGAGACACGAACCGAATTTTCTGTGTCAAATATGTCTTCTGTCAATACGAATGGGGAAAAGATACATACAATAGACAAGCATGAGCCAGTTTCTATGTATAGTGTTGCATATTTTTTTTACATAAATATGTATTTTACACGATTCCTATTTCATAAAGCACGATGGTATAAATTATTCGATTTGGAATACTCAATGTATAACGAAATGCAACCGAGAACGCTGGTCAATTTTGTTTTGTGATAATTTTTATTTTATTATTATTGTAAAAACATGAGAAATGAAGCGACTTTATTGAACATTCCCACTCATCTCATTATCTGTGTTCAGTTCACTATTAGTTTCAGATTCGACTGAATGACGGTTTCGTAAATGATCTCGAGGATATATATTTTTAAAGTGTGTTTTAATGCGAAAATAGGTTGCCATAACATAAAATTATACATTCTAAAAATTGTTTTGTAAAGAGCGTCTTTGCACAATATAATTTAAGAATTTTTAATGAACTGTTAATTATAAAGTTTAAATTCAGTTTGAAAGAAACTATTTGATAAAAACGAGTTTAATAGGAAATAGTAGAAAGGGTTTAAAATTCATCTTTGATTATCACGTCTATATTTATGTAATTGTTTAAAATATCAGATTTCCAACAATAATATTGAATAGTCTGAAAGACAAGTTTGAGGCAGACAGAAGGATATACTGTGGTATGACCTTAGAGGTATATGAGCATGAACCACCAAAAATATTGTGTGTGGGGAATAATTTTATTTGTTGTTATTCTTCAAAAGATTGTTTTAAATTGTAATAATCGAATGGGTTAGATTTTGGATAAAATTTTATAACAGCTAAAATTCGTTTATTTTAAGATCTATGATCTTCAGTAAGGCTAAATAAAATTTGTCATTAGTTTTTAAACAAATAATGCCTTGTATAAGGCCGTATACTAATTTATCCACTATCGGGCCTTCACGATAAAGGCACATTGCCTAGAGTGAGGGTCACGGAGATAAGTCATGCATATTATTAAAATCAACCTAATAGCTTTTGGTGTACACACTTATAGCTTTTTACTGCTTAATTGTAAATTATTTGTGAACTATCGATTGTTGTAATTATTCATTTTTAACAAATGACAGAATTAAATAAAGTATTTAATTTTGTCAATTGATAGTCCGGTTTTATTTTTTAGTAAAGAATATCGCCGGCTTTTTGCGCCGACCCCAATATTCGTGGATCGGATTTGTATCATTGAATATTTATGGAGCGTAATGTTTTGCCGTTAACGGAAAATTTTGCATTGTCCAAAACGACTCGACAGCTTTTATATGGCGCGACACAATGTCTAGAGTTCCGAGCGGGAATACGAAACTTCCACTTAGTCCGCTCGTTTCGAAGGCGACGCCTTTGTCCTAGCTCTAGACGTTGTGTAGCTGAAATTTAAGTGTTTATTGTAATAATTTGATAGAGTGGAAAATTTAAATAGTTATAACAAAACTAATTAAAAGAATGTCTGTTGTTGTTGTTGTTGTTTTAGGTTCTAACCACGCCACTGTGCCTTCTCACTTTCATTATACATCTTACTCTTTTCTCCTTTTCCATATATCAGACAACACCTTGGACTTTAAGCCTTTGACGCTGATTTACGACGGATTGCGGACCACTAGCGGATGTTGCCGTTAAAGTGATGACAACGTCCGTTGTCAAAGGCTTAACGCGTGCTCCGAGGCACGGAGCGAGCGGTTACTTTCGAGATACGTCCATGATCAGTAAAGCACGGAACGAGCGGTTACACCCAAGATACGCCTATGAGCAGTAAAGTACGGAGCTAGTGGTTATAAACGAGATACGCTCGTGGTTAGTAAGGCAAGGAGCGAGCGGTTACTTCCGAGATACGCCCATGATCAGTAAAGCACGGAACGAGCGGTTACTTTCGAGATACGTCCATGATCAGTAAAGCACGGAACGAGCGGTTACACCCGAGATACGCCTATGAGCAGTAAAGTACGGAGCTAGTGGTTATAAACGAGATACGCTCGTGGTTAGTAAGGCAAGGAGCGAGCGGTTACTTCCGAGATACGCCCATGATCAGTAAAGCACGGAACGAGCGGTTACTTTCGAGATACGTCCATGATCAGTAAAGCACGGAACGAGTGGTTACACCCGAGATACGCCTATGAGCAGTAAAGTACGGAGCTAGTGGTTATAAACGAGATACGCTCGTGGTTAGTAAGGCAAGGAGCGAGCGGTTACTTCGAGATACGCCCATGATCAGTAAAGCACGGAACGAGCGGTTACTTCGAGATACATCCATGATCAGTAAAGCACGGAACGAGCGGTTACACCCAAGATACGCCTATGAGCAGTAAAGTACGGAGCTAGTGGTTATAAACGAGATACGCTCGTGGTTAGTAAGGCAAGGAGCGAGCGGTTACTTCCGAGATACGCCCATGATCAGTAAAGCACGGAACGAGCGGTTACTTCGAGATACGTCCATGATCAGTAAAGCACGGAACGAGTGGTTACACCGAGATACGCCTATGAGCAGTAAAGTACGGAGCTAGTGGTTATAAACGAGATACGCTCGTGGTTAGTAAGGCAAGGAGCGAGCGGTTACTTCCGAGATACACCCATGATCAGTAAAGCACGGAACGAGCGGTTACTTTCGAGATACGCCTATGAGCAGTAAAGTACGGCACTAGTGGTTATAAACGAGATATGCTCGTGGTTAGTAAGGCAAGGAGCGAGCGGTTACTTCCGAGATACGCCCATGATCAGTAAAGCACGGAACGAGCGGTTACTTTCGAGACACGCCTATGAGCAGTAAAGTACGGCACTAGTGGTTATAAACGAGATATGCTCGTGGTTAGTAAGGCAAGGAGCGAGCGGTTACTTTCGAGATACGCCCATGATCAGTAAAGCACGGAACGAGCGGTTACGCCCGAGATACGCCCGTAGCCAGTATCGAATACGATACCTTATGATTCTAATAAAACACCCTCAACCATTGAGCCACTACTGTCACAAAAAGCACAGAAGGAAATAAATTTAGATTATGTTTAAACTGAAATAACTGATACACGTGAAAATACAATGTTTATAGTAAAGTGTTTCATTTTACTCTTTGGTTAATTTGTTAAATCTTTCAGATTTAATGCAAAAGTTGGATTTTAATTTTTCTAATGAACTCGTTAAATCGTTTCGCAAGCGTTATTTAAACGTTTCAACCCTATGCAATATTATTTGCATATACATACAGCAACCTATATTGCATAATGTGCACATATTTAAATTAAATGAGCTAGAATGAGTCACTGCAAATAATGAAATGCAATTTTTTTATAATCACAGACAAAGTTTCTCTCATCAGAAACAGCGATAATCATCCTATTATTATCGATTGAATAACATATCGGTTTATTCGATCAAAGTTTATTTCGCCTAGTCTATACGCGAAAACATAAAAATAACAGCTTCGCTACGAAAGCGAGAAGCATAACGAGTTAATAAAACAATTTGTCGTCGACGGCATAAAGCAAATTTCTGTAGGCGGCGGGACACAATTAAAAGTAGTTTCCTCGCCCCTCGTCCCGTACGCCGACCGCCCCGTTATCTGTTGCTGAACTTTATTTTTCGCTTCAACGGACAGTTGGACAGCGGGACGGACCAATCGATGATTTGGTCCGTTGCAGAGTTATGAAACCACGAGAGGGGACAAGCATCGCTTTTTTTCGCAGTGAAACTTCTTCGTTGGCGGGCCTAAAATTTTTAAGCGTTACGAAAAATTGATTTTCGTGTAGTTAGGCACGTGGTGGGAAATCCGACAATGGATGAGAGTGCTTCAACGACGTCTCACCTCTAACGAAAACGGTAGTGGCTGAAGGCGGGTAGGAAGCGGTGAGAGGGGGTTATAATCGCACCGTGTTATTCATTTGAGATTATACACGCATCCTTGCCGTTCTCAATGATTATATCCAGGTCAATAAAAAAATATTGATAATTTATACACATAATGGGCGAGAAGTATCACTTCTATCGTGCGTGATCACTATTTATATTTTTTGTATTAGTAACGAATGCTCCGTTTTGATTTGAAGTCCTTGATTGAAAAAATCGTGTAATATGTACATCTTAATCTATCACTAGACATCTACAACACGGAAAGAGTTGCTATAAGGCGTTGGCGGGTTTATAAATTGGGCAAGTGGGAATCGTGCTCGCGCACCCAAGGTTCCATATCATGGCATAATATGAATCTATTATTTATTTACCACAAAAAAGGCTAATTTCTTTTCATTCAGTTCGGGTTCCTTAGCCCAAGCCAGACAAAAACTCGGACAGTTTTTAATATTCTTTTTGTTTTATTGCTTGAGTTACCGTTATTACAATGATGAAAACACAAACAAAAAGTTAGAAAATATGTTTCTGGTATAAGAATTCTTCTTAAATTTTTTCTTTTCCTAAGCTTTGGCTTAGACAAAGTTGGTATTCCTGTTAAATAACTTAGAAATGTTTCTTGTAGCATTATATACGTAAGGTACACTGAAAATTTTTGGAATGAATGAGGAAAAATTGCTAGAATAGTCAAAAATGAATTTATTGTTTTTGAAAATATTTTCCGTTGGCATAAACGCATTTGTCCATACGAAATTTTGGAGATATTTATGGTACCCCTCCCTAGTGAGCTCGGAAACATATTTTTCGTAATCTTCGACAGCTTCTTCTGGTGATGAAAATCATTTACCGAGTAATTGGTTTTTAGTTTTTGCGACAAAAAAAGTTACGGTCCTGTAAATGCAGGATTCTTCATAAGCTGTATGTTTTTTTCCTTCAAAAATTTATTTGTCTGTTTGGACATGTGAGAACTTGCATTATCGTGGTGCATAATAATATGACATTTAAGGTTATTTTTGCGGAGTTCGTCATTATCTTCCGGCAAACGAATGGTCGTGTACCAATTACTATTCAATGTACGACAACTCTCCAAAGCAACAGTAGCCACGTGCCCAGTTTTATTATAAAAAGAAGCAATCATCCATTTACTTCGGAGGCACTTCGCTCGCGCACCACTTTGGTTTTTTTTGGCTCTTCTCGATAGACCCAATACGGTCGATTGCTGTTTTATTTTAGGGTCATAGCAATAAATCCATTATTCGTCACCTATTACTACGTTTCACATATAGTGACATCCCTTCCATGAATCTGTTAAGCATGGTATTGCATTAAGTGACGCGGTCTATTTTTTGAGCCTCAAAATATTGTGGGATCTACCGCGAGCCCAGCTTTTTCAAATCCAAATGTTTGTGTAGGATTGATTATATTTGACTCATACCATAAGGATGCCCGAATTTTGTGGTAGGTCACATGCTTGTCTGTTTCGATCATGCGGCGCACAGTATCAATCTTTTCGTTGGTCACAACGGTGGACAGGAGACCATCACGAAATTCGTCACTGAGATTGACAGACCGTGCTTGAATTCTGCAGACCAGTTATAAATAGTAGTCTTGCGATGAATTTGGTGATGAAGCACCATCTTCATCGCCAAAAGCAGTTCGAAGCCGAGTGAGGCCTTGATGAGCTGTTAAATTACATTTGAAATCATGGAAAATCATACTAGAATTTTTTCAGGACATAAATCCATAGTGAGGAAAATACGAAATTTTTTAAATGACGCTACTATGTAGAAAGCAATTGATAGTTAGATGAAACAAAATGTATTCTAGACCCAGAGAGTTCCGTTTTCAAATGTAGTAATTACTTTTTAAATATTGTTTATGAAAGTGGCCAGTTCCAGAAATTTATAATGTTTTTAACTGAATAAACGCTTTAATACCAGCTACTGCATGCGCACTGTTCATTTGTCACGTTGGCTGGGTGCGATATCGACATGACAATTTTATAAATTCTGTGAAAGAAAATTCTATATTGTGGACGAGCTGAACTATTTTCTGAGAGTAACAATAATTAGGAATCTTTGCGGATACCCGCTAAATGTCCAAAGAAATAAGTGTAATCTATTAGCGGTCTAATAGTCTAATTTATTTCTGTGCTCAAATAAAAGAAAGCATAATATCTCCCAAGAGAGATGAATATCTCTCTTGTGTGTGAATATGTCTCTCATGTATCTGGTACAATATATTTGTTCTGTATATGTATATATCGGATAACTTTCTTTTTCGGTTTATTTTATTTCGGTATTGACTTGGTCTCTCTCAAAAATAATATACTAACCGAGGTCGACTGTCAAAATGGATACGGCGAAATATTGACAAAGTTTATATTGGACTTCCCTAGTTGCGAACGAACTTCACTAGAACCCATTCGATGAATAATTGTGCCCGAATGGAAGTAATGATGGGGATAGTGCCCCCGTTTGGTCGATAGCGATAAGTCAAGGGAAGATGTAGTCGAAAATGTGTATTTATCTTATTATAAATTAAAATAATTATGGAATTGTGAATATCATAATTGATGCATTCGTATGAGTAACATTAAATCATTTAGATCGTATTGAAAAAAGAGTTTAATAAAAAATAATTATAAAAAGAAGTAAAAAATTCCCATGTATTAAATCCATGTTGTGGCCAATTTAGCTGAAAACTAGTTAGACTGATCTCACAGAATACAGACGTGAAGCATTCGCTGTTACTTTTTGTCTTTTGAGCGTAACTTCCGGGGGCCCACTCTCCTATCCATCGGCCCACTCCCTTCTCCATTGGATATCCTATTCCCTATTAAAAGGTCAACAACGCGCTGTTGAGTTCTTTGGGGCTGCGAGTATTCACGGCTGGTGGTAATTACGTACTCTCTAGTGACACGCATGCTCGTCTAAAAATGTAAAACCAACATTACGTTTTATAATTCTAGTCATAGGTTTAAATTACTAATCGCAGTAAAGGCCTAACGTGTAAAATGAAATATTCAGTGTAAGAATTTTATTGCATACTTTTAGGCAGAAAACGTACGTTATGCGGCAATAATAGCAACGAATGAACAGACGGACAAATCCTAATCCACGTATCAGAAACGCGAGTAAATCGTGCGCAGGATAATTTAGCGTGCGTCACATGAGCCGGCGGCTTTGCTTCCGACCGTTGGGTACGTCGCTCAGAAGTTGGAAGGCTCGGCTAACGACCGGAGTGAAACTTGCTGCAGATCCATAATGAGTGTTTACCTTGGCCTTTGATCTCGGAGGGCCGGGCTAATTTTTATATTCGGCTCTCGTGAAAGCCCGGACTATCCTTTCGCGACTCTTTTTCTGTTTACTTCACATTAATTCTAAATGAGAATTTGTATTAAGAGTTTCGCAAAATAAATATGAAATTAATATATTTATGTTTACCTATTCTGTATTTACAGTCCCTTGAATAGTTCGAAATTTAATTCTGACAACATTGAAGTATGTAGTAGTAAATATTTATCAAACGTTATGTATGATCATTTTAGCATTTATTTGAGAAAAATGTTTGATAAAAAATAATAGACAAACATAAATGTGATTTCGTAATGTTTGTACCGATTTTTCAATTTCAGTTTAGCAAAGAAGTATTATAATAACCATATTTTTAGAATATTGAATAAATCGAGATTTATTAAAGAGGAATCTCATACTAGTCAGATCGAATAGAACAACCATTAAGGGCCTTTGTCCACGAAGGCGCCTCGTCACTGCGTAGAGGCGTATTCATGACTCTGCGCTTGCCGTACGCCCGTTGGCTGCTTATGTATAAACAGACGAAATTGGCGTAGGTATTACTTACAAACGTCGCCCTCGCGTCGTTGCGCGCTAGCTTCATAACGCGTCTTTCACGTGTATCATACGCCACGCTCCTCCCGAGCGTATAGAATAGCGTATCGTGTGACTAGCTAAACGCGTGAAGTAGTTATTACTCTTGTGCCAGTTTATTTGAGAGGAAATAATTATTAGTTTTTTAAATTTTAAATGAAATCTCTTCTGTTATAAAAATTAATTACTTCTTAATTCATTATCAATACAGTATTATCATATTTTTAAAATGCTATTATAAGTGGAGATTTCTATTTAAACAGATAATTTCTGTAGATCTTATACATGGTGACATTCTCCTTCGTCATTTTTTGCCAATTCTCTTACAACTGCTAATCGACTATAAAGCAAGCAATATAATGCGTCGCCTTAGCCAATTATTAATGTTGTAATAAGCACTGGCAATTATTATTATTAATAGACAAATTATTGATGTCATAATAATTAATTATCGTCGTTTAATCACATTATTAAAAGTGACAGAAAAAATATATTTATAATACTTTACATTTATGGCCACATCAGGCTGTAAAGGCTACAATACTACATTTTGAAATGTTTATCCAGTTACTCCTTGAAAAATAGAGAGAGATATTAGTAAAAGTTAGGGATGAAAAAACTACAGTTAAATAAAAAAAAATCATATGAGTATTTCTATCGTTTATTTCCGGTAAAATCTACTAATGTTATGAACATTTGAATCTATTTATTCAAGTAGTTATAAATATATATAAGTTTATGCTCTAATTATAGAGTGGTCGCGGTCGAATGGTGAGCGTCTTGTCTTAGGTTTTACAATAGAAGGGTATCAAGTTCCGAGTACCTGCGAAGTACTTGAGTCCCAGCGAATTGACCAGGCAGTTCTTAACTATGTTATAAGCTGTTTAGCGTCACGAATATCCAGTGGCGGCGCTACACCACTCGTGGACGTCGGCGACATCAGGTTTTCGAGGCCTCTTTTTAATAACTTGTAGGCAAAACTTTTTTGTTTGCGAGGCCCCTTCAGGCGCGAGGCCGTCGGCGGTCGCCGACGTCGCCGACGCCTAGCGCCGCCACTGCGAATATCGCATAGAGTCGTCTGTTTTAGCATGTTCTCACAGCATAGATGGCCACGATTATTGTTAATTACATTTGACTCTCCAGCTTAAAGGCATTAAAGTCCAAACTCTTTCAATCTTTACATGTGATAAAACAATAGAACCCAAGCGTGTTTGTACATCGTAGGTATGTATGTAAAATTGAGAGGGGACGATAAGAGAAAGTTAATATAAGATATAACAACGATCTTTTATTTTTTTGTCTGTCTATCTGTCTGTTTGCACACATCTCTGAAATTACTGAACGGACTTTCGTGTAGTTTTTAAGGTTAGATAGAACTTGGCTTGGAGCAGAAAACGACATGATTGAAATGACGACATGATTCAAATGACGACATGATTCAAATGAAAAGGAACCTACATTCAACCTGATCACGACGCGCTCGACTCATTGAAAAATATGCAAGGAGAGGGGAACGTTCCTGGGGTGTGAACCGGTGCATGAGGGAGGGGGTTGAGTTGCGATTAAAACTTTTATGTGACAGATCTAATTCCATGTGGGCGATTCTGCAAGAGAAAAGCAAGTCTGAAATAAAATGTTCGTGGGAGGGTATACCACTGGATTGGGATGATACACACCCGTCGCAGCCTATAATGAAATACTGTAAATATTGTAATAAGATGCCTATATATTAGTTTTCTATTTTCTGTTTATTACACCTGCTTATTACCTGAATATGGAAAAAATATTGTAAAGTAAACGAGCTTTCTGATATTTATGTACTATATTTTTCGCATCAAGAAGACAAAACAGAATACTAATCATCAAGCAAATTGCTGTAAAATTTTATTAAGATCTGGAAATTAATTTAGTATAATGATCGGGCCATTAAATTGACTTGTAAGCTGGAATAGGAATCGTTTTCCTTTTTGCAAGCTGAGCTGGCGGCAAACGATTGTGATATTTAAATGAATAAATCATTAACTAATGTGGCACAATTATGTGGTAGAATCATGTTGTGGTCAACTTGGGTGTAGTATGATCATGTGCCGGTTTGACAGGCGAGACACCATATTCTCACAGAATAGAGGCGTGAAGTTATCAGCTTCCGTTGTTACGTTACGTCTACTTAGCGAGAGTTCTGGTGGCTATTTTTTTCTCCATTACCCCACTACTTTCCATCATATGTCCTGTTCTTGTCCGAGAGGCCAGCAACGCACTGGCGACTTCTCTTGGGTTGCGAAAGTTGATGGACGGCGGTGACCACGCACTTTTTTATGGCTCCTACCTATGTGCTCGTTTGACACTCGAAATTGCTATAAAAAAATAGATAATTAATATTTTAAATTACATGCACAGTACATTTGCGTATGTGCTAGAAAATGCATGTGTGTCCGAAGAGATACATAATAACATAACGTGATATTCGGTTATTCTCTTTAGTATGTAACATAAATACTCAAACGCCGCGTTCTAATTACGGACGTAATGTACGCACGAGTGTTTTACGTTTCAAATAATTACACGGGATGAGATCCAAAGCGGATATAAAACCAGTAACAGGCAACGTAAGCGCGTAATATAATTTTCTGAGAGCGTTTAGCGGGAAACACCTCGCAGTTCCATTACCGCAGGTTAAAAGTTACACGAAACGCCGCCAGAGCGCGCTAACTTCGCTCGCGCGGCGGTGCGGTCGCTTTATACGTGACTGACTTCACAGTGCTTTCAACGTCGCCGATCTTGACGTCCGGCACACTACTGGTCAATAAAAATGTATAATAGACTAATATAAATAAATGTATGTATGGTCAATATAAATTTATAATAGAATAGAGTTCTAATTATAATTTTAATTGTCAATATTTAATTAAGTAATCTATATATTTCATCTTTTAAGCGTAATATAGATAAGGTCGGGGGGAAAAGGTTTTTCGTATTTTATATAAAAATTAAAGATAATTTTGCATTTTTGCGTCGTATTTTATTTTAATGTAATTATAATCAGATGGAGGACGGATACTCTTCCACGGGAAATGGTTCTGAATGAAACACCGTCGTCGTTGCACTAAACAGGCTTCACTCTCTGTGGTGGGCTGCCTCCCTCTTCTTCGGGTTTTTCCGTTGGCCGCTGCACTCGAATTAACAGCGAATCCTTTTTTTTGTACTTTTCTCCGTGCGAGAGGGGGATGGAGGAGAAAACCCATTATGGGCCGTCCGTGTGCCCGGACACACGAGTGTCTCCGACTCTCACGGACTTAAAACCTCCTGAGCAACTTATGACTGCAATGTAGGAAGCCAAAGGCTTTGACTCCTTCATCGCAAACGCGGCCGAGTTACGGCATAGGGATGCCGTCGGCGCGTGACTGCCCTATGGGTGTTCTTTTAAGTAGACACCACGGCATAGGAAGTCACGTGAAGTTTGCAGTACGAACTGAAACTTCAGAGAGGAGTTCCGGGAGGCGCGGGGAGCGCACCGGAATGATGACCTATAAAGGTCGTAATGATTGAGGAAGTCCCTGGTCAATAGCCATCTTATTTAATTCTAAAAGTTTTTCCAACTCGATTGAAAGATCGTCGGGCGGATATATCAGGAAATTTCGTGGTCTTTTACAGAAATGATGTGGAGGAGGTGGCTCGTATGATACGGTCGAAACCAATAATGGATTAGGATGGCTACTCGCTATATCGAAGAACGCTCTGATGCGTTCTTCATAAATTTCGAAATATTCGTAGTAGGGAGCTCTAGGTCCCGGTGAAGCTTAGAGTTTTTTGACGTACCATGATGCGTCAGCTGCTCTTCTACAAAATTTATGCTGCACTATTTGCAGATCATATAGTATATCAGGTCGTGCATGAGCAAAAACTGGACTCGCGTATGTCATGACCGGCCTAATACACATCGTATATGTCGTACGTTTATTACGTAACGACATATTACTTTTTCTACTTATCATTCCGTATAAGCGGGATAGGTAAAATAGGGCTAATTTCCTCACACGAGCGATATGATCTTTAATTTTAGAGCATAAGCATCTCCTTTTGGAGATGCTTATCGATCGTGATGCCTAAGTATTTATAGTGATGTTGCCACGGAATTGGTTCATTTAATATACGTAAGCTGGGGGTATCAAAGGGTAATGGAAACTGCACCTTATGTGGGCTATAGTTGAAGTAGATAGAAGCTGACTTATCAGGGTTGATTTCTTTTCTCCAGAGTTGGAGCTATTGAGTCAGTTCATCAACGACTCTCTGTAATCTCGGGAGAATGTTCCTTATACTATTAGACATAAGATAAAGTGTAGTGTCGTCCGCGAACAATGTGAGTTGGACACCTGTCGACGGACGCGATATATCGTTTACGTACGCGGAGTACAGTAGTGGAGAGAGCGTGGAGCCTTGAGGTACTCCGGCTCTGATAGGTCTCGTTGACGAGTACGTATTGTACAGTCTGAAATAAAAATGGCGATTACTAATATAGTGGTGGGATAATTAAAACCAGACGATCTGGGAGCTGTAACTGATAGAGCTTATCTATAAGACCTGCGTGCCAAACCCTATCAAAGGCAGCGAATGCCGGAAGTGTTCCCGCTTATATAGACGAAGGTCCGTTACCCTCTCAATCTTGCGGCCGACGGGCATCCCTGTCCCCCCCTCCCCGCAGGAGATCCGCTTTATTATTATTTATTCATAAATAACATTACAATTACAAAACAAAGCAATAAATACAAACATTTAATTATATGTTATAAACCTAGGCCGCGTTCGTGATAATAGAGCGCCTATAAACATGTTGCGGGCGGACACCGTATTCTATGCTTATTCTATCCCTCCTTATTATCTCAGCTTTTGTCCTTATCCTCCGTTTGTGGTAGCGAGCTGGCTGTATGCCCTAAATGCCTAATTCACCTAATTTTCGGGTTATACAGCCATACGATTCTGCTATCACCGACATGGATATATCTGTCCAATATGTCACAAGACATACTTACAGCCTATAGGAGTTGTAATGAACCGAATATGATCATTCTATCTTTCAGGGATAATGAAAATGCATCACAATAACAAATATTTATTGTCTTTTGAAATCATGCCTAGGTGTCCGCGCCGCCTATCCCTACTCTACCTATCATTTTCTGTCTCGCTCACACGAGGATGATGCAATACCTTGCACCATTGCATCATGCGTTATACATATGTTCATTGTGTTGTATACAATTCAATATCATTTAAAAACTATTATAAAATTAATGCACTATACGCACACGGTCGCTTATAACTCACATATATCTATCTATGCAATCTGTGTGAGCTAAGCCTATGAATATGAATTTTATATTTATACAATTCAAACACAAATTTACACTATTTATCATATCGTCGTCCGTAACAATATATAAAAATACAATAAGTCGAGCACAGGGAGGTCCATTTTTGACATCAAAATTTCCGGACTGAAAAGGCTTGAATCAGTTATGTGCTACTCTTACCGACACTGCATTAAGTCCATAAATGTGACAAATTTTTTTCGCGCATGTGTCGCATTCTTTCCTTTTTTTTCTCTTTATAGTTTGGGAGGAGTAGTGTAATGTAAATGTATGGCCTTCTGACTTATATTATCTGTACGTCAGAATGTTGAGAAGCTGCCAAAATAATCACAACCGGGCAGTGGAGTTAATTGATTTTCATTCTAATCGGATGTTACCACTTTTATAATATGCAATTTCCTGTGTATATTGTATATTCGTACCGGTAGCAAACTAAATTCAATACTTATTAAAAAACCATTTTAAGTAGATGTTACTATGAAAAAATATATTTGCACGTCGCTTTTAAACAAAAATCGTATCTTAACATTGTCGTTTAATTTTAGCCATCGATCTTAGTGGAGTCTTAAGAGCGCGGTATTCATTTTTTCACTGTTCCGTTTTCGTTCACTTGCCGTTGTGTGAACTCACCTTTAGTAAATCTTCGAATCTCTTTGTAAGATAACTCCTGAAATATGTGAAATTTTTTTCTGGATTCAGGCTTTCGGTCTTCTTAAGTATAACATGGATTTTTTTACTTTTAACTGATGGTTAAAAACTTATTAGCAACATTTTTTGTGCTAGTTTAATTGATTTTGATAAGAATGCATAAATTGTAATAATTTGATCGTGATGTAACTTGATATTATGAATTTATTATTTGGTTATGATGTAAATTAAACTGACAGAATGATATAAGAGAACGAAAATATATTCTTTTATACAAAACACAAAATAATAAAGCTATAATGAAATGTAAAAGAATTTCTCTCCAGCGCATACTTATTATTTGCATTTGTGTGTATGTGTTGGATGAATGTGTGCTATAATAATTCACGAATAATTAATTAATACCCACTACTTTAGTAAGTCTGAACATAAATTTGTAACTTAAAATGTTTGTTGTTCTGCGTTGACATTAAAAATTCAGAACCATTTTCAGCCGCTAGATATTAAAATTAATGCGCTAGACCATTAGTTCTAGTGTCCAAGTTAGGCAAAGGCAATCTAACCTTTGCCTAACTAGAACCTTAGAGGCCTTAGATACTAGGATAATCTCTCTATGTACTCTTAAAATATTCTATTATCCCTTCAGATGGCAAATTCTTCAGTAATGACTCTAAAAAGGGTGAACCCATATTTACAAGCGGCAAGGATCGAGTTACACGCACTGTTTTAGTATTACAAGTTTATGGGTTACTAATCCTGACTAATAAGTTTTTGAATTTAAGTCACACTTGGTCCGTTCCTTAGAGGATATGTGAATTAAGCCTTCAGTCCCGGACGCTTTTACCCCATCATTAGGTGGCAACGGCAGTACATCAGCGTCAACCTCTAAACTTGTGGTAAAATTAACGAAACATGTGGTCATGCAACGTATCACAAAGGTTGAAGCCTGTTTTGGCTAGAATAACTATAAGTGGAGAACTTTGAGCAGCTTTAGTAAGTTTTTTAACTTTTTTCCATTAACGGTCTGGTCGAGAAAAATATTTTTTCGCAAAACTTGGCGTCGGTGATGCAGTAGATAGGTCCATATCTAGGTAGATATGAAACTTATACGGTCTGAGTTTTTGTTCGCCGTGAGCTTTTTTCTATCACTTACACTTTCCGTTGCTATTTCTGTCTTGTATGAGATTTTAATGCACGTATAACTTCGTATAATTGTTATACCGACTGTAACAAATTATCACAGTAACCAACTTTATGATTACATTTAAATTAAGTTCTTTACACCTAAAATTTATAGTGGTACAAATGGTTCTGTACAACAAGGGCAGACAGTGTTTTCGAAGTTCACTAAGAATCGAATTTCATATATAGCTAGCGGTATATAATTTAGACGTAGAATTGAATCGAATGTTACCAAAAAGTTAACTCTATATGTTGCCCTTCCGCGCGGCTTATTCGCGGGTTTTGTACTAAACGTGTGCATTTTTCTTCCATTGCCGTTTTATTGATATTTTATTTTTAACATAGACAAGTTAAAGTTTCAATGTATATGGTTATTAATGTTATTGCCATTGTTACCGACTGTATAATTTATCAGTCGTCAGCAATGTGCTTATGATTTTTAATCACTTTAGTCAATTATATTTTGAAGAGTTTTGAATTTTTTTCTAATAGGTTTGTGGTAGTCATAACCGGTGATATACTGCTCATACCTGCGTCCTTCGAATGGAAGCAATAAAAATATTCTTTACAAAATTCTGAATTAGTTACAGTAAATGTTTTATTAAGAAAATAATTTTAACAAAAGAGAACGCGCCTACAAAAAATTGTGGAAAAACATCAAATTTAAGCCAGCGGAGTAAGTGGTGACACGCATCACATTTTTTTCTAGTCTATGGATAAAAGGGAAAAAAATCGTAAGTTAAATTCGTAACTAAGCAGAGGAAAAACGACGGCACCTCTGACACTTTTTCCTCGGTCCCAAGAATATAATGAGCGAAAATATCGCGGTCCCCGTAAACGGGGCGTTTTAGCCTCAACCTCGGAGGGACCGGCACGGGAGTCGGAGCTTTCCGCCTGTCAGCACCCATCTCAGTTTTCGTTTATTCGTATCGATTCGACGTCGAATTATTCAAATTCTCCCCGCGGTTTCTTGGGAAGGATATTTCTTTTGAATAAAGTCACTGTTTCGGCAAATCCCCGCCTCATCGCTCGGCCCGCCCGCCGTTCTGTCTAACGTGCCGGATAATATTTTCGGACGTGCTAAATAATCTGCGTTTATTATTCAATATGTACGTACATATATATGTATACACACATATATGCATATATATACGTCTCGCTTGGATTTTTAAAAGAAATAACTCTGTAAATTTTGTGCCCGTAAAATAACTCCGATTTTACGTGCACCAATCCGAAGTCATTAAAATCTATCGACCGTTTCATTGATTCACCGACTGACTGAACGGACACGCTTATCAGTGATGCTGATTCGGCTCACAACTTTTGATTTGAATACTTTTACATAGACTTAGCCCTTTTTCACTAAGCGTCAACACTTACATGCAAAGCTTGGTCCGATTGTCGCGCGTGATACCGAAATAAAAAATATTGCGGAAGGGGATGCATCAGCAATTCAGTGCTGAAAAACTGATGAAGAATATCACAAATTTACGATATCAACAATGTGACCTAGAGAAAGATATCTTTAAAAGCAAATCCACAAAAACGCAATAGAGCGGTTACGCAGTTTAAAAAAGCAAAATAGTCGACTGTAGCTTCGTCTACTTATGAAAAATGAATACTAAAAAAATAATTGCGAATAAAATGAATTATTGAAGCGATAAAAAACAAGAATCGAAAAATTAATAATCTCGTAAGCTAATTCGATTAATAAAACGAAAACAAATAAATAATGATCGAAAATAAATTTAATCATAAATGTAAAAATCGTTCAGTTTTATAATGATTTCAAATAGTTAATTAATAATGTATGCAATGGAAATTCTAAAGAAAATAACAAAAACCACAGTAATACATTTAGAAGCGATAGTTAGTGAAATTTACGTACCGTTTGGGGACTGAGAACGTGATAAAATAGAGAAATGAAAGCAAAACAATCGAATCGGAATAAAAAAGTTATAAAGCAAAGATATTCACAGGTTTTAGCTGAAAAATGGCAAGTGAACGGTTTTATTACTTGCAGCGAGCGCCCGAAGCAGATACGCAGTAACTTAATTAATGAACCCGGCCTTTATCCGGGGCTATAATAAAGCTGTCAAGATTTTAATAAGGCTCACAGTAAAAGCTTTTATTAAACTTTTAATAATTCTTTTCAATGCCTACACACGTGGACACTATATAGTTTACTTATTAAATGACATCAAAACCTTAGAAAAATAGGGCATTTTGTTGTAATATAGTATTTTTCAATAAAAAAAAGAGTGATAACAAAAAATACTAAACAAATGCCTTCGGACGCACAAACAGCACCATTCTGGTCTCAAACTAATTAATGAGCTTTGTTATAAGAGTTGAATGAATAAATATATACTTTTTTTAAATATATGAACATAATGTATAGAGACACTGAGACATATGACAAATATTAAATTTCAATAAAATAAATGTTTTTCTTGCGTGGGAATCAAATCCAAGCCTCCAATGTAATACATAATACATAAAGTGTCAATTGTGTCAATCAGGCAGTTAAACAATATTCCAACGGTATTCAATTTCACTTTATAGCATATAGATTAGTGTTAGAAAGGTATGTCTGGATAATGAAAGGTCGGTTGGTGATGGTAATATTGGACCTCTCGTAAGCACCACCCGTGATGCTGTTATCGGTCACTGGTCCAGGTATTTTCTAGATTCAAGTTTAAGATGCCGGCGTACGACTGCTATTTCCATCATTGATAGGCGGTTCGCCGATAATCGCCTTACACACAACAATACAATGGAACTGGGTGGTTGTATCCTTATATCTAAACTATCAGAATATTGGAGCATCTATAGTAACATCTACCAAGATCCTTCAAGGCATGTGGAAACGCATCAGCACTGTGTTGGAACAATGCTTACTTGATGGAGAAGACGACTGCTTCGGTAATGGGATATTAGATGTTTCACCCAAATTTTTACCGAGTAACAAGGCCTATTTTTAATATTCATAAACAAATATCTCCAGAAATATTTTGGATAAAAAAAATTCCTAGTATTGAATAATATCAGAGAAATATTTAGGTTTCGTTTTTAACTATTCGTATAAAAAAACATCAAATAATTGGAGGTACAGAAAATCAGAATTTCAAATTTAACTTTGGTTTTAATTTTTGCATTTTTTTGAACCCCCGACGCAAACTGAGCGACGTTATAAGTTTAATATGTGTATCTATCGGTCTGTGGTATCTTAACCCCCAAATGACTGGATTGCTTTCGTTTCAGTATTTTTTGTTTTTAAGGTGACTTGATCGATAGAGTTTAACCATGATTCAAGGAAAAATGTTAAGTGGTTTGAAGATTATCTGCCCTTTTTTACGAATGGTTGATGACGTTGACGAATGGAAGTAAGCAGATTTCACAGGTCTGAATGAGTTGAAATTCGATATTGTGTTCCTGCAGTCATGTCAATAGAGATGCTACATCACCTGGATTTTACAGAATGCCAATCCCTCACCAAGTTAAAGTAGAGATATTGATTTTGGGCTCATTGAAATGGTTTCCATGAACAGGTTATCAATAGACGTGATCAGGGTATCTTGATAAAAAAGGAAACAGAAACGCGGATAAATCAGTAATGGATTCTAAGGTAAAAAACTCCGACATAAAATACCTCTAAAGAGTAATACGTATTAACCTTTTAAGCCTATTTAAATGGTAGGTAATATTTTGATTCAAGTGACGTTGCTTTGGGATCTGTTAAGAAAATAAATAAAACAACAGAATACAATTAAAAATAATAAAGTACAAAGATGAAACATAAGTAAACTGCCTAATCAATATGGGTAAATATCAAAATTTTAGTATCTTTTCTTGGAGATTAAATCTTAATTAATTTACTTAGGAAAATTGACAACGAAGGAAAAACCGTCAACGACGTGTGCCCTCACGTATTTGCCCATTTGGATCGCTGCACTAAGTCACTCCTTGTACGCCATATACCTCGTGAATCGTAGGGTGGCTGCTGTTAACTTTCTTCTTTCATCTGCTGACTCCCGACGTGGTGACCTTTGGAGCACTCTATTATACCTACTACTTATACTAAACCATAAGTACTTATACGTATTATTATAATTTTATTTTTATAGGTCTGAAAATAGGGAAAAATTGAAAGTTTGCTCGTATTTGCTTACGTACCGTTGTACCTAAAAAAATATGTTAAATTAATTTTTATATAAAAAAAATGCAATGTAAGTAAAATTTTCAAAATAAAGTGCGTTCTTTATCGGTATGTATTAACATTAGACGGGTTTGAAAAATCATTATTAATTTTAATTTTTATATTGGTTTCATATTGCTAATAAAATTTATAACTAAAAAAACCAGTGCGGCGCTGAAGCGCCGACTTAATTTCTATGCTTATAGGAAGTAATTTATTCTTCGTTTTGAGGGCTTCTTACTTCAAATGAAACCCTTATGAGACCACTTCGTTGTCCATCTGTCTGGCAGTTTGTCTATCAAGACCCTTTTTATCATGAATGTGTCGAATTCAAATTAACTTTAAATATTTAGGTCTACACGGCCCCTCGCAAATCACAACAAAATAAAACTTAAATATCTGAAAATAGTGAATTTGCTGTTACCTCACACAAAAACGTATTTATTAGGATTACGAATTGACATTTACAATTGAAGTGTGGACCGTCACACGTAAAACTGCGAATGGGAGGTTTATTAACTTTCTGATATGAAAATTTAAATTATTCAAAAATTCATATATTTAAAATAATTTATTCATATTAAAAAAAAGCTACAGTTAAATTTCGGATTTTTCGGGAAGATGTATCATCAGTATTAATATATTAGGCGTGGGAAAAGTTCTTTAGTATTTTATTAATAAAAAGTTGCTGTAAAATTTCTTTGATTGTGCTGTTTGTATCTGGCTAGTTTTGATACCATTAAATAGATATTAAAAAAAAAAGAAAAAGCTTTTGCTGTTTGATGAATATGTGATTTTTCTTTTTATTTAAATCGTATATCAACAAAATGTAATCTCATATCATGTAAAATGGTTTTTTTTGTACTAAACGAAATAAAAATAATTTGAAACACTTAAATGACTTTTCAATAGAATTTGTACGAAATTTCGAATAACCCACAATGAAATTATTATTATGATGTGTAAAAAATAAAATTGAATAATAGGTTGCCACAAAACCAGAACACGAATAGTTGAGATTAATAATAAAGTATAATTGCTCATAAAACTTACTATTTTTTTTAAACAAAGTTTGCATAATGTCATTTAAGCAACAGCATTTTCACTATCTGGCAGTTTTATATCGTAAATAAACAATTTAGGATACAATAGATTTTAAACGTTTTTAAGAAAATTGTTTTTCGTGTGAAGTGAAATGAAATTTGTTAATTGCCCGCATGAACATAGAATGAAATTATCTCTTATACCCATCAATAATGCTGCATCCACTATGAAAACGATCCCGGCCCTGCTTTCGAGTTCGTCTTCAGTTTCGATTCCAACTACGTTCTCGTTCTCAATCCCAATGCTGGTTCACCTTTGATTTAATTCTGAGCAAATAATTCAATTTGCTAAGGTTTTCAATTTTCATTGATGAGTTCTAAATAAACCCCAAATAAAAAAGTTCCATAAATTTGGCTCTTCTACTATACTATCTTCTCATTTATACTGAAAAAATTCCATTAAAATTGGTTCAGTCTTTCTGTAGAACATCCCAGACAAACAGACATACAGATAATTATTTTTAAAAGGATTATTTGGGTATTTGCTACGTATAAGTAGGGGCAGTGCTACGTACCCATATGAGACTTAAGAAATTCCTGTTATTTTGAAAATACAAACATTAATTTTGTTTACGTGTATATATATGTGAAGTGCCATACTCAGTGTTTATACTGCTAATATATTTTCACTACCTCGCCGTCTAAACCTTCTTCATATATACGAAGAATAAATTTGTTTGGTCTCTGTTCCAATCTCGGTCTGGCTTTCTTATTTTGCAAATATCTCACAAACATTATCACTTTCATATTTTCTCATGAACTGTTTTTTTTTTATATTTTCATATTGCTATTGGAATTCGTATATATCGTCATATATTACGATATATCACTACAATAATTTTCCTAAATGTTATTTTGTATAAGAGAAAAATTCTTTTAATATTACATGAATGTTATCTCAATAAATTTGATGATAATTCGTTCGGTGAGCTAGACTTGAATACTTACGAAATAGAGGAAATTTCTTTCTGTTTGGTAATATTAGTGCCACGCTATCGATGTTATAAGGTCTCTATAAGTGTTATTTACGTTTGTAGAGATGGATTGAGCGACCTAAGAAAACACAAAGTGAAAGGAAACTAAGCAGTAACGTTATCTACAGTTTCCTGAGAACCCCTAAAGATAATATGCCTCAGCGATACTCAAAACTTGGTATAATAGTACGCAGTAAGTGGTTTAGCTCGTTGTTGGAGCGGGCGCGGCCGGTGCGGCGGGCGCGGCCGGCGCTGCGCGCTAACACGTAAGGCCCATCAAAGTTACCCGGCCGGCCCCCGCCGGGTCCATATCTACCGAACTTCGCCTTTTAGCCGGGGCAACTTGCAAGAAACGCTTTTTGTCAGCGTCCGACGGACGAAAATCGACTTTGATATCACAGTGGATTGAGTCCGTTCTCCGGCGGGATTGTGTGATAATCGTGTTTTTTTTTTTCCCTTGGCCGGCGCGTCGAAGCTCTGCCGAATTCCCTCGGTTTATTTTTCAGCGTTCCGATCAAAGGGAATAAAAGAAAACGCAGCTTATTTCATGGTAAGCGTATGGTGATTGAGCTGTTTGAATGGAAGTGGTTGTATGTAAAGGAATTGTGTGTTCGCAGGCCGCAAATGCGCGATGTCGAAATGAAAAGACGGCAAACTCAATTTTGTGGAAAGGCAGAAAGAGAGAGAAGATAAGACACACAAACAGACAGAGAGAGAGAGACAGAGAGTAAATGAAGAATGTTGATTCACAATTTTGAGAAGTTTACGAATAACTGATTTGTGATACAATTGAGGTGTTAGTTAAAATGTTAATCAGTATTTTGTGATTTATTGTCCAGTCACTGTACAATGCCAAAATACTAGGCGTGTATTATAAAAAAAAATTGAATTATGACTTGTCTAAAATTTCGATATGGCTGGAATTTTATTTAATAATAATTTAAATCTTAAATCCATATATCAACAAAATTTTCCAATGATTTACAAACCGAGGAATGGTTTTATATTTCTCTACGTAACTTTGCAATTGTGGATTTGAAGATCACTTTAAAAATAATAGAAATGTCTCTTATGATATTCGAAGCGAAAACGGATTCTGAATGTGTAATCACATTTTATATTAAAGTTAATATCATTGTTGTATTGTTATGTACATATTGTAAAAATGTGTTGTACACATATTCAAAAATGGTTGATTAACGTGTGGCGATGTCAATGAATATAATCTATTAATTTAATAATAAAAAGAATTACAATTATTAGGTTATATAATTATTTATTCTGAATTAGTTTAACCTATACATCTGTAAAAGTTAATGAAATAACACTGATCAAATTATGCAAAAAAGTAAATAATGATAGAAAAAATGTATACAGTATGGAATCGATCATGCATCTTTCCGCAAATAATCTCTTTCTTTTTGGAATAATTATGTCAAAGTAATTAAAAAAAATAAATTGTTTGAAAATGTACTTGTAAATAATATAGACATGACCCTAAAAATGAAAGGAATTTGAACAGAACAGTAGTTCCACTAGGGAAGGGGATGGTGTGGTGTAAGTGTCGAGGCCGGCAATCAAATAAGTTAGTGAATAAAACATATTTAAGACAAAAATAAATATGTTATAAAACATATGAATAAGCAACAAGAAGATTGTTTAGCTATTATTAAAAAATATTTTATTATCATAAGTGAGGGAAATATTATCCGTTTCTTTTTACAAAGTACCATGAAAAATTTGGCTCATCCGTTTGTTGTAAAATCGTACAAGCCGATTTTTATCTATTACATGATGTCTGTTTGAAATGAAATGATTTATGTGTGTCTTACTTTCGAGTGGGTATGGTGGAATCGTCATAGGATTTCGGTTAGAAAAGTACTATATTTGAAATCTAATCATGGGCTAATTTTATTGCTCTGTAAGTTAAAGTTAAAAATTATTTGCTTCATACCTAAGAGACCACTTTAGGAAGTCCGTTTCATCGTTGTCACCGCATTGGCGACAGTGATCGTTCGCAATCCACACCCTACGCTAGAATAACGTGGAGGGCATAAAAGTAAGTAAGGTTCAAATCGTTCAATTCAATCTATCTATATAAGCGAAATACCACCACTGACTGACTCATCATGAGATCTCCGAAGCTATAGCTTTGATTGACTTGAAATTTGGCATAATTACTCTTTTCGAGACATAGTCTCTAAGAATAGATTTAAAACAAAGCCTGTCACAAAAAATTATCATTTTATGAAATCTCCGAAACTATAAGTCCAAATGATTTGAAATTTGGCATAGTTACTGTTTTAAAGACGTAGACGCTCATTATGAACAAATTTTACGCAAATCCTATTAAAAAAAAATCATCATTTCATGGCTATGTGAGCGGAACCGCCAGCAAATAAGTTAACAGTATAAAAGCGAAATATGTGTTTATTGTTTTATAGTTTATGCTTTATTCATGCATCCAATGAGCAATGGATCAGATGTTTTTACATAAGTGAATGTAAGAATAATAATTTATGAACAGCAGAGTGACATAATCGACTTCTTATCATAGAAAAATGCTTGTTTCATGTTGGAGAGTAATTATTGTAACTATTATAACTCCATAATTATTAATCAGATATTAATAAAGTTTGATTTGTGGTTTGGTTTAATGATGAAAAGACCGCTAAAATGTTTTTTGTGCACTAAATACATTTCCATGATCCATGTCCTCAATGTCTCCAGTGTCTACGATTTGTCAATAATCCATAACACCGTGATTTTACAGGCAATTTATCGGAAAGGAGAGTGCATCGACATAGAAAACTACGATGAGATCGCCGACCAAAAAGATTGAATAAAACTTTTTCAATAGTTACCATGCTAAAAGATGTAAAACCAAATGAGCTTATATCTGTGGATTCTCAAAAAGCTTGTCGTGTGCTTGTAACTTGGCTCAAGCTGCTGGGTGAATAGCGTTCTGATCTAAAGCAACATATTACAAATGAATATACAACGACGGAGCTAAAAATATTCTATAATAAAATATAATTCCTCCATACCTTTATATAGTTTCATCACTAGACGAAAGCACTGATATTGGAGTGAAGGTCCATATTTACTGGAATACTTAAAGGCTGAGGGTTCAAAGCTCCGAATAACATCAAAAGCCTTCGAAACAATTAAGATTTTTCAAGTACAGCCATCGAGTCCCTCCGATTTATTTTAATTAATTTCGAAATTTGTTTTGAATGAAAATCTTCAAAGCGAGTTATCGGTTTGCAGATTGACTTTGGATTATCGAGAAGGTTCGTGTTTTAAGAGTTTTCGTTTTCTCTCCTTTTTTTTTGCATTAGAGATTATAAGAAGGAGTTAAAGATTAGGAAGTTATTTTTAATAATGACTTGGGGCCTTTGAAGCTCTCAAACAGCAACGTAATGAAAAGTTGTGTGTTTAAACAGCGAGAAGTGTATTATGAATTACATAAATTTTTCGACTAATTTTTCATTGACGATCCGCATAATTTAGCAGCCTCTTTTTGAGGACGTGATCGGCTTTTGATTTTACTTTCGGTCGGATAATAATTTTTATAAATAATTATATGTTTAGGATTGTTACCAAAATTTCCAATTTTAATCCGAAATGCGTAATAAATTCCACAATTGGCTGTAAAAAATTAAAAGCGACTAATATTGCTCGCATTGGCATGAGGCTTTTTCCGTTAAAAAAAAAACTTGTATCTAAAATTCATTTCCCAAAATATGTGCGTAGTTAGGTTGTGAATGAACCTTAAAAACAACTGTGAATGGTTTTGTAAGAACTCTTTTTCTGTAAAAAGATAATTATACTTAATTCTTATAAATGAAGTTTATTTTATTTGTATGTAAGTAAATGTTTGATATGATCAACATTTATGTGTAAGTAAATCAAATGAATATCTTTAACTTAATATGCTTAAGACACTATTACAGGTTTTTTTGTATTCCATATATCGAAAATGTTATATTCGGTAAATATAGAAAAAAGTAACACAGGTGTTGGTATTATTGCATATACAATTTTACGAATATTTGTTACTAGTAACAGCCCGCAACTCCGTATTCTTGATTTTGTGAAGAGGTATGGTAGATTCGATTGAAATCTATCCCCAATTATATAACTTAAGAAAATAATGATATGAAATATCCCCACAAATTTGATTGCTGTGTATTTTGTGAAATAAAATTGTGTAATGATAGAAGCAAAATCGCTCTTATAATTATCGAAATTTAATATTTATGTTCAGAAAGTGTGATTTTTTATCGAGTCAACATTGGATCATTTTACTATTGTTTTTTTGTATAAACACAAAACTTTTGTTTCGATCTAATTAAATGCAGTCAATAAAATCTATGATAGAAACATTATTTATTTTTCTAAAGCTGTTGACATAAAATAAAAAAAAAAATCTGTAAAATGGTCGACCCTGCATGCCGAGCCTGAAACTTTCCGATATGATATTTATCCATATAGTTTTGAGCTCTTTGAGTTATAAATATTATCTATGTGTTTTTGAGCCGAAAATTTTGAAACACGGTTAACCCTTCAGGCCAACCGATTTTCAACCGTTCAAACAAAGGAGTTTATTGGTTTTTTATCCTCTCCGAGTTCAAAAATATAATTTTAATTCGTTTTGAGCTCTTACAAAAAAAAAAATATATTAATAAACTACTTTTTTTTAAATTTCACTACAATGTCTTTGGAACATTTTGTTTGATTTTGATCTGTTTTGCGGCATTTAACGCAGTTTTTTAAGCAAATAGAGATGACTGAGTACCAAATATCAATCTATCAACAATTGTAAAAGCTAAAGATGTAAATAGATTTTGGAGAATAGTTAAAAATATATTCGTAAAATCACTTTGAATTTTTTCTATCACATAAAAACACACACACATACTCACACACACACACATACACACACCACAGGCGCATGCGTGCATGCGCACGCAAGCAAACAAGCACGCACGCACGCGACACACACGCTGAACTTTGAATTCAATGAATTTTTGCATCTTTTGTATCGATCCTTTTTTAATCTATCTCCCGCTCTTAAAATTTATCACGATTTCCTTCTGATTCTTGATTCTGATTCCGGTCTGGTTTTCGAAAGCGTTAAGTTTGTAAAAAGATGTAGTATCTCTATTTTGCTCTATCACGTATTGTACGGGGAGCTCTCTTAAGAATTGATTACCCTCATTTTTGCCGCAGAATTCTGTCACCATTCTACTCGTCAGAAATATCATCATAACCAATGGTGAAATTTTTTGTCACTGGAGTGAAACTTTGAAATAATCTATCATTAGAGTGTCATTCATGACGAGGGATCTTCAAGGAAAGAATTCGTACTCTTCTAAAAAGAACGGCAACAAACTAGTGACTCCCGTAAGGTTGCAATTGTCCATGGGTAACGGTTCTCTATTCGATGTAGCATGCTCGTTTTTTGTTTTAAGATGCTATAAAAATAGAACATAGGCATAGAGTACCTTTCTATTAAATGAAATGTTTAGAAACGGATAAGTACTTATAGAAAAACTTCCTACAAATGTAAAACTAACTTTGTTAATTGTTGTACTACTGTACACAGTTTTGTACAATAGTGCCATCTCGCTTCAGACAGAATTATAATTAAATTAAGAGGTAAGACGTTCAGCGGCGAAAGGCAATTTCGGAAGGGTTGACATGAAAAAGATGCACGGCAGTAGGGTCTAAGCACCACACAAAAGAGAAAAAATTGGTTGCCTGTAAAGTCGGTATACGGGCGAAAGTTTTACGTGACAACGACTTTGAGTGGTAAAATCATTTTAATGTGAATATTCATTCGTATAGTAGGAAGGAGGATGAAATAATAGTAACAATTTAAAACATTTATTTATACAAAGAATTATATTTAAAACATTAATTTATACAAAGAATCTCGCACTGAATTTCATATTAACAAAATTTTATTTTTACCTTTACACATACATACGTATTTATATACAAATATACATACAATAACTTGCAATACATTGCATGTACAATGAAACAGCGTTTACTACAACTTAACTTGTTCCTATCTGGAGGAAGGGACGCGTGCCTTCACTTTTATGTCTCTCTCTGGTCTTCTTGGCGGGCTAACCATGCCAGATGAAAGGGACGCGCCCTCTGCTCTCACAGAGCGCATAACGTGAGCGGAGCGTAACGCAGTTTCTTGAAGTGTCACCCGGCAAACCAATTTATAAGACGTTGTCACGTCAAAAACATTATAATTTGAATAGTCACGTGTCAGACAAAACACAATACGTTGATAGACGAACCCTTATTCTGGAACATCCTGGAAGGAAACGGTAAAGAGATGGATACTCATCCGTTAGATCTAAACCTGGTGTATAAATTGAAGTACGCGTGATATTAATAAAAACATACGTAGGTCCTTGTGTGGGTGTGTGATTTAAATTCTGTGTGTGCACTTTATTTATATACACAATATATACTTGTTATATGTGGTCTTGGAGTAAATATGTTAGTTTAATGAATTGGGGTTATCGATCCAAAGATACACTTCAAACCTTATCCCTAAAAATAACTTATGTTTCCGTTAGCTAGCGCTCTGAAGTTTAATTGACTCAGTCAGTAGTAATAATAAATATTTATTATTAAATCGTTACAGCAGGTAATAATAACCCTGATGTAAACGTTGTTTTGTATCAAGGTGATGTTTGCATTTCCACTACGACTTATTACCGAACGGTGTTCATTAATGGTTATACTGGTATACGCGCCTATTTCGACATATTTAGACGATGAAATGAACGTAAAAGACGAAGATATTCCAAAAAATCATGTATACCCTTGATATTTGGCACAATAACTTTTGTCAGTAATGATACACTGATGTTGACGTCGTCTCTAAGTATTTGATCTTGTGAACAAGCTCTCAGTTGAAATAAGACAAAATAAGACAAAAAAAAAGTACACGTTAGTTTTTCTGTCCAGAACCAATAAAAGATAGAATAATGCACTTAACTCATAGAATTAGTAACTTTAAATAGCAAAAAAGCAAGTCACATCGCTCGTAAAACCAATATCCGCTGAAGAAGCAATGTCCTCGAAAACACTGATTGGATGTAACAGAGTTGGATGGACTCTTGACAGGTGAACGGTCAAGATCACGGACCACCTTAGCCGTTTCAGATACAAGTAGGCTCGGTAGAGTACTAAAAGCATTGAAGAAGCAGCAAGTAAGAAAAGCAATGAACGTGGATTGTATCAAGCAGTAGACGTTTAAATGGCTAAAATGATTAATTTAAGATGTTAGTTTAACAATATAGAGTTGATATTTGTGTTTGTTTTGTAATAAGGGACTAATAGTGATACAAAAAATAAATTAAAAGAAGGAAAATTTGAGAGTTCAGTGAATGAACTCTTCAACCTATTTTAGCGATGACAATTTTGAGCATATCTGTCCTTCGGAAGAAACACCAAGTGCTAGATTTTGGCTAACAGTATGCTAAGTCAAATCAGAGGCTGTAAAATATAAAACTGTTGTTTCTATAAGTTCACTTTAGTTTCGTGTTTTAAGGTGTGCCACTGTGTATGTGAATATACTATATACATAGAGGGACATCGTATCCCTATTAAATTGTTGACTCGGTTTTCATGTTCATATTTTTGAGTTTCTACCAGCGTCCACCAATCGTATAGCTTGTATAATTAGTTTGTTTAATGTCCTTTGTCCTACATGAGGATGATGCTGCTGCGTCCGCTGGTACAAAATACAATGATGACCGCACTGAATACCATAAATATATTCTGATAATAAAATGTAACTGGTCACTCCGCGCCAAAAGTTCTCAGCTTACTCCCGTCCAGGCTGACCGCTGGCCCTTTCGGCGTTCATTTGCATACGCAAATCTGAGGGCCGTGCAAAAACCTTTTTCATTTTATTCTAAAGTCTCGCTTCAAAAAGACAGAATTTTTACTACGTCCGCATTTTTAAGCGGGCAAATAAACAAGGATTTAACATCACAATGATAAACGACACGGATTACTTTTTGCTAATTTTAATTAGTTAAATTCAATAATTCATTTTAATGTAACGCTACACAGTTTGTAATTTTTTTTTCTGTATAGCATTGTATAAATTTGGCCTACTCAAAAGTAATACAATACAGCCTAATTTCTAAATACATATTAATTTCAATATTATAACACAATCTGCAATGTCATTTGTGGGTTGTATACAAAATGTAGTATTATAAATATCTGTAAGAATGTCAAGTAAAACGTTCTCTTGTAGAATACAGTTGTAACATACCATACATCCGATAGTTAATTGTAAAGTACTGAAAAAAGTGCATGAATGGAGAGTTTCCTTTGAATTCCCAAAAAAATTAGTACATACATTGTGATCTGAAAGTTTTGCGTTGTATCCAAGTTGCGTGTGCTCTTTATGCATTAGTGCTGGCGAGCGATCAACGTCTTCATGTAGAGCTCTAGTGGTAGGGTGACAGGGCTGTGTACCGATAAATATGATGTATTAAATACTAAAGACATTAAGGATGAATGAAATGATTAAACCGTTTAACAAGCAACGCCCTCTCTTGTCTTGTCTGAAATCTGTCGGCAATTGCGTGATATGTTCTTGACTACATTGAAGAATAAAAAAAGTATACAAAAATAGAGAGCGAACACGATTTTGTGTCACTAAAGCACTACAAGTAATAGAAATTTTGTAATAATTTTCGATAACATAAACGTGCCATAGAAATCACTCCTTATTATTTTTACTTCCGGTTCCTAGACTATATTTTTTTTGTTCTAAATATTTCAGGACATAATTTAACTTTCCAACGCTCACTTTTACAATCATAACTGACTAAACTATTATGTTTTTTGGATTATAATTAACCTTGCGACAGATTACAGTTTCGCAATCATGTGTGGGGAGTAAAGTAAGACTAATAATGAAAATTGAGGTTCACAATAGAGTACAAAAGTACTTAAAGCAGGACCATCACCTCATACTTTACAAGGCACAGGTTAGACCGTAATTGAAATACTATTGTCACCTTGGATATGAGACGCCGCATTGACAACTCTTGCTTCTAGATCGCATCTAATGTCGAGCGTGTCGAATAATCGACGAGCAGTTTTATCCACCCAATTCCACCCATTGGCTTTACTAAGAGATATGGTATGTTTGTGTATGCTCTATTGCATGTACTACGTGAGTTGCTCTGTATAATTACCGAACCTAATTGCTGCCCTTGAATTCAGTCTTATCGTTGCACTCAGCGGAAATACCATCGTAACCATAGCTGGGTTACTTCATCGTTCGCTATGCGCGCGATTTTTGGCACGCACGGTAAAATCGTGGAATGATCTACTATCGTAGGTATTCCCAATCAACTACGATAGGAGGGTCTTCAAGAGTAGAACATATTCCTCTCTAAAAGCCAGAAATGTAATAGTGACTCTTCTGCGATGGCTCGCATGACTGCCTACCTTTTAAAAATTTAAATTTTAATATTCTGCATCGGTGCCACGGACGCGAGAAAAGTTGAATTAAGTGAATGTAAGGGTCAGATTATCACGGATTTTTTTGTTTAAAACGTCGCAATATCTGCGGCGACATAAAATGTGATATTACTTTGGACGGGCGGCTTAAGTGAAAGCGATTTTTTAATATCATTTGCGGTATTTTATATGCATCTTTTTCCTTGCTTTATTTTGTTCAGCAATACTTATGTATAGCTGATAAAATAATGCATATAAAATAAAGCATATATTACTATTAATATATAGAATTTTATGTAATATCCATTTATAGATAGCTATGTTATAAATATATTATTATTCAAATTGGATTCCAATGTCAATCTTTTCAATTTATTGAATTTGAGGATATTTTGTACCTTATCTGTTTTAAATTGAAAACCATATTTTTTTTGTAATTTTTGGTTACCGATAAAGTTAATATGGTATTAAATGTACGTACGTACTGTGCGATTCCCATGTTGTGTATTATTATTGTTAAAGTCGTCTGTTTACTGTTACCATTTTAATAATATAAGTATTTCTAGTGACTTTTCGTATCGTGCGCGCTTATAGTAATTAATATCACTACAAAACCAACTACGGTCGTGAAGATGATATACCGAAACGTTTCCTATGGCTATACGTAGGTAGGTAATCTAATGTAGTAGTAGTAGGCCAAGGGTGAGCGCATCAAGCTCAGATAGCTTTGGTATCTTCCATCGCTATCTTTTTCCCCAGATTGCGTGAAGCAAAGAAGGCTTTACTTCAAAATTTTTTTTCAAGTTTCGCCGAGGAATAGAAAAGTTGAAACATTGAAGTCGTTTAGGTATATAAACATTGTATTCCTTGTTTACAGAGAAGGCCGGTAGGTGGTTATTAGTGATATGGGAAATGAGTGAGGATTGAATAGTAACGAGAAATTGATGAGAAAACAAATAAACAAAATATGTACACTACGTGCGCCGTTGCAGATGATTTCCTCATAACCTTCTTACGTTGACGTCCCCAGAGACAAACGGAGTCGCTTCCTCTTGCGCCCCCGGTCTGTTGTACATGTAACGCGAAGGTGAAACGTGGCGACGTTAACTGCCATTAAATTACCCCGTTAATGGGGAATAATGGCACCGTTTGGGGGCAATTTTAAAGCGCACACGCGACTCGCTCGCCCACGAGCCGTGGCGCGCACGGCTAGAGTTGAATTAATTCGATTATTAAAATGCGGTACGCACGTAAAGCGGCATGCTTTTCTCAACTTCACGTCCTGAAGTATGAAGTGTAAGAAACCGGTAAAAAAAAAAACAGTGCGAGTCGCATTCGTGCACCAAGGGTTCGGTACTACAACACAATCCATTGATATTAAATACTTAATAGAAATTATTTTAATTCATTCGTTTGCGGATTCATAGCACGAGCCCCACTCTCATTTGGCCGTTTTTTATTTATTATTATCCTTAAGTTTGTACCACGATCACGCCAAGTTTGATGTTTTTATATTTCAATGCTTTTACGTTAGAGATAATAAGAATCATAAACTGATAGGCAATAAGTATACACACACGTACTTAGTGAATGTTAGTATATACTGGACATTGAAATGAACCGAAACTAAGCAAACTGTATAGACTTTCCTGTAATCTAAAAACAAAGAACTATTTTCGTTTTATATTTCTTAAGATTTTAGTAGCAGTAGATTCGGAGATAAGGCGAGAATGTCCTTTTTCATCAATTTTTTCAAATAATTTTAACGTACTATTCATAAAATTAATTAAAAATATACATTCGAGATCTTTCACAATTAATTAACAACAACATTTCGTTTGCAACAAATTATTTCTAATTTTCTAGTCTACCTTCCCAAAATTGACCTTTATATTTAAAATCAATTTATTTACGTTACACGTCTGTGTTTGCTTCAAAGCATACATGTGTACCAAATGTCATTTTAATCGATCCAGTAGATTCAGAGCAAATGAAATTGCCTGTAACAGATGCACATACAGATAGACAGACACACAAGTGATTCTAAAAGGTTCCCTCTTTTATTTGGGAGTACGGAACCCTACAACTCATAAAGCTATCCTTTTTACCTTGGTTTTCGATTATCAAGTTTACTTGAGAAGTCAACGTTTTGAACTTTGATCGGTCATTTCAAAAATAACTATTTTTCGGAAAACCATTTTGCACAACTACCAAATTAATTAACCGATGAATTTTGAAAATAGTTTCTTTTATCAAAACAGAACTGACTAGCCTCTCTATTACTTATCTAACGAGATTTAATTCTCAAGAAAAATCATCGATGGGGTAAAGTCCATAAAAATTGGTTGTTTGATTGTTGAAGAAAAAAAGGTTTATGTATGTAACAAAACAAACGATAAAAATTGAGTTCACGATACTTGAAAGAGTTTTAATTATTTTGAGATTCGCTGGCAATTTTAGAATATTCTCAAGATAAAACTCCAATAATTTTCAAAAAAAGAAACAAAATTGCACCGATAGATTACAAAATCTAATCTGATCAAATCCTCAAGCGACTGGGTCGACTACCATAAACTCTATTACAATAAATTAGATTTATTTTTTAATTACCTACATATGACAAAAAGATTCCCAGAAAATATCTTTAGCTTTCCTCAGTAAAAATTTAATATTTAACTTAAACAAGAAGTCGTTGTTTTTAGTGTGAATTTCAAAAATTGACTTCATTAGATGCTGTTGTTATATAATTCGTACGTTTGGCTATATTAGTAAAATAGACTTACATTGAATTCTGAAGAGACCGAAACAGACGAAAATTTGAGGGTACAAAGGCAGGGCTGTATGGTGGATGCATTAACACTTCCCAACCAAACTCTCTTAATATTTGCTGATTGGCAAAAGCTGTGTGGTCTGGCGTTATGATGATGACAAGCCCCACCCTTTCTGTTGATTAGTTCTCGCCATTTATTCTTTATTTTTTGCTCGAGTTCAATCGCTTATTAGCTGTAGAGATCCGAATTGAAGGTTTTTTCCAGGGGTAAAAGCTCTTAATGAATAATGCCCTTCCACTATACAAAGTATCAACTTATTAATGTTACGAAGCTGATGTTAATTCGGATTTTGCTGTAGTCTGTCAAGCGTGCTTGCCTTTTTCACCATGATCTTTTGACGTGATAACGTTTGTAAATCGATGAACGCCGGCTGAACGCACGAAAAAGTATGACTCATTGTCGCGTTCCGCCTGAGCCGAGCGTGCGAGCGAGAGCGCGGAACGAGCGATCTCTCTTCCATTCCATCGGCCAATGCGTTCGAGTAAAAGAGAGATAGCGGCCGCAAACAACCTACACGTGAACTGTTTTGTCAACTGCTTATAAAGTGAAGTGAAAAGTTAATGTGGTTTCCAGTGTTTATTACAACAATTTTTTTTTGTAAATTTTTGTAGTAGGTAATTTACTTTTCGTTACCAGTGATCAATCTTTTCAAAAACGGTTAGTTCCATTATGTGCTGACAGAGAATCGCAAAAACTCTATTAAAGAAATCATTACATTTTTTTAATAGAATTCGTGTGGGTTCCGAGTATCGAGTTTTTTTTGTATATTCAGTTTTTTCTCAAATGGGTCAAAACTATTTTGTGGTAAATCCCCAGCTATTCAGCTATATCGTAAAATTTAATATGCCGATCTTGCTTACTTTTTCCAAATATCATCGGCTTTATCCGTAACAGGTCGACCAGAGCGAGGTTCATATTTGATATCAAAATTAACGGACTGAAAACACTTGCACGAGTTTTGCTCTAGATTCACTTATTTTGGTGGACAGAAAATCAATGGAAAATGGCGGGACACTGTTTTTATTTTTTTTAAATTTCATCTATTTAATCGTATCAAAACTAGTCAGATACAAACAGCAGAACCAAAGGTGCAACTTTTTACTCATGAAATACGACAAATCTTTTTCCCCGACCTGTATAAAATAGACCATTAACTAAACTTGACTCGAGAAAATGCAAATGGTTTGGAAGTTCATTTTGGCTGACGTAACTGATAATCGGTTCAGGTACGTCTTTCATCAAAAACATCATCAAAAACAGTTACCGGTACCTGGACTTAACCCTGTCCTGGATTATACGATAAACAATTAGACCTGTTGTTTGTCGTGTCTCCGATATAGAACAGGAGTCTTATTGGCCACGTTGTCACTAGACATTCGGATCTGGAGTTAGTGATATATCTCTCTTTTTTGTGACGTCGCTGTACATTGCTGCGCCAGTATGCCCGGAGTTTGATCGCATTATTGCTATTCTGTAATTGATCAATGGTCAGAAAAATTTCAAATAGCTCTTTAATCGGCCTTTACGACCCCCGCGGGAAGAGATGGGGTGGGCTGATTCGGGCCTCGGAGCTGTAATAAAATTGTATAATCCGGTCTGACACGGGATATATATTTGTTTCTAAATTTCTTTGGTCATTTATAGATTACTATATAAACGAACACATTGAACAGATTTTAATCTTAAATTCTATAAAAGACGTTAAGCAGTAATGGAAAACAAAAAAAGTTGTTTATTATGTTAATTAAAGATTTACCTAATAAACGAAAAGAAAATGACATCGTATAGAGAGAGGCAATAGCTATTGCGATTGGGCGGGATTTAGGAATAAATAATATACTAGAAAATTGAATGCGTGACGATCGAGATGAATCGAGCTTTGAGCTTTTTCTAGAAAGAAATAAAATTTTGGTCATAGAAGTATGAAAGTCCGCCGCTGCCGCAGCGCTCATACAGGAATTTTTCATGTGTAAAAATAAGTTTGTTAACGTTTATTAGCAACATATATGATTTTGTCATTTTTTGTTAACTTCACCCTCATTTTAGCTCAAGGTAACGTGCGGCAATGGCGGGTTTTCCTGTTCTATGGTTTTAACGTATTGAAATGTAATGCATTTAGAGTGAAATTCTGTGTGAAATTCGTAAACGAGCTAGGGGTTTCAAACGAGTATAAATTGAGAGATAGTCAGAAAAATATAATCACTTCATAGATTTTGTTTTAAGAAATGTCATTATAAAGATTAGTAATGAAATAAAGTATTAATATTACTAGTTAAAGTATATTTTTTAACATTTTAACGAATAATGGATGTTAATGTGGATTAGAATGTGTTTTTATACATAAAGACAAATATTAAGCATTTTATAAATAAATTTTCAGATTGGTGACAGCGGTAATTTTCAACATAGTAATCTGAAAGTGTTCATCAGTTATATTTTAACAAAAAATATTGCCTTTCAAAGAGGCGCACTTTCTAGATAATTAGTATGTAATATAAGCGACTATAATCACTTCTACAATAAATTGACTCCTGACTCACCGGTGGAGCTGTATGTCAACTTCGAAGACCAGGAAATGGAGCGTCAACGAGATAGAACAATTGGCTTGTTCCGTTTGCACTGCGAAATATTTCGCGCCGCAGCGCTCTGACGTCCGAAGCGCGAAACGAGGAAAATCTAATAGCGTTCACGTTCGTTACCGGGAATTAAAAAGAGGAGCAATGAAGGCTGGAGCAAAATGGAGTTGGAAAAATAGAAGGTCTGTGTGCTGGTGGAGACACAAATTGGTGTTGTTTCGACCGCAGAGGGAGAAATTTCAGAAATTTCAGGTTTTTTCAGCGTGTTTCAAGTTATTCAACGTTTCAGAAGTATATGAATTTTTTCTATTTGATTCGTGAAGTTGCAAAGAAACTTAAGTTTGACTAATGGCATTTTATTTCATGTTAAGTTTTTATTTCGAAATTTTTCATTAAAGTCGCTTAAATAAGGCCAAAGTCTTAATATGCAAGTGAGTAGCACAGTGAACTTAGTTATTAAAAATAACATTTTTTTAAAGCTTACTTCTATCTGTCATAATTTTTGCTAATATTAAGTGTATTATTATGTAAGATTATGCGATTTTCATAATGGAGATTTCTGAAAATCGCATAATCTACAAAATATTCAAGTTGTTTTATTAGTCGTTAATAGACAACAAGATGAGTTGCATGATTTAATAAGTAAAAAAACGAATTCAGTGGAATCAGATTTCGACTTAGAAGATAATTAGTTCTATTTCTCATCATAGACTGATTAACTGATGAGATTCTAACTTAGATCGAATCAAACTATTAGCGTCGAGCCTTGGAGAACACGTTTAATTTTGTTCCCTAACGTTGCTATCGCATTGCGCCAACGGCGATTTATAATCCCCAACTTGCACTAGACTAACGTGGAGGGCACAGGAAAATTTTCAATCTGAAACATGATTGTGGGAGACTATACTCCTACATTGAGGCGAAATGAAATCTGACAGAATATTCATTTAGAATTTATAGCTAGCGTCAGAACTACATATATAAGAAAAAACCAAAAATATTAACGAAATAGAATAATAGATCAAATATAGCACATTCTACAAATTATCTACTCTACTAAAACACGGATTAAGACTTAATAAGAAATGAATATAGCTTCTGAACATTCAAAATTACGTACATCGATATGAGAAAAGCCTATCTGAGCTGGTATGGTTATGTCATCCCAGAAGAACATAAACGTACGATTAAAGAACTTTTCCGAAACTAGGGAGTAGCGTCCAAAACCCGGACATTAACCATAAAAAAATCAAAACAACATTTAAAAATGCAACGGTTAACGCTGCTCCTTAGCCTTACCTCTCTACAGAGGGTTCTGTGCTATAAATCATCGCATTAGTCTTTATTGCAATTAAACGAAGTACACAATTCCTCTTCACCAATATTTTTTTTGCCGTGGGAATTTCATAACTTATGACTTTTGTATAGATTTTCGTATAAAATATTTTGGAGGTATTTGTAATACTTTTTGATATGAAATTTTTCGTTCAGTAGTTTGAAGATAACAGTTGATTTTTATATAACGTCTTTAATATATTTTACACTATCCACTTTAATATAATAAAAGCAATGTGTTTATATTTCTCATAAAATATTGTTTTAGTTGTTAAGTCAAATTAACTTAGACTTGATTAAAGTGTTTTTCTGATTTTATGACGACCCCAGAGTTAACTATAAAAATCAGAGTTCGTGTATATACGATAGGTATATGGTCCAGATTAAGTCACGTAATACTGTATGTGTATAAATCGGCACCTTATTTTCTTCTAGTAGATTTGAAGAAATAGATAGACAGACATACATGACTAAGGACTTGGTTTTTTTATTGGTTACACGAAATGTTAAAACAAGGGGGTAAATCGGAAGAAAATTCATATATTAGATATTTGGCACAATTACACACTTAAGAACGAACATATTATCCTACATTTTCATTAATTAATTATTTATTATTATTAGCACGTGTTTGATGGTTGAAATATCTGGACACATAATTAAGGTTGCGCGGAATGTTTAGGATACGAGTCCTATTTGCATTTATTCAGTTATTTGTAATCATCATAAAAAAGTACTTCTTTTTTATCTTAAATCTACTGTAACGCTTCAAGATTATTATCTGAATTTTATAATTGAAGTTCCACTCGTAAAACGTTGATCACAAACTTTGATTAATACAATAATTGTAGTCCCTTGATTCGTGTCTATTAAAAGAACCTTTGAGTATTTTTAAATCTATTGTGATATAATATCGTTTACTATGTGATAATAGTTCCTACTAATTATATTAATTATTACTTGAAAATTGTTGCGCGTATATTTTTGCCTTGGTGCTGAAAACGTCTGAAACCATTTCATGAAACTGAGTTTCCTTGAGAAATGGAGTAGAAAAGCTGAGAAGAATCTACGTTATACATCCTACCAATCCAGATTTCTATAAAAGATCGCATGTTGATTCAAGTAATTTTCGATTTTTTTTCAGAACTATGTAAAGTTTACCGTATCTGTTATAAAATATTTGTGACGTTGTGTTTTTAGGGTTTTTTTTTTTATACAGATAGGAGGCAGTCTTTTAATGTTCAGATGCTGACCTTACTGTCTCTTGCGCCTGTACTAAACGGGTTCTGTATTCACAGCCTTTTGGTATTCACCATACTACCTATGTTAAGATGACGTTCTATTACAAAACATAAGCTACATATTATAGCGATATGGAGTTGTGGTTTTTGTTGTGACTAAGCTCAAGTCGGGAACGGATAACTTCGTTTAGCTGTCGTTGGACACGAGACTGTCCCTGGCCCCTGAGTGTGGGTGCTGAGTTATCTTAGCTATCCCTTGAAATAGATACACTTATATTCAATGCTTACCAATAATTTACTAACAAGGAATTAATTGCAAACAGCGGGTCCTAGAACGACTCCTAAAGAAGAGTCTTATTAGGATTATCCTTTTCATGCCAAAGTGACGAATGAAAGGGATAGTTCTATAGAGAGTTTCTTTTCTAAGGCGTAATCATAAAAGCACTGAGGTCGTTTCGGTTGAATTCGTTTCTTTAGCACGAAACACTTGACAACATCTTATGAACTAATTACACAGAGTGATCCATTCTGACACATAAATGTGTGTGGGGATGACCTACTGGCCTACTTGGGCTGTTGCCGATAAATATCAACAACAGCTTAGGTAGGCCAGCTTTGCTTGGACAGCTAAGAGCTACCAGCTGACGAGGGCAGACGGCCGTGACCATCGGATGGTGCCTTGCAACAGACGGCTACGCACGGCCTTAGTGGCGTAGTAGTAGGAGCGCTTATGACTCGTATGAGACTGTCTCCTTGCTCGAAAGATTCTGGCGATCGTCTTGGCAGTGAAATTGTAAGCAAAGACTGGTTGTAAGCAAAGGATGCTCCTGGTTGGCATGAAAAGTACGTAAAAATTAACAATATAACGATTAGCGGAATAAGATAATTAAAGAGTTAACACTTGCTTAGGTGTTCGATATCTGTCAATCTTCTCGAAATAATATTCAATTCTGTGGATAGAGATTCGTAGTGGAGAGGCAGGTTCGAGGGTCAGCGGTGGGTTGCATGCTGCATGTTAATGCATGTTGCAGGCAAGCATATATTACGGATTATATCCGCGGATATATATCATATATCCGCGAATTAACACCTCAGACAATAAAACAAAGACTGTATGATCGGTCCTGCTCACTTTTTTAATCTGTATTGTTCTTTCAATATAAAGTCACCATTATAGAACAATGACGATTATAAGCAGGCGTTGATTGTTCCATTTATTTTGTTCTACCAAAATAAGCATACATTTAGAGAACAACAAAGGAATTTGTCATCAAATTATTCTGACATAACATTTATCAAATATTTTGTTACGGTATTTTTACACGCTTAAAGGAAGTATGTATTTATAACGACTTAAAAAGATACATGACGTAATTATATAACTTTATAGGGTAAAGAAGCGATGATAATGTTAAAAAAATTAGATTTAGTTGATTTAGATTGATTGATTATTAATTGTTGTAGAAAATTTGTAACATTCACTTCCCGATATTTATTTGTTGGATGGATTGCACCATAAATGTACACATCTTAAATTTTTTACAAAATATAACACATAAATATAAGCTATTTTTCTTAGAGATAGATTTGGTTATATTTTTAACTTCCACTTATTATTATGTAAAATTGTTACTTACCTACGTTCATGTCTTATTGACATTATTGTATAAATCTGAAGACGTATTACAAAATAACATGCATTAACAAATCATTCGTGGGCAATATTAAAAAGTTGTGGATTTTCATTATTAAGACATTTTATGATATATATCTATTATTTTTCGAAATGTATTCTTTTATTAGTTATATACATTTTTGCATGGTTTGAAATCGTCGTTAAAAACAGTTAACCCAGTCTACCTTACGGATGTTTTTAATGGTCTTCTGCAACCATGCGGCATTCATCAATTAAATAGATTCCGATCACTCAGATGAACATGCAAAATCTTTTGCAATGGGCTCAAATTTAATACCTGATACAGTACAAATTTGCTTACAAGTAATTTTTTGCATCAGTTTTAATTGGTTGTCGTAGAATATCAATGTCAGTTTCACTAAACTGCACTCGGCGGTCTACCTTCAACTAAATCATCAGAGACAGGATCACGTCCACGTCTGATTCACTAATACTAGGAATACACATATCTACAAGATGTAGATTCATCGCCGAATACCAGTTGAAATCTCTGGCAACTTCTTTGTTGACTTAAACCACAGCGAAAGCGGTAAAAAAATTAAGGTAAGAATATTCTCTGGATTTTGATTCCTTGTAATGTCGACGGACAATTTCCAAAACGCTTTTGCAATAAATAAATAAACGACAATATAGACAAACTAAAACGCAACTTACTCTCAAAATTATATTAAAACCAGTACAGGTATAATAAAAGGTATTTGTTCTTTACTTCAAAAACTTATAAACGCCGAGGGCTACCTTCGGTTGAGGCCGATCTAGGTACTTATCACAACGAAGGTTTTTATAACGAAACGATCCGAGGAATAAGCGAACAGAAAGTTTTAAAGTTAGGGTACATTAAGTTTATTACCGTAAAGCTCAACCGCGGAGCCAAGTTGAGGAGGGCGATTGCAATTTTTTTTTTCTAAGTCGGTTACGGCTTCTCGACTAAGCCACGGTTAACTCGCCACGATCCGCTATTCTTTGGAAGCTATCAGAGTTTGGCTTATACTCAAATAGAATAGAAGAGCATTTAGATAACTTCATTTCTCATACGCCCGTATACGGTTACATTTTATTTTTCTACGTTTATTTTACGTTGCTGTAATAATAATGATAATAACGATGACGATAATAATAATATCTTCAGACATATGTATACAGCACCATCTGGTCTCAAATTAAGCAACGAGGCTTGTACTATGGGTACCGAATAGTTGATATAATACACACACACACATACATATATATATATACGTAGAATACATAAAAACGCTTAGACTCAAGACAAACATTGTTTTTGAAATATATAAATATTAGTCTTGTGCGGGAATCAAACCCATGCCCCCAGCTCAGCAAGTAGGATTGCTACCAACTGCGCCAATCAGGTAGTCAAGGAATTAAGCTCTAGAAAAGTTATATCAAATACGATATAATTTTTTTAAGCCACGCTGGCTTAGCGCAGGTTGAAACTGTAGTATGCGCATTGTATGCATAACCGTTTCCAATAAGAAACGTTTCTGAAAATTGACTGACGCACATCGGACATTATCGGAGTAATGTTTTCGTGATCTTATTGGTCTTCTATTTTCAGGGGACGATTTACGTGAATGTGCATTTTGAATCTAGATAAATTTTGATATTTGTTTCCTCGTCTCTGAGAATAACGGTCTGTATATAAAACGCTATTGTTCTCAGTGGATACTGTATTAAGAATATTCTTGGTGGTAACAATATTGAAATGAAAATATTCTTAAAAAAAAAAAAAAGCCTTCTCGGTCCATATATTTCTTTTTCCACCTTTGATGTCATTATTTCGTATTATCGCGTTATTAATCATCGGAAATCGGGGCCCCGCCGCGGGGCGTGGGTGAGGCGGGAGAGGGGCGTGAAAAATGGGCCGGCGCGGAGTCCTCCGGACGCCGGCAATCCGAAAACATTCTTTCGAGTAAAAAATGGCCACTCGCGGGGCTCACAATAAAAACAAGTGGGCCCTGCACGGGGCCACTTATAGAAGGGAAACTAATGTGCCCAGTTGCCGGAATTTAACACACAATAAAGTCGCTGGTCTACGAGATACCTAATTTATTAGGGGTCAGCGGGGACCCGAACTTCCCGTATATGCTTGTCGGGGACATGACACCTTCGTTCATTTTATTCCATGCGTTCGATAGCGCTATTTTATAATACACTATCATTTATGACAGAGTGATGGAGACGAACAAGTTTAAAGTCGCCGTCAAAAATAAACTACGAAATTTCTTCGCTATACACAACAGATTAAAAAATATAAAGTAAAAAATGCAGAGCAACACGATTTTGATAGGAAATACTTTTCATCACGGTGAAGTTAGAAAAGTCAATAACAGATATTAACGGAACCAGTGGCTTCGCTCTTCGGAAGAGAGATAGCGTCCTGTGAGCCCATCATGCTTTCCTTTTCTTTCTGTTTCTTTGTTCAAATCTGTCAATAATAGACTTTAAATATAGGATTTTTTATGTATTGAAAGCATTTAACTTTTTAAATTCTATTTCCGGTTTTATGGATATCCTTTATGTAGAACCGGTTCGTACTTATATACTATTTTCTTAAGCGTATGACCAATATCACATTGCATGTCGCTTCTGTATTATTTTCCGTTTATGTAGAGAGCCTTAGAATCGAGTTCTTCGATATGTAATAAAGTATTATGAAGACGGTGTGCCTCACCGGTGAGATGGCAAAAGCGTGACACAAGTTGCGTTGATAAAATTATTATCTTAAGAAATTTCACTAATGACACATTTTATCTCTCGCCTTATAAATAAACGATAATTATTTCCGTATGTAGAAGATTTAAACTTTCTATAAAACAGAAAGGAAGTATGATTCGTACCTAATTATACCAAACCTGGACCCATTTTCATTATTTAAGACAATATCCCCCCACCAGTCTAATAACCTATTGGATGTCCACTAACCGGCGGGATCAGCGCGGGCGGTCCGTGTGTCGACATTAATCTCGCGCTCTGGCCACACATGCGCGTGATCCGGTCCTCCGGTTACTTAACTAAATTGAGACCGATTCGGCGAAGTTGACTGAACGAAGTCATTAATTGCTTTAAACTCCATTTACAGCAGTTGGGTTAGACCGCGTTTCAATCATCTAATCGACTGTATTAGAGATTAATGTGAGCCGATATTGATGTATGAACATATTTTACTAAAATTAAGTGTCTGTTCGAAAGTTATGATCTCTAAGGTATCGTTATACGAAATAGATAGATTAATGAAAACAGATTCATTAAAAAGAATTAGTGTAAAGGTCTGGCCAATGAATATATTCGAATCGGCGATCGGTAACGGTGTCGAGGTCTACTTTATTGTAAACTCGTCTGCCCAGCGAGGAGTTTGAAGCACTTGCATTAATTATAACGCTATGTACTGATTAAACGTTATGTATATTGAAGGCAAACTAGCTGGCGAGTCATCAGAGACTGGATGGTAATTGCCGCACATGGATACTCGCACCCCCAGAGGAATCACGGGTCCGTTGCCGGCTTCTTGAGAAGGAATGGATTATCTAATGGAGAGGGATCTGGTTGATGGAAGGGGGAGAGGGTGAATGTGCCACCGGAATTCTCGTTCACTGGACGAAAAGAAAAAACGACAGGTGCTACTTCACGTCCGTGTTCTGTGATAGCGCAGTATATCTCGCTGGTCGAACCGGTCCATTTTTTGTGCTGCAGCCGACCTGGCTATAGTATGATTCCACTACAGTAAATCGAAAATAAACAGATTGCCTGATAGATGTACTTTTAATCACCCTACACACTGCTGAGGCGTATCCTCCCACTATCTCATTATTCCAGATTGAGGGACTTTGACCAGTACCCGTGACGCAGCCCGGGGGCTGCTAACTGTCGCCAGTATGGCGACAGCAATGTCCAGGAACGACTACTCTCCGAGGCACGGAGTGCGTGCTTTCATTTGACTTAAGGTAAATGAATTAAGCTCAATGATCAACAATTCTCCTGTGCTAAGGCGACAGTTTTAGTTACGAAGCCATCACTGCTCAGATGAATAATTGAATTAAAAATTCATGAATAAGATCAGAGTGTTCTTGTAATAGAAAAAATTTAGTAACAGTATCAGTGATTTTACTAAATTTTACAACAAAAATTTTTAAGCGGGGTAGTCGATAATAATTAGACGAGAATCAAGTCTAAAAGTTCAAGCACAAGTCACGTTTACGCACATTTCGTTACATGAGAGAGAAGAAAGATATAACGTAAAGAGAGGGAGGGAGAAAAAGAGATACAAATTCAGACGCCTCAAGAGTGGAGCAAAAGAGAGCGACGTATACATAACGATATAAAGCTATATATTAAGATAGTATTGCGCATGCATACCTACATTGTAGGTGTACGCGTCAGACGATACATTGAACAGTTGAGGTACCAGTCGATATAAATATAATTGGCATTTATCATTGAATTTTGTGATTATTGACGTTTTTCATGTTTGTGTCCTGTGATCTATTGATTGTTTGTAATATAAGTTCTTATTAAAAAAAAACTTCTATCAATTGTGTGGTACCACACGCGTATTTTTACAGTCAATAGTTTAAGCTATTTTTAAGTTTTCGCTTTTAATAAAGAAAAATATATTAATTGTTCTGATATTTTAATCCTTCTTTATTCAACCTGTATATACGTGTATATGTCCAATTTAACTATAAGTCAAGAGTGTTTCCATCAGTGATTGTATTAAAGATTTATCAATATTCTACCTTCCTGTATTTATTTAACTTGTAAACTACAGGCTATTGGTCCAGTTTGTTTTTAAATATCATATACTAAACGCTTGCTGCATCCATCCATTTGATTTTTAATTTATGGGTTTTTAATGTATATAAGTCCTGAGTTGAATAATTGCACTAGTGGCATTGGCAATTTTCATAAATGTATTTAGTTATGAAATTACATATTTTTAAATTTGAGAGAGATTTTTCCAAAAAGTTCATACATTTGAGAGAGTATGCACATTGAATTAAAGGTACGTATTTACAACGTATTCATTTTAAATTTCAACCATTACATTAATACTGCCTTTCGTGATATATTTTCTTCCTTCACGTTTTAATAAATGCTTAGAATTATGTCATACACTGGGGAGAGTAAGCTCACTAAAATAAAGCTCCATATTTTTTTCTCGGGATAACGGACGCGAATAAATCTTTAATATCAATATTGGTACGAGCCAAGGCCGCCTGTCCGAGTCGCCTAAGGAAATATAAGGCGAGGATTTTGTTAAAATTTTCGAGATAAATGCTGCAAAAATTCTTTGAAAATTTCACTTCAGTCTCTTTTCAGCGCGCCTTCCTCATCTCGCGCTGTGAAAATTTGACTGGGTAGGTAATAAATACGGCGACGTCAAAAACGTAGCTACCTACAGACACGTATTACACCTTCCGAGAATTACTTGGTTCCGTGATACGATTACGTGAATATAAAAAACAAGCAAAACGTTATATGCAAAATCTACTATTATCACTGTATATATGGATATAAGACATTAGCATTCGCTCGTGGCGCCACCCTCGTGCGCGTGACAAGATTTGGCAATTCTGTGCCCCATCTCAAAACAGACCCTACTTCTGCCTCAACTCTAAACTTGTTGTAAATACACGTACTTCTTATACACCTGTTTATTTGTTTGCTACCCTTGGAAGTAAACACTGTAAGATTCAGTAAATTTTTGGTAGATATAAAATTGACAAATAAATGAAATTTTACAATTTCTCCTCTTAAAATTATCGGTTTATTAATTTAGTTTGAAACACTTATAGGTCATTAACTGTTTCATTTTATGTAAGCAAATTAACACAAAGAATAAAATATGTTACATTTAAATAGTCACCAATAAAAAAGTTTTCCAACAAAGATTTGTTAATTAGAAACCGTGAATACAATTATTAAGTAAACGAGCTTTTTTATATATTAAGATAATATGTTTAAATATAGTTATATATTTTAATTAACTTAATTTATTCATAATTGCTAATTCTTTTGAATGTCTCGATTGTTAGAATCTAAGATATTTCTTTTGGATAATAATAAGCTATTGTATTGTAAATATTGTATTGAAATTGTTACTTTACTTACTTGAGTATTAACTGTCATATCGAAAAATTTTTTTTGAAATATACAAAACAGAAACCATGATTTGCTTTTTTTTTTTTAATATAGAATTAAATGATAAATGCAAACACACCACACCTCCAATAAGTTACACCCTATACTGAAGACTATTTCGATATTGGGAAATCACCATTTTAACTCTTTTACGCACAAAGATTTATTGTACGTGTGATCGACGTCTCTTTATTCTATGAGTAGTCAAATTTCTGTTTTAGTTCATGACAGAACGTAAGAGAAACTGCTAAAATTATGACGCATCCGTTTGTTGATTATGAGCGTAAAGAAAAAAAATTACGTTGTGTATGATGAGTGACTGGCTTTTACATAAATTTCTTATGCGATTGCTTTAAACAACTTAAAAGTCCGTCCCGAAAATTGGGTTAACTATTTAAATATGAGACATACTTAGACCCTATCTTTGCATGCATTCTTAATAAAGAAAAGGAGGTTTATAATGAAACAAAGAATTAGTCCTAATTAGATGTTTAACTATAGATCTAAGAATTTACGAAGTTCTTTAGAATAATATCGACTCGACATACGTGAGGACATGTTCACTCACAGCAAGACCCATGTGGAACTCGGCGATTGATTGACGTCAATATTGATAATGAACAATGAAACAGCTCGAAAGCAATTGACAAAAAAATTATTGAATAGAAAGTGTAACTGTCACCGATGGATTGTGGAAACAAGAAAATCCGAAATAATTTATTTTATAGGCGAATTAAAAATTCGCGCAATTCGCAGAGATAAGTCTCTACTAATACATCGTTGCGTTTGTAGAATCTTAGACAAGAGGAAATAGCATCAAGCTTACATCGTAACATGGCGATGTAAGCTGAGCAATGATGATAAAAATCATTTATTTTTTAAAGGCAAAATACTTTAAATGAAGTACAGTAAGAAAACAATCAAGATTGATTACAAGTAATAGATTTATAATCCGCTAAAGACACAGCTTGTTGAAATTTTTTTTAATCATAGATTTGAATTTTACTTTACCTGAGAAGCTATTAGATTTTGATTTTGGTATTTATATAACATAATATTACATTAATCAATGCTTTAAACTATTATTATCTTGGTTATTCTGTGGTTATAAAACAAGGAACGACACATACTTTTTCATTTAATTATATAACACAGATTTTGCATTCAATGACGCAAGAAAGTCGTATTTTGCAGAGTTTCATATCATAAATGTATTATTCCTCGGATAAATTAGGTAGTAAATTTTATATATATATTCCGTTCACGATTATTTTGCGTTTCTCGTAAGAGATTATACACTTATATTTTTTTGTAAGTTTTTCTGTAAACTGAGAGTGGAGCTCTATTTTGTTTATGTATTTCGAAATCCTATTACGTTTAGTACTTTCGAAGATAACAAAGAATATCTAGTTTTTGTATACTTTCTTCAATGCCCTTTAAGCTGTTCATTTTCAGATTATAAAAAAAAATGTGTATTCGTATTTGTAATCAGAAGCCCGTCCGATTTATTAGCCGACGGTCCTTTGAAATTAGCCCAACAAATAAGTTTAGTTTTGCTATATGTTCGTGATTAGGGCGTCTGACATAAATATATGGAAAATCAAAAAAAAGATAAAATCAAGTTTTTCCTAACAAACATATAAAAACGGGACACTTTCGGGGCCACCATTGACAGTATATCCGTTGTCTGTTACAGACCTTTTACTCAAAATATGTTTCAGCAGAATGTTAGAAATTGAAATAGTTATAGTCGATGATGGCCTGAAACCGGAGTTGAAATGTAAATTTAATATTCCGAAGTGACGAGGGTCATTGTGGAGGCCCTGAAAGGTTGTGGGGGGAACAGTATTTTTAAAGAAATTCAGAGGAGGTGTTAAATAAGGAAATATGAAATAACGAATCTACGACTACATATTAATAACAAAAAAATAAACATTTTGATCCCACTCTTTGTACAAATACTGTTGAGAGTTTTTCTCCAAGAATTTTTCAAGAACTCTGTACGTATAAGTAATTTGAGACGTTAGTGATCTTAATCGAATTAAAGTTATCAGAACCTCGATATTGAAATTCAAGATGTATTTATTAAAGCTCAAAACTACCATGTGTTTTGAGGAAAAATTTGCCATGAAAAAATGACCATGTAAGGAACAACTTCCAGGTTCCGTGACAGGTCGATGTTACATATACTTATTGCATTTATCAAATAGTAAAATAGCGAATAGAGCGGCTGAACAACGCTCATGTGAAATTCGCATGATTCCAAACACAGGTCTGTGACTTCAAGTTATTTTTTATGGTTTTATAAAAATTTATCACAAAAACAATTCAATTATTATTATTATTAATTTATATTTTCTAGAGGGATAGGCAGGGATCTTTAATTTCCACATGATACTATCGTTGCATACCTCTTTTAAACCTCTTTTAATTCACTGACACCCATCGATCTGTTAATAAAAGCTCATCGATTTCGCGTGCTAAAAACTTGACCTTTTTTTTTAATATGCAACCAATTTAGTCTGCCTAAGATTTTCCATAAAGACCCTTCCAGACATTTTCTTCACATACATTTGCTCTATAGATTTTTGTTACATTACTTTCATTCATTCTTTACAGGTGGTCAAACCATCACAACATACCTTTTTCTCCTTTAGTCACTTATTCTGTCGCACCACATTGATGTGCAATTAGACGGTGAATAAAAAAATGTGTTCACTTTCGTATCATATTATAATTTTGTGAAAAGTAAGAAAGAGGACTTATAAAATACTCATTATCTAATATCAGACAGGTATTTTTTTTAATAAAGAAGAATTTTTGACTTTGTTTTCAACATGCCTGTGTTTTTAGAAAGAGAACACTCAAATATGACTATAAAAATTAGTCTTTTGCTCGACAATTTTAAATATAAATATAAGATATGGGGTAAATTTTTGTGACGAAATGTTAACATGTCTCTAGATTTAATGCCGCTGCAAGATTTCGTTAAATTAAATAAAGACAACAAATAAAGTTATTTGATATCTCTATTTAATTAAATTAAAGAAATACTACAAATTATGCTACCTAGTATCACATTTACACAATTATAACAATTCTATAATAGTATGTTACACAATACATAACCAATCAATTTATATTAAACAAAAATTTCTCTAATATAAACTATACTTAAACTTTTTTCATTGTCACTGAATATCAATAATAGAGTTAGGTGAAAATTGTGACGCAATAGGTTCGCTTTATATTCGAACTATTGTTGCAATATATCATCGAACTAGGTACAATATATTTTTAAATACAAAAGTATTAAAAAAATTTTTTTGTCAGACCTGTGATTATTTATGGAAACCCTAGATCATGTATAGACCTAGATCGAAATATTATGAGAGTTTCCGAATTACTAACGCAAAACTCTACGACATTTTTAACTCACAGGACCCTTTTAAACGTTCTGAAGTCGACATCGCGAACGGTGTAACGTTTTCCACCCGAAAACTGATAAATAAAGTAGCGAAACCTTTTATGGTAATAACCTGGACTATTTTATCGAGCGCTAAGGTTGGGCACGTACCTACTTCTGGAGAGTAAATGGAATATTACATTCCGATATTTCAATAATTTACACGTTTACCTCGTAAGCTATTGAATGTAACAGCCCCGAATGGTAGATAGAATTTGCATTTTTATGTCTCAAATTAATATAGATGCCTGAGCAGCAATAGTTGTACGTGTTAATGCTATTAATTAAGATTTGACATATACGTCAATGATTTTATGTCATTACCGGTCATAAGTATTTCATTGTAGTGAAGATGCCGCAGGTCGAAAAATGAATTGCGTGAATGACTTTTAAAATGAAATTTTTATCCTATTGATACTATAAATATGAAAGTTTGTAGGTTTGGATAATTGAATATTTGTTACTCATTCACGTTTTAACAGCTGAACAGAATTATTTGAAACTTTATACATTAGAATCACATATAGGCTATAATTTATAAAGGTACAAACTTTTATTTACGATAATTGTCTTGTTTTATTACCCAGGTAATAAAATAAGACAGTTCCAATGATTTAATAAAAATACACACAAAATATAGTACAGTATAAAATAATTCTTAAACTAAGTCCGTTCGTATGAAACAAAATAATATATTTATCATCCAATTTAAACACTAATAGCGCGGCTGTCCGTAACATCTACTATAATTCTAAGTCGAAATAGTCCCCGAGAAAGTTACCTAGCACAAAGCTCGTTGTTTTGGGTGACGTTTAGCACAACAACCTTTCTAAACTCAATCTAAAAGAGATCTGCCACCCAAATTTTCCTAATTTGGATGGTAGAACTTGGGTGGTAACATGGTTTTCACAAATAAACGGAAAATTTGAAAAACATATGTGTTGTAAATTACACGCTCTCATCAAGTCGATGATAAGTACATACTTTAATATTGTTATTGCGAAGAAAAAAATTATAAATCAAAAAAATATGGATTATAAGTTCCACTATACGAAGCCTTCTTTGAAGGCTGTGGTATGGAGTGGTGTGGCTGTGAAATATAGTATAGTAGGTATATCTATAAGCACCTAAATATTTTCTAGCATTTATAATCGTTTTTCAAGCACAAAATTGTACTTTAATATTTCACAATCAATAAATTTCATTATTATTCGTTACTGCTCATAGACTATGTAAAACGTCATCAAAATGTAAAATAACGTATAAGCTTTGTAAAAATATATTAAAAACAAATAAAACTTGAAATTATCCTACTGCGGATACTTTGTATTCATCTCGTTCTCTCCGTAAGTTACTTTTCTGAAATTTTACGTCTACCATGTGTGTATTGCACACATACACATTTTTCTTAATTAATGAAATTGACAATTAAGAAAATGTGTATGCCATTAGACGAAAATATGAAATAAAAATTTATTATAGTGTAGTATTTAACGTAATTAACAGCGACACAGCGAGTTACGAGGGTCCTCGACCGTCTCATACGGAGACTACTCCTGGCTGTGCACTCCTCGCTAATGACACTCGTCTCCTTCGATCGGTAATAAATGTCGAGATGTGCAGCTCTCTTCTTTAGGAGGGAGGCGAAAATGTTCTGGTTGAATTGCGCTATCACGCAGTTATTATACGGGCTTATGCAGTAAAGGATTTACGTAGTCGGGTTTCAGTTTTTTTTAACTTTTATTTTGCTTACATATTTTTGTGCTCAATAGTACTAATCCTTTTTTTTTCCTTTTTCTTATTTTACATAAGTCATTTTTTTTAATTATGTTTTTTATGCTTGAGCACAAATGTTTGTTGAACGCAAAAAAAAAACGACTTTTTTATTATGTTTATTTTTTGCGTGATAACGTCTTGTAAATCAATAAACGCCGGTTGCACACGCGAAAAAGCATGACTCATTGTCGCGTTCCGCCTGAGTCGAGTGTGCGAGTGAGAGCGTGGAACGAGCGATCTCTTTCCACTTCATCGGCCAATGCGTCCGAGTAGTAGAGAGACAGCGACCGCACACAACCTATACGTGAACTGTTTTGTCAACTGTTTGTAAAGTGAAATGAAAAGTTAATGTGGTTTCAATGTTTATTACAACAATTGCGACAAGTGATAATAATTCACTTCAGTTCACAAAAGAATGCAATTTTTCATCAATGTTTTCCTATGACGTTATCACGTATAATTATCGCTCGTAAAGCGACTTTACAGACAACCAATTTTTTTAATTATTTTTTAGAATTATTGCCGGTCTAACTAAACCAATATTTGCTTTATTTTATTTTGTTTTTCTTTTAGTCTCTAGTAATCATTTACAAGCACTCAGCATGAATGTATAATAAGGTAGGGACATAATTTAGAAGGTATATTATTTAAAAGTAGTTCCTAAATTAATATATTTATTCTATTTAGGTCTCTACAATTTTTACATATGTAACTTGCTTATGTATGTACATATATAACAAAGTCTTTAATTTTCTTGACTCTATTGGAGATCATAAATCATGTGGATTATTGAAAAGCTTATTGTGAGCCAGGATGCTAATGAATAAACCTTTTAATGATTTTACTCTACTGAGCGCCACATGCGCTTGATGATATGCTACACCTACTTTTCTTACACCAATATCAACGCATCAGGGCAGGCACCGATCCTCGGACACTATCAGGATCTCGCAGCCGCCGAAAACCAAGAGCTGAGACTTCAATCAGTCTTCTGTCCCCGTGACCTTTGGCTACATCGAACCTTGAGGTGTTGTTCGCGTATGAAGATATAATCTCCGTCCCGCACCTACGACTTATTACACACAGTCTTAGACGTCCTACACACTACACTGCACATTGTGCCTTTTATAATGCCGCCTGCGAGTTCATTTGTTCATAAATTAAAAAAAAAAAATCCTTTTTTATATATGTATGCATATATATGGAATGTACCCATCAAGACCTTTCTTTTTATGTCAAACATCATATGATTGTCTTAAGAATATTTTTTTAGTTGTCTAATTCACTTATAAAATTCGCCATGCTCATTTTTTACTAATTCTGTGTCTTATACACGCGGTGTGATAGCACAAACCGAAAGACACCTCATTCGTTAAAATCGGTTAAGTGGATTAGGAGATACCAGGGAACAGATGAACATATACACGTACATGCATAAACTGTCAAAAACATAATCCTTCTTTTTCGTGGTCGGACGTAAAAGTATCTGATGTGTTGTATTCTTCGTGACTAAAAAATATGTAATAATTTTAGCGATTACTAATACTTTAAATAATTATAAATTCAAATATTGATAAGTTATTACATAATACGAAACAAATCGCATCACATGCTCAAAATACATTCTGATCTTATTCTTCTAATGCACCAAAAAAAAGTAATGGTTTTTTTTACGCATTAGATTTTTAACCATTATTGAAATTAAAACTTCAATAAAAAAATGGAATACTAAAAATGAAAAAAGTGTTGACGTGTTTTAATTGTAAACTTTTAAGATTGTACCAAGCTCGTAAACAGTGACTCATTAATTTAGCGTTGTTTTCAAGAATAAGAAGATGAGCAGTACTACAACTCTTCATGATTTCAGAAACCGGAACGCGCTACAAACAGATACCAGCATACGAACAAACACGATGACCAGCGGCAAGAATTTCAGGACAAAAATACCATAAAATCCCCTATATTAGGGCAAAGTTTCTAACAATGGAAAACAATAATCTCGGTACTACAACGAGTAATGAATGTTTATCAAGTATTACGACTCTCTTCCCCGTAATTTCGTCCCTTATTCGACGATATCAAAAAACTCCGCCGTTAATTACTACATTAAGCGGCGATCCGGGCTCTGATAACGCGGAGTTCCCTTTTATGATAATACCTAATCATTTTTTGAGCTTCACGGCGACCAATAACAATAAACGGAAGAGCCCCGCGGAGCGAAGTTCGCCAGAATCCGCGAAAGGTTTCGAATAAAATTTGATAAAGGGTAAAATCTCGCAGAAGTTACTCAGAACTTGCAGCGGTCACGCTGGAAGGGGGGGGGGGGTTACGTAATTTAAAACTTAAATCGTTAGTGATGTACACTAATCTAGTGGAATATACCTACCTGTCAGATTATTCACATTTATAAATGTGAATAATAAAAGTCGGGTATTAATAAAAGTCGTAGTATACTCTCGCTTGGATAGAGAAAGAGTTTCATTATATTGGAAAGTAACGGCTTTCGCTTTTGTTATTGGTGCACGATCCCGACACAAATCAAACTTTCCTAATTATTTTCCATAATAACACACTAACACACACGCAGGCGCGCTCGCTCGAGCTTTGCTGCACGCTATGTGCAGCTCCATATCACGGAACAGCCTTTTTTTAAATTAAAACTAGTTAACTATTACCATTTTCAATTGTTATGGTACCGTATTTATTTTTAATTTAATCTGTATTTTTCTCACGCGCAGGATTATTATCGATTAGGAGTAAAACGTATAAATAAAAGGTCAAAGTACGATTGCCTACCTTTTTCCTGGCCCTAACACCGGGTTACCAGATGCAAACACGTAAGCTGGTGTAAATAATTTATCCTCATAAATTTTTCTTAATACGAATATAAAAATGAAAATAAGTTTATTTCGCACACGGTGGTATAGGAATGATTTAGCAAAAGTTAGCGGTTTGAATATTGAGCAAGAGAAATTCACAAATATGAATCAGTGCATGTAATGATATTTGTGATAGTGAAAAACGTAGAGAAACAGCTGCGCATGAGAAAAATACAGAGTAAAATAGAGTGAATTTCCTTATAATATTTTTCAGTGTAAAATATAATCTACTGTTTAACTACTATGCCATTAATCTAAATACTATGGCATCAACAATCCATTTTTTTACTAAATAATATTGATTGTAAGAACAATGACATATATATATAATTCTAATAAAAGTAAATTAATGACAAAAATAAAAAATATATATATGTAAAGCGGTTGATCCTGCAGGTCATATCTAAGACGTCTATCTAGGATATTCGTTGATGTGCTTTTGAATTCTTTGAGTTCAGAAATATAATTGTTTTAAAGCTCAAAGATTTATCTTGAAGGTTGTAAAGATTAAAAAATTCAAAAAACAGTTGACTTTATCGGCCATTCCTGAATTCCATTTCCTACTTTCAAGCTCAAAGTCTTCAAAAATATACCTAGCAGTAAATTACTGAGTTTGAACTAAAAATATCTATATTTGTGTTTTTTAAGCTCTATGAGCTCAAAAATATAGTTTTAATGAGTTTGCAGCTTATCGAGTTGAAAATACTGATTGATTTAAGTGGAACTATATTTTATTAGTTTTTAAACTAAGGTTGAATAGAATTTTTTAAACTAAATCGAACGCGTTGTTCGGTCTTGATTTGTTTTGCAGCATTCAAAGCAGTTTTTTTTTAAAAAAAAGCGTTGACGGATATCAAGCACGAATGCAACAAGAACTTTAGACTTTATTTTGAAAAATGGCTTTTTTGTGAATTTTTCGTCAACAGTAATCTCTTGAACGAATTAACCAATTTTGATGCAGTTTACAACGATCGACATTTCTTTCTAAGTAAAAGAGTTAATTTTAGAATTTATCTTCATGCTTTAAATACTTATTACAGTACTTCATATTCTGTAAAAACATGTGTCAAAAATTCTTTAACACACGCACGCTTACGTGCATAAACGAACGCACGCACGCACACAAACACGCACGCGCGCACGCATGCACGCATGCACGCATCACTTGGAAAATGGTCAAAATATATTTCTAGGACCATAAAACGCTTAGATCTGGTGAAAACTTGATTTTCGAAAATCGGACTGAAAACAATAATTTCCTAATTTTATGAATTTTCTTAAATTTTTAATGCGGCTTAATAATAATACAAATAATACAACTAGGGACATTTAAAAAGTAACAGAAAATACAAATTTATACTATAGAAAATCTTATTTGACGTAAATAAATAAATAAAAAAAATATAATATGCGTTCGGGTATTGCAGTTTTTTTTCCAATGTGCATAATGCTAAGTAAGGAATAAAAGAGTAATTTAATATTGAAAAAATATATATTTATGAAAATAAGATATGAAATAGTAAAATATAAACAGTTTATATATCACAATTATGCATCTTATTTTTAAAGAATAGTAAATAATAAATTTGGAGACAGAAAAAGAGAAAGAAAGTTGTACGGAGGGAGCGTAAAGTTTTTTTGCTGTTTCTTCAATTTTATATTCTATTCATTTACAACTGAGCGAATTGTGTTGACATAGCAGGAAAAGCTATAAAAAAGTATTATGTTAATTATTGTCCTATAGATATTTAATGCTATAAATAATAGACGTTAACCGAATAGAAAGCGTTAAGAGGAGAAATATATAAACAGTTTTAAGGCGAGCCTACGCGGAGTGGCTAGAATTGAATACGAAATTAAACGATTTAGAGGCGCGCACGCAGAATTTTGAAAACGGGCTAGATTAGAGAGGGAACCGATCACGTATTCAGAGTCATGCATACATCTTATGATGCTTAGTAAGAGGAAAAATCGCACGGCACGCTCCTGCCGAGAGCTCTCCCAATCTCGAAAATACACAATTGAGTGGATTTGGGAAATCCCTTGTCTGTCGTTGAAAGGATTGATTTTTTAAAATAATCGGCTTTTTGCGTTGTGTACTCATGTGATAATTTATGGTATAGCATGTCTAATATAACACATAATTACACACTTAAAATACAAATGAATATTATAACTGGTTACATATTTATATGGTAAAGTTGGATATTAAAATAAAATATTAAATGCTCTACATTATCTTTGAGTATATTGAAATTAAACTTGATAAGAATGGGAATAAAATAAAAGCAATAATATCGAAAATCAGCGCCAAAACAATATTAATTAACTAGGTATCCATAAATCGTATATTTTTTCATTTTAAAAATGATAATGATTTTTTTAAAGTAATTCCAAAATAAATCTGTTCATACATAACAATTACTGTTTTTAGTCGTTATGATCCATTATTTGAACTTCCTTTTACAGTCGAAGCAAGTCGTAAGTCGTGAAACGACCGATTTCAAAAAGAAATTCATAACTCCAAAAACTTTTATTATTTTTGAATAATGAGAGTAAGGCAATTGAGTATTGGGTGTTAAGGTGATGTTGAAGTATTGAGTTAATTGTTAATGTAAAACTTAAAATAGGTACACACATATTTAAATATTTTAAGAAACCTATTAAGAACACTCAATTTTAGCGGTTTTTGCATTTTTCACAAAAGACCTCAATTTTTTAATTTTTTTTAAGATCGCATCATTCATGATCATATGCGTCGTTTAAGATCTTAATCATTAAATACTCTAGGCTAGAAGTTCATGTTATCACGGCGAATTCGCATTTACGCTGAAAAAAGGGGTCTCTATTGAAGCGATCGAAAAAGAAAACATTTTCAATGCTGAAATTAATTTGTAGTAGGCCTTTTATTTTTTGAATTCAAAGGTAATAAAGTCTATCAAAAGATTCAATTTTCTCTATAGTCACTGACTCACTAACGACATCATTTGCGTACGAAGTTGACACATGTCTACTTCATGCGCGCTGCGAGCGTGTTTAGTCGATAGTTCCGGGTTATACAGCGTGTTATATATCCTTTATTAAAATAAATAATATTATTTTTTATTTTATATTTTTCACATTATGGTTTTACAAGTCTAAAATTTCCTCGCTGCAATTGTTTGGTAAATATCGATTTCGTGACGAAATAGAAACGACCAGCGGCAATTTTTATTTTGCACACATTACAATAACTTTCTTTTCAAGAAAATATAGAGAAATTTAAAGCGCCGGTAATTTTTAAATGAAGATCAAATCTATAAAATTTATTGGTTAAATTTAGCTATTTTCTAAACATAATAATGCACCAAATTATACCTATTATTATTTTTAAAAAAGCATCAGAGCGAGAATCGATAAAAAAGTTATTAGCAAAACTAGAAACAAGCAGGTGATGCCCGCAATTATGTCAAAGATAGCAAATTTCTAAGAGATACGGTTGTAACATATACAGATGGATAAAGAAAGGTAAAGAAACAAGTAACAGAAGTCCATTTTGACCATTTAGTTACGAAACAGTGTTTCAGCTTTTGACAAGATGATACAATCACGCTGATACATCTGTAAATAATGGTCGGTATAATGAAGGTTATACGAAAATTCAGTAAATATAAAACGATATACAACCTAGTAACGGAAAGTACAAGCAATAAACAATGAAAGAATCGATTCGTTCAAATGTATGCCTATATCTCATGCTTATCATATTAATGGCCTCGAACTGTAGAGATTTATAGTGTAAGTAATAAAAAGCACCGGACAAGTGCAAATATGACTCACTATTTAACGGTTTCGTACAAAATGAATTATGATTTTGTTTTTCGAATAATAATATGAAAATATTATTCAATATCCAAACTTTTAAAAATCATGACATAGCGAAAAATTTTTTTTTCTCGTATTAAAAGTTCTTAACACGCTTCAAGTGAAAGTGTAAGTTTGTAATCTCAAAAAATATATATTTTAAGTGCGATGTAACAAAAAACTATCAATTTTCTAATATTTTTTCTCGTACATGTGCTGTAACATTTTTCTTTGCCAAATTGCGTATATCTTGGCCAATGGAAAACATCATATAGGTTTTGATTTATTTGTGAGTGACAAAATATAAGGCAATATTGGCCGTATGTTTCACTTGCAGTGACTTAGAGGCCCGATTTTTTTTAGAGTTCCAAGGGATCACACACCTGATTTGGTTTAAATTTCAATTTGATACTTTCTATGCGTTCCCGATCAAAAGGGTCCCGACAGAACAGACAAAACGATAGGTGGACTACGAAGAGATTGTATAATGGTTCTTTTGTTTCTTTTGAAGCACGGAACCCAAAATATGGGATATTATCAAAGGCACCAGACGTAAATAAACCTTCATAAGTCTAGTCGAGATAACGTCCACGAAATATAGTTGTCCGGGACATGAACGAGCTTAAAAGGGTTAAGCTGTATGTAGCGATAGAAATGAAATCTGATTAATTCCCAAAAGTCCCGCATTAATCTGCCTTCCGGCCGACGTAAGAATTTATGTGCTTAGATGAAACAAATCCGGAGCGGGAGGCCTTCAAACGCAGCGGCGTGATATTACATCGAAAGTACGGGCCGAATATTAAATTGAATCCCTGGACATCTGTTGTGCCCTCTCCCGGCGAGCCGAGGATTAAATGTTGCCAGTTTCGACTGCTCTTTATTAATTTATGGAAATGGGAGGTTTATTCGCGCGATTATCGCGTCCTCGCGCGTGCCCACCGCGCGACGTACGTCTTGTGCGGGCGTGCGTCACGTCCGGACGGAAGCGCGACCAGTCCGAGGGGTGCAGGTGGCCGCGCGGCCGGTGCTTTGCTTTCGGAACGCAGGTCGGTTTCTGATCCACGGACGAATCGATCAAATATAACCTTTTTCGAGTTAAGTACGCTCGCTTTATATTTCTAAAGGCGGTTTAAGCCATCGGTCGTTGTAAGCCCTCGATCCGTGCTGAGCAATAGTGCCGGGCTTAAAAGTCAAAGTTCCTTCAATCTGAAACTAATTATTGTGGGAGTGATCACCGATAAAGTGGGGTAAAAAAAACAGATAGCAATCAGATATGGCACTGGTTTGTCTCGATCGGTGCTGCCTATACTGTATCGTGAAGCTGAAAAGTCAGAGATATGCCTGTGTATATTTATTGTTCGAATTAGCGTAGTGTCATTTTCTAAAAATCTTTGCTTTAATGACGCCTGCTTGCAACATGCATTAACATGCAGCATGCAACCCACCGCTGACCCTCGAATCTGCCTCTCCACTACGAATCTGTATCCAAATGATTGAATATTGATTCCAGAGGATTGACAGATATCGAACACCTAAGCAGGTGTTATTTATTTTTATAATTATCTAATTCCGCTAACTGTTAAATTGTTAATTCTACGTACGTTTCATGCCAACCAGGCATATCCTCAGGAAATTACCGACAGTCACATCCATCCAGTGGATGTTTCTTGAAACGTATGAAACGTATCCATTATCCAAGATAATTAAAGAGTTAACACCTGCTTAGGTGTTCGATATCTGTCAATCCTCTGGAATCAATATTCAATAATTTGGATAGAGATTCGTCGTGGAGAGACAGATTCGAGGGTCAGCGGTGGGTTGCATGCTGCATGTTAATGCATGTTGCAGGCAGGCGTCTACTATGGATTTCCGTGAATTAACACCTCACACAATACAATACTTTGCTTTAATATTTATCATAAATTATTCTAGTCTAAGAAGACCATTAAGCAATAAGCACGACATTATTTTTACGTATATTGCGTTTTTATTCATACAAAAATATTAATTTCATATATTCTTCTTTGAGTGCTGCAAATTTTCTAGGTGTTTGGTATAGGTTTTTCATTAATTAAAGAACAAGTTAATTATGAAGAAAAGGAGATGAAACATTTCTTACTTAAAGCGACTACTAATTAAATATACGCACATCAAACGAAGAGTGTAGTTGTGAATGACCATTATCACTACAGCGTTAATTAGCAAGTTTGCCTTATGCCAAAAGCTTTTTTAATTAGAGACATGAATAATTAAAAAATTTATAGCTATACGCCTAATATATATTAATTATTTTTCATCAAAATTAATGAAATACGATCTGTGCGCTGTCTGCAGGATAGAATAACTGGATCGAATGAAATAAGAACTAAATCTTATTAAAGAAGACTTATAAAACGTTTGACTGGAAAAACTGTTTTTCATTTACTGAAACACGTGGCACCAAATACACCACAGATAATTTTAACGTTTTTAGTCCTTAAAACTGATAAAAAATATGTGCAATAATTTACACAATATAAGTGATAAATAAGTAAATAGGTATCTCTTGAATAAGCCATCTCCTCCACTTGAATCCTTAATGACATCCTAATGGGAGATACATTTCATATATGACCGCTTAAGATAATTTAACGTATGAATATGTTCATTATGCTCTCTTGTTCATGAATTAATATAATTTATATCAATGTATTGGTATATCGTTATTTTACACTGTTATATATTACAATAGATTATATAATATTATATCAGCAAGCATCGTCCAGTTTCTCAGTGGTTATTTTGTAAATGAATAAGTTTGACTCAAAGCTGATTCCGTACCGTAAATCATTGAAATAGTCGTAGGTGACAATACGCAAAATATTGATATTTTATATATATTCCCTCTTCAAGATTATATTAAGTTTCTTGCCAAAATTGAAGGTATTAATTTTTTTGTTTGGGTCTGCTTCTAAACTATGACTACATATAACCCTTATTTTTTTCTAAATTTTATGTTCTGTAGTTTTGGTGATAAAGGGGGATTTCTCAATTTTTGTATGTCATCCTTAATTAGTTTAAAACCATGCATTTTGAAACTGTAAAAAAAAGCAATTTCTTAACAAATTCCTTCATTTGGTATGCTACATAATGAACTTTCAATTTCTTTTAGTTACTTATTTGCCACCGAATTCAGAATTGGTTTATTTACGTTATATGATTGTGATTTTGGCTCTGTGTCTTCGCCACGACTTGGTCCAGTAGACTCAGAGAAAACAGGTTGAGGGACATGTGCTGAGATGGACGCATGTGATATAATAAATGTACACACAGCCACAAGAGTGATCTCATAAGGGTTACGTTTTTTCATAAATCTTACGAAACCCTAAAAAATACTAAATTTTCCTCTCAGACTATTGTCTAATCCTTTCCAATGACTTTATTTGCCATATGCTATATAAATAATATAATATCTAATGACAGTTTAAAAAGATAGATCAACCCGTTACCGTTTTTCTAGCAATTAGAGCAATAACGCATAAAACAACACTTCTGGAGAATGCTTTAGAGAATACTTTATAAACTCTCCCAGTGTCCTTAATTAACAGCAATAAACGAATTGCGCCTAATATTAATTTTTTAATTAAATGATTTTTAATGGCACATATATCATATTTCAAATAAAAACTATTGTACAAACTGTACAAAATGTACAAACTGTCTTTTAATGCTTTACAGTACTATGTCGAATACGACTCATTAGTTTGTGCTAAACGGATCTAGTGGTATTCGAGTCTTTAATACATGAATATTGTTTTTTTAAGTACATGTGCATTTTAAACATAATGTCTATTTACATAATATTATATAAATCGTACAATATATTACATAAGAGTAATAAGGCAGACTGTAAAAGGTTGCATAAATACTGAATAGGTCAATACCTATTTTATTACTATACTAATGTATATTAATAAAATAACTATCATTATTATCATGGATTGTATTTGTCATCAAAAAATATTTCTCGTTAGTTATTGTACAACATGTTCAGATATGGATACGCTACTTTACTGAACTGACGATTTTGTCTGTACGAACAGATATTAAATCGTAAAAATGGATTTTTATGAAAGTAAGGCAATTAAGTTGAGTATGGAGTACTAATAGAATAAAAATGAAAAACTGACGGCAGAGATTATCAATAGTAAAAGTAGCGACAGATTTTTACAAAAAATTATACACAGAAACAGACAGTACATTACCAGCAGAAGAAAAGAAAGAAATCTACGAAGAAGAAATACCTTGCATATTAAAATCAGAAGTTATAAAAGCTATACAATCTCAAAAAAGCGGCAAAGCACCTGGAGACGACAAAATATCAAATGAAATACTGAAACAATCTTCGACCGAGATATGCAGATTTGTGACGAGTCTATTTAATGAAATATTAGTAACTGAACAAACACCCACTCAATGGACGAAGTCAACCATTACCTTACTGCATAAAAAGGGTGACAAAAACGAAATAAATAATTATAGACCCATAAGTCTAATGTTCAATTTATACAAAGTGTTTTCTAAAATAATACTTGGTCGAATAACGAAACGACTAGAAGAAATACAACCAAGAGAACAAGCTGGTTTTCGCGCAGACTATTCTACCATTGACCAAATCCATGTTGTGAAACAGATTATTGAAAAACAAAATGAATACAGAAAAAATGTACTATTTGACATTCGTCGATTACAATAAGGCTTTCGATTCTCTGAGTCACTCTTATATTTGGAAAACGCTAGAAAAAAAGGAAGTAGAAAGAAAATATAACAGAATCTTAAAAGAAATTTACAAAAGAACTACAGCAACGATTCAATTTGAACAGCAAGGCGAAGAATTTGGAATTGAAAAAGGCGTAAGGCAAGGTGATCCGCTCTCCCCAAAACTTTTCATAGCAGTGTTAGTGTGTTAGAAGACATATTCAGGAATTTAGACTGGGAACATTTTGGAATTAATATAAACGGATCAAACTTAAATCATTTAAGATTTGCAGACGGTATAGTATTATTTGTTGAGAAACCAGGAACACTACAAATTATGCTACAACAATTAGATGGGAAAGCAGAAAAGCAGGCCTATGCATGAATCCAGAATTCCAGAAGAAGAATTCCAGATCTTCTTAATCTTTTAGAACATCTGTTCATGGATTAGGAGTGGAAAGAGATGGAAGTTATGGAAAAAGTAAAATTTTCAGCAAAATATTTCGTAAACATCGATAAATCTGAAATACTGTCCAATACGCATATCAAAATGTATACTTAACCATTAGGCTCTCACTTGAGATATCTAAGTTTATGATTTTTAAATTTATTATTTCCATGTGGATAAGGGGAACACTCTAGATTTTTGTCAATGCAAGTAGATCGATAAATATTATGTAACTGTTACATATAAATATACCATATCATTAGTGGTACATGATCGTGACAGACAAACGTACTAGAATAGAGTGTTATAATACTATTCTGATATTCCCTCTCGCCGTATTGTGGAACTTTAAAAATAGTTGCCATCGTGAATGGAAATTCAATCACTATTACGAAGCGCACGGCCACTGCGCGCTCATTTTATTGACGCAAAGTCTTTTCGGGCCATCTGGCGAGCGGATCGGAGAGCGTTCTATCTATCGGGTATTGGCGGAAGATAGAGAGCGAAAAGCTGCGAGATAGCGGGCGAGAACCGCGCGGATTCCTTACTTAACCGAAAGCTCGCATGCGGACGCTCGCGAAAGTTGTCAGATCGCGTCGCGGAAACTTCCTGCGGTTACACGTCGCCCGCTGATTTATGCGCGGCCAACTTTGTTTACATTTTAATGCCGAAACAAAAGCGGTCTGGACAACTTTGCCCGGGGAAAAGTTGCCGGCCGGATCAAAGCGGGAGGCGCTTTTGTAGCTGCAGATGATAGGAACGCGGCGGGCCGCGGCGGGCGGTCGGGCCGGCGCGGGCCAGCGGCCGCCAAATCATTTCGTTGGAGTTACCTGTTTAATGTGGAGTATGGAATGCTTGTGATACGTATTGATCTGATATATCAAGATGAGCAAGTATGTAGATAGAGACAGCACTGTCACGAGTCCATTATATTATTTTATGGTAGGTATAACTATTTGGGTGTAAAGCAATCATAGAGAATCAATACCCTTCGCAAATTGTAGAACTACTTACGTTCGCACCCGAGCGGGCGCGGGCTGGACGCCGTTAAAGCACATTCGAGAAGACGTACTCGCTATCTTGTGACTTGACGTCACTGTTAGAAGCGCAGTGAATTTTCTCTATTCTATTGTTTCTCCAGACTGTGTTTTCCTAATATAATTATTCCGTGTGTAATTATAAACGGAGCTATAAACGAAAAAGATGATGACGAGTTGCGGCTGCGCAAAGTGCTAAAACGTCTTTAGCGCAGTTCCCAAGAGTGCCGGTGGAAGTCAATTGGTAAGTGGATCATTTCATCTTAAAGGATTAAGGATTGAAAATACAGTTGAATTATTTATTTCTTCGTATGTGGTACGAAAAGTATACCCAACCAGAACATCGGGTCGGATAATTATCCGACTATCACATTTTTTAAAAAATTAAATAACTTGTTTCATATAAATAAGAACATCGAACTAAAAATTGTGGTAATAAATGCAAAAGCATAAAAGTGATTTTATGTTTATCAAAATTAAAAATTCAAGAAGTTGTGATAACGATAAGACATTCGTTAAGTATCCACTCATAACTTAATATTACTATTAATATTATAATATTAATAGTATTAAAAGTAAAGGATATAAAGAACAAGTAGCCGCTTTTCAGAATACTACATAAAACACAGGACAAGAGCGAACAGGACTGGCACTTTGTGGGTTCCGTACAAACTTAATTATGTGTGTACTTAAATGTTTTATGCATCATAACTTTCAACAACTTTTGCTTGTTTTAGATATCCATACTGCCGAGATATTGATGAAATCTAAAACTTATAAAGTTTTCCTTTTTTAATAAACTTAGAAAAATCTTTTAAGTATCTGAATATTTAAAAAATTAACTTTTTCATAGCAGAAAGTGAACAAATGTTCTCCCATATATCGGTCTACATCAGTTGGGGTATACCAATTACAAATGTCAGTGTGTAATCGCAAAAGGTATAAGTACAAATTAACAATTTGCGATTTTTTTTCCTTTACTTATGAAATGGCAATTTCAAAATGAAATTTCTATGACAATAGAAAAGTTACAGTTTTCAGCAAAGACCAATGCTTACCATTGATTACGATGATGACTTGCATATTTATTCTGTAATCATTTCGGTAACTCTATGCACATCAAAAATTTTAGTCAGACATGTAGATGAGTGTGAACGGTCGTTCAAGAGACGACTCGTCGCTAGATGTCGCTATATAAGAAATATACAATAATTATGTTATATTATGCTCAATATTGCCTATTGTTGTGCTAGTAAGTATTTACATGAAACGCTTGTACACCTACGTAATATATTTCAGTATCACATTTGAAAATGGCCAAAGAAATTTCTTGATGGTTCTCGCGTTCCTTGTATTCCTCGTATTGTACTGCAGTAAATTAGTTTTACCCTTAATACATAAGAGTGTTTAACATTATACGAGTATTCAATAAAACTTCTTTTTCTTTCTCATGGATAGAATAGGTATAGAACTCGCCGCACTGTCTACTTTGGAGTACTATTATCTATTCCGTAATGGTATCTTAGAATTCTCAGGGTCATTGTAACGAAATAGAGCAGTAACGGAACGTGTACCTCATATAAATAAATGAAAGTTCAATAATGGAGTTTGTTTTTTATAGTTTTATCGAAGGCCAAACGTTCATGCGAGCCATCAGACTGTAGGTGATCATCGCTGCCCATGGACCTTGCGACCACCATGCGAGTCACAATTCTTCATTCCACTGAATAAAATTATTAGCAGTTAACAGATACTGTGATTACATATCAGATGTTTGCGTGCGTTGCCGGTTTCCGGTGAATAAAATATCTGATGGAGGAAGAAGTGAGCTGCTAAAAGAAGGTTGTGGGGTAATGGCCGGGAGTAGGTTACCGGAACTCTCACTCACTGGACGAAATACAACAGCAGAAACTGTTAATTCAAACTTGTATTCTGTGAGAGTGTGGTATTGCATCCGTCGAATTTACGTGCTGCAGTCAGATTGACCATATGGCTCTATAGTAACAATGTAGTATTCATGATGTATGATGATACATTGATGCAACAATATCCATAAAATAATACTAATAAAGCTAGTTCAAAAATTGTTATAAGGGAAAGAGTTCATTAGTAGTTTAATGCAGCTAAATAAAAACAGTACATTAACATTTCAAAAACATAGGTTTCCCTTTCATTTACCTTCGAGCGTTGTATTAGCTTTACTTGTTATACAACTGAAATTAAAAAAATATGGTAAATGAAAATATCAGATATTGTCAAATTGATAAATAATCTTCTCACCCTGAGTAAGTTTCGAAAATCGGTTTTAGTGAAATTAGTACGAATATTCACACGTGAGCAAGTAGAGATTACGGCATTTAAAAAAATTCACCAATTTTCAATTTTTTAATAATATGCCGTTTACAGGTATTATAGATTTTGAGTACTTATTCGCTTAAATAAATACTAAATTGATTACTTTCAAAATCTAATCAGCCTTGGTGCTTCCATTAGGATAAAATAAAAACGAACACTTGAATCATTGCTAATTATAAAAAAAAAACAAGTTGAATGGTAGTTTTTGATTGTATAAAATTAAAAAGTGCACTTTAACACAATACATTTAGACAATATTGAAATATGAAACAGTTTCTCTGATGCATAGCAAAAACGAAAGCGTTGTATTTTAATTTCGTAGAGCAGTTCCCAAAAAGGAAGTACTTTATGCATGAAACTCGCACGGTAGAAAAATTTACCACTTAGGTACATCTTAAAGCTCTCCATGCTGGCTGGATGTGAGTTTGGAGGCTACTCATCATCCATATCAACCATATCGGGGACCAATGGCTGATGGGCCATTAGAGGTACGAAACGAGTGGCTAAATTTATTTTAAATTGAAAACACATCCGTCAAACTTCGAATCCGACACTTTCTCTCCGACGACACCGCCCGTCACCACTCCGTCGTCGTTTTTCCGTGCGAGTTCCGTAGATTTCGCAAAACAACAACAAGGATAAAATCGCGCGATACATAATTGAGCTTACTCGACGTCTTTGATCTGACGGAATAAACGGACGTAATTCTTAATATGGCCGCGTGCTTGTATCGACTCCCGTTAAAAATACACATCCATTTTTTTTTGGACGGGATTTAATAAAAAATAAGTGATCCACGCGGCAGCGGATGCGGGGGTGCCCGGCCCCCCGCGGGGTCCAAATATTTTCTCGGGCGCCATTATTGAAAACAGCCTGTAAAATATTTTAGGCAGACGTAAGTTATTGCCGTAATCTGAATCGGTGATATATTGAAGCCCGACGTTTGAAACAATGAACTCTACGATAGAACGAACGGAAAAAAAATTGCTTTCCATATTGGTTCGCTATAGCTTATAGACCCGATAGATGGCTACGGAAAACGATGTAACAATGTAATTATTTATTTTTGTACGTCATTTTCGCTTATATTTCTCTCTTCTGTGTGTTTATTCTTTCTCTTTCTCTCTTTGTTTGCTCGAAAAATGATTACATTACTTTTTAACCGATTTCAAAAACGGAAGAGGTATTTTTTAAAAATAATCTATAAGAAAAGAGTTTGCTATAGAGACGGTTTGAAATTGTAGAATATATTCATGTAATTATTGTAATAGAGTTCGAACAAGCAAAACGAATATATAAAAAGACATCTATGTATGAAAAACAAAATAATAATTTAAACTATTTCTCTCATACCTCAAGGTCATTGACTAGGAATTCTACGTTAGAACTGTCTCGATCTTATGTTTTTAGACTCTAGGTCTTCGAGAAATACCGTATAGGGTTTTTTTTTGTTAATCAATAACTTATTATAGAACAATAATAAAACGTCGATTTTTTTGCTAGGCTGTCAGACAAGATTAAGTACGTATCGATCAAAAAATAAGTTATCAATTTTAATGCGAAAAAACTTGAAGGGTGGAAGATAAAGCTTGAATGAGTTCTAGTATATGTGCATACTGTAATGTTGCTTGGTTTTATCTGAACTTGGCCGGACACTTTCGTGTGTGTAGATATCTTTCTCAAAATAACATTGAGTTGTCGTCTGATACTTCAAATATAACTGAGGAAGTCCGCTTTCCCATACTTTTTCATATGAGGTGATAAAGAGACAAAATTACCAATTAACTAATGAAAATTAAGGTACAAATATAAAAGGTAAGATTTAGTGATGGTTACCGAATGGTCTAAACGGTCTTTAAACCAAAGATACTCGGTGCGAAAACTAACCAAAAGCCGATTGACCAATGAGCTGATAACTAAGTTATATCTAACCGCTCGCCAATGCCTCCGAGTGCACGTCGGGCTGTCGGTTTTGAACATTCTCACTGTTTGGTGACTTTTTTTCTTCACTCTGCCTCGATGCAAATTTTTAATTTAATTCATTGTTATATAAAGTAGCTACGATACACGTTCACATTGTAAGTGCATTTAGTGAGAAGATCAGTGTTTAATATAAAATACAATTTAAAACATGTTAAAAAATATTAAGTAATTTCAACTAGCTCTATACAGATTTAACCCTCGTCCACATTGTCTTGACAATTTGTACTTGTGACTTTTTGATAGCCATTAAAATACTTATAAGATTAAACCAAAAAAAATATATATATATATATATATATATATATATATATATATATATATATATATATATATATATATATTGTAGTAGTAGGTGACATAGGGGGTATCCGACCGCCCTGCTTGCATATGAGGGTTCGCGGGTTCGCGTTCAGTTTCAAATTAGAGTAGAATAAAACATTCGAATCTGAGCTCGCGGATAACAATTGAGTAGAACGAACGAAGAAGTACAGAAAAGGGGACGAGGGCTGATGCCCAAGTTTACAAGTTTTATAGTAATAAAGAGTGAATTGTTATAATAAGTAAATAAGTGAAAGTTTAGAAATAATAGAAGGGAAGTTTGAAGAATTGATCAATAAACATATCGATCTAGAAGGAATATACTCTTTAATTTCGAACACTAGAATCTTTGGTCTTCTTAAGAGACTTACCTCTCGTCGAGTTGAATAAAAACAGAAAGGCTCTACAATATATATATATATATATATATATATATATATATTTATGACGTCTTTCATGTCGAGATAAGTGTTGTCTTATATTATTAATGGGATTAAACATTTTTGAAATTTTTAGAAATTATCAGTGCAGTGATTGAACCCTTACAGAAAATAAAAAAGTATCTTTGCCAAGATATTGGGTATTAAACTTTTTAGAATGTGTTTATTTGTACGTCGTTAAAAACATATATTTAATCAGGAGAGGCAATAAGGAGCGATCTAAGACAGGATCTCAGACTGACGGTGATGGGGCTAAAACTGAAATAGAACAAACTCCGATACCGAGATCATGATTAGCACCAGGAGTGTTGTCAGAATCGAGAGCGAGATCGATTTAAAAGGTATAGAAATTTATTCAACGTCTACGCGCACTACGCCCTGGAACCGAGCCGGTTAACATATAAATATGGTCTTCGTAACTTCGCTAGTGACGTTACCAGAGGAACGCAATACGTCCATGTAAGAACTCCGCAACCATTAATAAGAGAACGAAATTACAGTTGCCAGCCGAGCGGTCGAACTTCCCCATAAAGTTTAATTAATAATTCAAACAGACGAATAACTTCGTCTTCGGAGGAAGCCCCAATAAGAAAATTGCAATATTGCAAAGCCATTTCGGATTTACGCGAATCGACTTATTATTTGATTCTAGCGGATTTCTCGGAAATGTCGTTGTATTCAATGGAATATATTTCTGATAGGAAAAAAAAGAGCTAAAACGTATAGTTCGCTTACGGAACAAAAGTCTTTTATGTACGAAAATATCTTATGTTTTCTATTTTTACGGGATTATTAAAGAGCTTTGAAGATAAAATAGTCTTTGGTGTCAAAATGTGATGAAAGTCTTGTATAATATAAAAATAGGTCAGGTGTGAGCTTTGATTAAGGCAAAAAGGGTTCGGTACAACAAAATATTTAAAATAATCTGGCCGAGGACGTTAATTTACAAATTAAGGAATCATAATGAATTAAAAAGTATTCACATTTTCTTTGCTTTCGCTAACTACAAATTTTAATCTCAAATATTTATTTTACCTGTGCTGTATATCATTTAAATTATTTTAATCTTTTCTGGGAGTAGAGTGTAGGAGTTTTACAAATTCCAAAAACTAACTGCTTTTATCGATACAATAGGAGTTCAGGAAACCTTTTAAATATTTTATTTATATCCTTCCAAGCCATAACCTAAACTGTACAGTTGAATTTTTAAAATGTTCCATATTTTGATTATAATTAAAACATCTATAATTGTTAAACAGAGATTAATACGACAAATGACTTTATCGTTATTAATAATTTCAAGTCAATAGCCATAGTAATGAGAAAAATGCGACATGCAAAAAAACATAAAAAAAATGTTTGTCTGTTTAGAAATACATTGAAATTTGCCACGAGGGTTTTCCTACTATTTTTGTAGTACAAACCCTTAATAATGAAACAATTCTTACAGATATTTGTAAAATATTCTCCATGTTTCTTTCGCCATAATCAATTTTAGCTATTTTATATAAGTGTAGGATTCGGAAGGTCGAGTCGGTTCAATTTTGTTCAATTTTGGAAATGAACTGTTCTTGACTATATCAAAAAAATTATTGATACAGATTTATATACTAGTTCAAATTTATATAATAGTAGATACAACTGCAAGAAAAACAAACCTGTAGGAAGTCGAGCCCATTTATACTTTCATTTATATTTTTATTTTACATCCATTTATATTTTACGATTTTAATGCAGCCGCATATTTTCTCGTACTTACAAGTACACAATATTTGACAAATTTTATATTTTTTCAACTGCATAGGTAGCAGAGCCTTAGTCTTTTTGCTAACTTGCTCATATGAAGACTTCTTTGAAGCTTGCATTCAGAGTAATTTTCAAGAATATATTAAAGCAACGCAGATGAAATTCAATTTTTTGTTTTGAACTAAAGTAGTTCCGGATATTACGTGTTAAGAAGTAGATTGTAATGTAATTTGCTTAAAGCACGTCAAAATTCTCATAAGCTGGTCCTGTTAAGACTCCCTCGAACTTATTTCCAATAGGAGAAGCGAAAGTTCCAATGCAGTGTAAATACGATCCCCGTTTACCCATTATGGAGTGTTCTCGAAATAAAGGCATAGTAATTGTGATGTGTGAAAACAAAGTTGTGTTAAGTAAAATATAATTACTAGAGCAGGAGTATTATATGGAGGTGGTTTGGTCATGTAAGAGAAGAATTTAGACAGATTGATAAAAAAAATATACGAAAGTGTGTGATGGAATAACCAGCAAAAAATATGTAAAAAATTGGATGATAAGTTCAAATTAGTGACATAAAAAGAAGGAAAAGCTATTCCACAAATTGATCACTCGAAACGATTGATAAATGACTAGTTTAAAATGCCAGTAAAGCAAAAGAATATGCAAGAATCGTATCAACTGGTGGTTTGTATTCTTTTTAACTTTTATAAAAAAAAAGACATGAGCTCACGTGAAGTAATAAAAGCTTTAATATAGTTATATATTTGAAAATTCAATACGGCGTTGAGGTAACTAAAAATATTCAGTAAGATTCCTTTTTAACAAAAATCGATTATTTTTGTTTTTAATTCAAAAAAGAAAGTGCTTGATACGTTTAATACGATCTCTATTCTTTAATGTGGATGCATTGAGCTGAATTTCATCTAAAAAATAGAATACCATAAATATTATTAAATATTAGCATACCCTATATAATATATAATACTAATATATCATTATATCGAGTAAATTAAAATCGACGAAAATGGAGCGGTGTGAACAAACCTTGGAAAATGCGTAAGACTACAATAAAGAAGAGTTGCTCCACGAATCTTTCCGCCCTCACTTTTAGTTCATATTAGGGTAAATACATGTCGGGAATGGCAATGGGGTCGCCCATTGTGGCGACACGTCCGCAGCGCTGATGTCGGCGGAGTCATGACTTTGTGATAAATGCTCTAACATCTCATATTTTCGGGCTTATTTAAATTTCATATGAACGCCGAAAGGAAAATAAATGTAACTTGAGTGAAGGATTTTCATGATAAATTATATTTTGATTGTATTAATCAAAGTTCATAATATGCATATTTCGTTCGGATCCGCGTTTTGCAATTAGTTGAACCCAACCCGATACAATGCGAGCCTGTCACTGAACTAAAAATACGATTATGTTTATCCATTGCTGGATCTGGATCCAGACCTGTGCTGACATTCAAAACCTAAACCGTGCGTTTGTTTGGAAGCCTACTACTATGCAAAAATGCTCAATACTCATAGGCTAATTTAATATGGAGTCATTGCCACGGTTTCATAAAGGTATTCAATATGAGAATGATTATAAAGCTGTTGACATTGCTAATCAACCTTCAATGCTAATTGTTTAGTGCTGAATCCATTTTCTAAAATTTTGAATAACATTTACTAGTAAAATTCTATAATTCGACTGGATACCTATATTAAAGCCTATTATTATTTAAACATAACATTGTTTTAATTACTAACATTTACTGGTATTTTCAAAAATGTATATTCAAAAATGATAAAAATTGTCTATTCCAGCCAATGAAGTTTCTATCTAAATACGAATCGCGACATTTGAATCGAGAGAAAACAATGCACTAAACAGTTATCAGTTCTTAGGTTATTGCGGGTATGCAACAATTAAAGTTGGCATAATAGAAACTTGTGCGAGCGGCCGTCGGTTGTTTGTGCAAATTGGCCTCCGTCGCTCCGCCTATGGGATACACTACACTGAAAACTCGGTTTGTGCCCGCTGTTCCGGATTTAGAACTAGTTTGAAACTCAGTTTGAAAGTTGTTATGGCCCGCCCGGCCAACCGGATAGCCAGATTTCACAGAACGATGGCGTTTTGGTTCAAAAGAGTCCTTAGGAACCCAAAATTAGATTGAAAAGTTGCGAAAACAACGGTTCCGGCCCAACTCCAACATTTAATTTTACTGAAACCACAAAGATGTATAATAATTTCAGCGTCACCAATGGTGTTATAAATATAAGATACGAGATTTGCTTCCTTGGTTAGCTGATTTTTTTAAAATTGATAACAACTATTACGGTGTGTTAGGTATGGACTTGGCACCGCCAAGTTGCCATCAGTTTTAGACATTAATTTAGTTGAATTGATTGATTAGTGATCACCTGAATCACCTTTTCTTGTCCTCAAGCCGTCACGAAATGCTAATACAAAATAACGGAAACAGAATAAGAAAGAGAAAAGAACATAACGTGAAATGACCTGCCAGGTGTCACTTAATTGAGGGCACGCCTTCTTCTTTGTTCTCTTTTGGGCTAAGTACTTGATCACAGACTTTAGATTTGAATATTTGTATACGATGCGGACTCAATCCACAGAAAGCTTTATATACACATACCCGCACGAAAAAATGTATGCACCGGAGCGGTATTAATTCGGACTGTAAAGATCGCTAATTAGCACTTGTTTAAATTAGTGAAGAATTGAAAAAATAAATGTCTCGAGGCTAATTAGTTTAGGATAGGTCGTAACAAGTGGTGTGTTACTGAAAAAAATATGGACATTTGAAAACATTTTATTTATTTATGTATCAAGTTATTAGGTTTTAAATATTCAACTGATACTCGTAAAAATCATATACATCTGTATCAATAAGCGAGTCGTTGGAGGAGTTACTTTAGTTAGATCTGTCGTTTTCACGTCAACGACTGGGTAAGGAAAGTAAATCAGCGCTAAGTAGTGGTTATAACAGTTAACTGACTCCCGTTACTCCTAAGACTGCGTGGAATACCCAACCCGGAGGGTAACGCCGAGTGGCGCTAGTTGCCTTAAAAAGTCGTCGCTGATAGCCACTTTGACGTCTCTCCTGAAGGTCCGAAAATTTTTCAGCCGAACAAGGGCCGAGCACGCAGCCAGCATCCTTGGAGTAAGGTACCCGGATCTTGTTTGTAACGATGCTATCACATAGGTACTAAGTTTTTATAATAGCCTATGACTGCATATAATAGTCTATGACTGCAATTATAGCTCAGTAACATGATATGATTTATTAAAGTTAAAAGTGTAATCAACTAAAAAAAAGAGCCTAAACTCAAAATCAAAGCTCAAAATACGTGGCTATTATATATAATATTTGCCTTTTACATATAATATTTAAGGGTCTCTCTCGATTTTCCTGGGGTTCTCCATTGTCAGATTTTGACTTGGCTATGGGACCATCTCAGGAGTATAATCCTTTAAACAAAAAGAATATCCACCATTGACGAAATTATCGCTGAACATACATAAAAAAACATGCGAACAGACGAACTTCCTCCTTTTTTGAAGTCGGCTAAAAATTAAAAACTCACTTCGAAAATCTCATACTTGTATGTTATTTTCTGTGTATCGAATATGGTGTTCCCCCCATAAACCAACCATACTTACCCCAGCCCAATGATCCGTACAGCGGCACGCATGCCGTTGGTATTTGCATAATTTGATTATAGGAAAGTCTCAACCGAAGGCGCCTCTTGCGTGACAGACGCGCGCTGAATAAAATACCCAATCAGCGAAGAAGTATATTGGTGTGCGCACGCGTGTGTACATTCACGTTTGTTTCATTTGTGTAAGCGATTGGGGGAAAGGCAAATGTTTATTGTAAAAGGGAAGAAACAAAAGCTTTCATTGAAAACAGTTTTTTTTTTAATTAATTTCCATCAATAGCTGTCACGGGATAATAGCTTTTCTTTTAACTATTATAATTATGATTGCAAAATAATTTGTTCCGTTTATATCAGGGGCTAAAATTTATTTAAACCCCTTCCATTGTTTGTAGTTTTAACAATTTTCGAGTCAGCTTGGAAAAAAATAATCAATCATATTATATTGACACGTAAATCGAAACTTACTATTGGTTTTTATTTGATTTGTGCGATAAATCCTTAACAATATTCATTAAAACTTTTTTATTTGCCTATTATCTATCAGATATACCATTGTAATTATTTATGGAATTTTATCTTTTTCTTTCTTATATTGCAGTAGGTAGGCTAGGATTAGGTGGTGTATGAGGTATACAGCCTCCATGCTTTGTCTCGTGAATGTGTGTTTACGTTGAAGTTGAAATTTAATTGTCAAATATTCGAATCCGAGTTGGCGAAAAACAAGTGCGGAAGGAAAAAGTAGACGAGAGCTCACACCAAGTGCAAAAGCCTCAATAGTGATAGAAAGTGGATTGTTATAAGTAATGTGATAGAGAGCGTATCGAAATTTGTAAGAAGAGATGTAGAAGAACTGATTAATAAACCGATTTGGGTTTGTCTCATCTTTTATTAAAGAATCGAGAACTCTTGGATATCATCAAAGATTCCGGGGAATTTCCCCCAGAGCAAAGCTTAACAATATATATTTCATTTATTTCAAATAAAATATTTATTTTTTTGAACTTTTGAATTAAAATATTACCACCAACTTTTTTTGATCTTAAATATATATGTTTTATAACAATAGGGCTTGCTAACGACGAGGGATTTTTTTACAAAACTTGTATTAAAAGGATGGTTAAAAATTAGTCCTGTTATGTGTATGATCTCTAAACAGCGATTAGCTTGCAATATGCCATGTCGAGTTGAATTCTAGATAAATGCGAAATGTCAATCTACAATAAACGATCGAAACCATCTTAATTATAACAAAATGCATTTAAAACTCTGTTTTCTAAAAATAGGGATCTATTAGGTAAAAGTGTGTCCTTGTGTTACTTTGTTCTTTTAAGTTTAGAAACATACATATATATCCTCTTTGGCTTATTTCGGGTAGGGAGTAGTTGATAACTTGTCGTCACCATTGTGGTGACCAATCAACGCACCAACGCACCGATGTTTGGACCTGAGTGCTCAACGTGCTCCTAAAGGTACGGAATTGGCTTGTGTAGTGTAAGGTGTTACCTAGTCACAATCCATTCTTAAGCACTTGCCTACTACATGTAGTGAGCATGCAGTGTTTAACCCACAGCCGACCTTCGTATATGCTCATAAACTACATTAATAAACAGAATTAGTGGTTTACTTTGACAAAATTAAAACTCATTAGTAAATACAGGATTCGAATCCCAAATCTCCTGATGCTAAAGCAAGATCTTTCCACTACTCCGTTAAATATTAGGCGCTATATTTGAAACACCTAATCATACCAACGATTTGAGCTTTATTCCCTGGAGAATTTCTTGCGCTTTTGCCGAACAGATGGTTCCTTAAATTACATTCTAATTGAGGAAAATCCGCCCGGTCTTTTAATTTTTAAGCCTTCAGCCGAAGCATTTGCCTTGCATATTTGCTAATTGAATATTTTATGTAGAATTCAATATTAAGGTATTAATTGTTCAAGGCATACAGAACTTGGTGTTGTACGTCTTCAACGATCAATGCAGTCGTTTATCACGTATTTATTTTTCACTATGCACAGTCTATTTCATAAAATAAAAAAGGCGAAATTTTACAAGAAATATGCATTTTATGTAAATCAAAGATTCAAGATAAATTGACAATTTTTAAGAATTTTGAGATTAGTACATTAATTAGTAAGATGCACGTTCACAATTTGGACTAAGTTTCAAATATTAACATTTAAGTTAAAAACCCATAATGGAAAGACAAAAAACAAATTTTTAAGCTTTTCGATTTATTAAAGTTAGTATACTGTTATTGTTTATAGTGCTACAAATTTGAGTAACTTTAAGCATTACTTAAACACGATTTTATTTTTATTCATCAGAGTTATAAATTAATAAAACCTTACATATTATTTTAGTAAACGTTAGTTTTAACATTTTATCATTGTTTTATAAAAAAAAATACCAAATGCTTCACGGCTAAAGTACCTTAAAGTATGTTTGGACCTGTTATTTATTTTAAAATCTTTATTTGAATTAAAGCATTTTATATAAGAACAAGGAAAAGTGATGGAAAAATTCTCTATTATATTTTATATTGCATAAGGAAATTTTAATATACAATGTCTGTTACTGATTGCGCTCCGCTGCTAATCGAAAAAACCTTTAACTCCGTTTCCGTCGAAAAAGAAAAGGATTGTAAAAGATTAAGGATTTTTATTTATAATAAATAAAACAAAAACAAGGGAGTTTCCGAAAGCCATGCAACAAGCCGCAAGAAATCAACTTAGACTTAAAACACAGGAAATCCCCGAAGGAAAACCAATCACCAAAATCATCAAAATTAGAAGAATACGCTACAATGATCATTTTTTAAGAAGAAACCAACCCGAAATACTTAACTATGCTCTAAGATATACTACAACAAAGAGAAAAGTCGGACGCCTTATTATATATAGGCAGACTCGCTTCGGCAAGACTTAAGTTATCACAATAGGAAATAGGGGAATGGGCCACATTGGCTAAGAACAAAACAGAAATGAAAAAGGCAGCGGGTTAACTATACCAACTCCCAGAAAGGGACACTGAAAGCTCTGCACCGAGTGAAGAAAATGAAGAATAGAAGATTAAGAGGAGAAAAAATTCATTTCGGATTTCTTATATTTACATATGTACGTTTATATATACATGTTATTACAACATAAACCAAGAAAATCAACGCATATTAAAGATTAAGTAGGTCGTGAATAAACTTTATCAACTTTCATTAAACCACATTTTTTAAACCACATAAGTTATTACAATAGGAAATGGAATAACAATACAATAAAAGGAATGGGCCATATTAGCATAAAGCAACGTAGAAACTAAAAATTGCGAATGATCCACACCAATTTCCAGAAACTAACACTGAAAGTTCTGTCCCAAGCGAAGAAAACAGGAAACGGAAGTCAAACGGAAAAAAAACTTGCCGTTTCACACTATATTTATTGACACTAGTATTTATTATCTACCCTGTCTCCAGATTCTGGCTAAAGGTTGCACGAATATCGGCTGAGTCTACACTCCCGTCATTCCTAATCCAAACTAGAACCTGCACTTCCCCATTCGCCTCATGTAATTACGCTCCCTTCGGTGTATCGGGACTTGTCCTTTTCAGTCATTGCGACTGGTTGAAGGTTGAGCGACGATGATGAATAAACAAAACAAAAATAAGGTAGGAATGCAATGTGCTGTGGTAAGATTATTAGTTTTTCCTTTTTGAAATTTTCTATGACATAGTGGCTACAGACTACAGCGTAATATACAATTTTCTGACATTTTGTTAGAACAGTTCCATGTACAGTTACTTTTATCTATTTCCTTATACTATTGTACAGATTATGCTTTGTTAAACACACGTGATTGTACGAAACATAAATGTTTGCACCAAGCATTTTTTTTGTATTTAATCCTGTATTTGATGCTTTAAATATTACTTTATTTTCTGTATCTTTTAACTCGTTTACTTTTATATTTTCCCAATTTTTTTATTTATTATCTGTAAAGCTACTTCTGTGTTAGCTTTCTTACTTACTCAGTAAATATATTTAAAGTTCATTTTTGGAAAAGTAGATCTAAAAAGGTAAAAGAAGGGCTGAAATGTTTTAATTGAAAATTAAAATCGCTATATATATTTTGTCCGTTTCTATTTTTTTAATACTTCAACCATTTATTGATTTACTGTGGACTTAGCTATATATTGCATGCGCGAACAAGAAACTTTCGAAATAAAACTCGTCTTCATATTCATATTTCTGTCACTAAAGATTCTAAAAGTTGTTACGCTTATAGAAATTTATACTGTCCCTGTGTAACACAACCTAAATTTTATTTTGATTCTATTAGCGTTTTCTACGTATTTATCTTAAATCAGAACCGTGATCGGTAGCAGAATAGAGACTTCACACAGGACAAGAATTAGAGTTGAAAGTCGAGATTGAATCGAAATTGTGAAAATAGAGAGTGAGGTCAAAGTTAGAATCAAAAGCGTAACCGGACTCGAAATAAGAAGGAGTGAAACTTGTATCGACAACATCTATACAAATATTGAACCCACAGAAGAAATCTATAACACATTATTTAAAATCAGACCACAGCGGTCAACTTGTGTCTTTTAGAATATCGCTTAATAAAAATCTAAAAAGAAATGTAAATTACGTACCGACGAATGAAAAACGCCTAGCTCAATTTAGAAAAAATATCATTAAGAGAGTTCCGGAACTTCAATGCTGTGATGATTCGAATGAGATGTTTGATGTGATAAAAATAGAATATGGTAACGTATTTAAAAAAAATGTATAAATTAATGAATCATTGTCATTTAGATATTGGGCAACAGTGGCAATTCATAAATGTAGAAGGAGACTGTACGAGCTTTATGACGAAATGACTTTTAAAAATAGCGGCAGTTTTGTTAAATGTATAAAAAATTGTCAAAAATTTTTAAATGTGTTTGCAATGCGGATAAAGCCAAGCATATAAATAATATAATGAAAAATAGCAATAAAGTTATAAAAACGACTTGGAGTGTCATAAAGAACGAGACTAGAAAAATTAAGGGCCGAAATTTTGACTTTAAACTTAAGTTAGACGACAAAACCTTCAATGAAGAAAAAGGAGGTTGCTAAGGCTTTCGGAACGTTATTTACTCAAGTTCGTGTTTTAAATACCAGTTCTCGTAACTGATCTCCCGCTATTGCCGAATCATTAGAGAAGAAAAGTAGTGCGATCTCTAATGTTTATTTAGAATTTAAATTGAAAGATGTGACTTTTGAGACGTTATCAAAACATTTAAATCTTCAGATATGAAGAGGACTGCTGCCATTCGTGGTCTTACTATTATGATTGTAAACTCCATTATAGATTACATTGCACCGTATTTGGCGTTTATCTTTGATAAGTATTTAGATGAAATAGTGTTTTCCGATTTGATGAAAGAAAGTAAAATAATTGTATTATTTAAAGTCTATACTGCATCAAGTCCCAATAACTTAAGACCCATATCTGTACTACCGTCACTTAGAAAAATATTCGAACAATTAATCCTAAATCAGTTGTTAGTACATTTTATTAATAAATTAATGTCTAATAAATAATTCAGTTTTACTCAGGGTCACTCAACAATCGATGCTGCAATTGAGACTATGCAACATATTTTTTTAGGCTTGGGAGGATTCGTGAGATACAATTAGTGTATTTTGCGATCTTTCCAAGGCATATGATTGTGTTTATCATGAAACTCTGATCAGAAAACTATGTCACTTTGGAATGATAGGCCGGGCACTTGACCTTCTGAACTCGTATTTGCGTAACAGTTCAGAGCGTTGGTATCAATGGTATAAGATCGTCTGTATCTACAGTCCACATGGGTGTACCACAGGGATCAATTCTTGGTCCCTTTCTTTTTTCAGTCTACATAAATGATTTATCTAGCCCTGTTAAGGATGTTCATGAGATAGACTGTTTGCAGATAATACTTCTTTGTTATTCAAAGTTAAAAGATAACAGGCCACTTATGACGATATGAACAATACCATTTCTAAGGTAGAGAAATAGTTCACTTCAAATAACCTTCTTCCTAATGAAATGAAAACAAAATGTATTAGTTTCTCACTTCCAAATATAAGACATGGGTCCGGAAATATTTCCGTTCGTAACAAAGAATTGAAGTTTGTTCATGTTACCGTGTTTCTAGGAATAACTTTAGATAACAAGCTTCAATGGGGTCCTCACATCAATAAGTTGGCGAATAGGCTTAGCTTTGTTGCCTACACAGTCAAAAAAATAAGAAATTTATCAGACGTCTAAACTGCTAGATTAGTTTTGTTTGGCTATTTCCATTGTCTGTTGTTGTATGGCATCTTGCTTTGGGGAAACGCTGTGGATATTCATAGAATTTTCGTGCTGCAGAAGCGGACCGTTTTCGCGATTTACAAGTTCGGACCTCGTGTATTTCTTAGAAATAAGTTTAAGGAAATTGGAATCTTAACTATGGCATTTCAAATCATCTATTAAAGTTTATTATATGTAAAAAAAATTAGAAATTTACAAAAAAAAATAGTAGTTGACATAAACTTAATACCAGAAATAAAAACAAATCGATTTCACATGTTAGTCGACTATGCAAAACCACGAGTTCATTTAGAGAGCTGTGTATGCGAATATTCAATAAGGTCCCTGTGGATATCCAAGATTTACCCCTACATAAATTTAAGAGTGTTATTAAACAATCACTTAGTAAAAAAAAGTATTATACAAGTTCTAAATATTTAGAACGCAAACATTTATGGGTATAAGTGACTCGACATTTTAACTTACTATTTCGTTCTTAATCTATACTAATATTATAAACGCGAAAGTTTGTAATTATGGATGGATGGATGGAGGTTTGTTGCTCTTTCGTGGAAAAACTACTGAATGGATTTTGATGACACCGTACAATAATATATAGCTTACACATCAGAATAACACATAGGCTATAATTTATAAAGATATAGTGTCAAATATCCAAAATATAACAATGATTGTCAATTAAGTAGGAAAAAATCTGTCATCTGCGAGCTATTCTGGCGTGCGCCGCAAAAACCGTTGGAATTTCACGTATATAATGTACAATGGAAATGTTTATTTTAAATAGTACTACAAAAAAGTCTGCAACAGAATATACCTATCTTTTATGTGTAAGCTGTTATCGCCAAAATAGTGAACCATAAATACAATATTAATTGGTAATTTATTTATAACGCACATTTGGTAGTAACAAATTGATCCTTATATCAAAATAAATACTTTTATCGCATCTGGTGTTTAAAGTAGATAAACTTTGTCATTTATACTTCATCATTTGGACAAATATTTGAATAGTTATAACGATAGAAAAGCGAGTGCGTGATAATATGGTGCGGTCCGGCGGCAGGGTCAGACCATAAAGGTAGCAGGCATACATTTGAGCACGCAATGTTTTTCCCACCGCTAGCTCTATGTGGCTTGCTCACGCGTTTCTAAATTGCAAAATCTCCATGTTTATACAGACCAAAATAAATCGTTTAATATAGTTTATAGGAGTATATTGCAGTAGCCACATATAAATTTCACATTACCATCAATCATCATACACTTCCGTACCTATCTATTCTTACAAACTATAGCGTTTATAATACCTATAATACATATTAGTGAGATCATCATAAAAAAAAAAACTTAGTTCCAATTTACATACATTACACAATATAATTGTTCGAACACTTATAACTGGAGAATAGCTGGACCGATTTTAATTTTAATTAATAGTGATGTTATGTGTAAACTGAAATGTATAAAAAATCAGTAGGTGTGGATTATGTTTATCTGCCAACAATTTTTAAGTTATCGCTTTATATTGCTTTAAAAAACAACAGCCATGTAAATGAAATAACTACGAGTATATGGCTGTGATTATATCATCAATGTGTATAAATTGGCCCTATAAAAAAAATTTCCATATGAACAAGATGAAAGAATACATTTTATGCCTACGCGGGCGGAGCCGCGAGGCAAAAGCTTGTAGTTTTATATTTGTTTTGGCCGTGTATGATTTAATTAGAAAAGAGCTATCTTTAAGTTCCTTGCTCGTTCTTCTTGAGGGAAAACTGTTTTCCGAACGAGCGGCAAAGTGTAAATTTGAAAAAAATTAAGACGTTTTTCAAAGTTATTTTATAATATAAAGAATAAAGATATTTTGAATTTGAATTTGTTTATTGAGATCAACATTTGAAACGGGTCCGGGATCGAGGATGAAATTGGAATCTCCTTAGATCAAGATCGAAATCGGAATCAAAAGCACAACTGCGCTCGAAGTCGAGAACGAAAGAAATTGACATCGAAAGCAGGACCGAGATCATAATTGAGAACAGTATAGCGATCAGAATATTGGCTTCGCGCTGGGGCGATATATGAAGGAATTCTTGTCATGTCTACTTGGGTAGAGCCGCCGAAAAAACAGGCATTAATACATAATATGTGCAAAGGAAAATGTCGATTGTTGCTAAAGCACCATCTAGTAATCATCCGATTGCAAAATTTACAAGTCAAAATATTTATGTCTGATATTTCACGCGCCTTAATCCTGTGGCATTTTGAACAGATGTTAAAAACTATGGTAATTGTACATGTTAATTATATATCTGAACAAAATATTAATTTTACGTACGTATAAAACCAAAACATTATTATTGTATTTTTTTCCATATGAAAATTGTTAAACTCCGTTCTGAAGCAATACTCTTTCCGGTTCAGAAATAACAAATATTTTTGTATTAAATAAAGCTACGCTGCATCCAATTCATAGGTGCGCTATCAGAGCGTGCAGCATGCAGGTTTGCATGTTAACTAGGTATGTTCTTCTTCTTCTTTATGTTCGCATTAGCACAGTCTCGATTACTTTAAATATCGATACCCCATTGTTACAATTAACAATGAATCATCGATGTTTTAAGTGAAGACAAAATAATTATGATATCAAAGATTCTTAATACACCTTAATATTTTTATTTGTGAAGTGGTGAATAACAATGAATTTATTTTTAGTGAATATTAGTCAAAAACTAACATGTATTTAGTTTTTTTTTTGAGATACATGTAATACAAAAACTATTTCAAATATTTGATAAGCCATTATTATAATAAAATCTTAAGCTAAGGATATGAAAACTGAAGGGTTTTTTGGAAGGAAGGAAAATTTGTTTTTAATATTAATCAGAAAATATTAATATACCTATATAAGAATGAAGGTATATAAACACATTTTGTAACAAAGACTGATGTTATTAAGTAGCATTTTAACGATATTAGCAAATATAGGTACTTAAAGCTAGTCATTGATATTTAAGCACAATAGAAGTATTATTTTAAGATGAATCTGCATTTAGGAAACTCAATCTCCTAAACAATGAAAACCTTGTATGGCTACAGTAATTATTTGTTAGGCCAGAGGAATAGCTGTGTATAGTTATCATAACTTTAAATAAAAGTTGATGTTAAAACATTATTTTAAGATATTGTGTATGGTATCAAACGAGTTCTGTTTGAAATATATTCAAAATGGAGGTTAATCAAATTTTTCTTTAAGGTCCTTGGTAATACAAAAAAATCGTTTGAGTATTTTAAATTACGACGTTAGTAGAGGTTTATACAAAGTTGTTTACAATTATACCTTTTACGCAAAATTAAATATTGACAATGTCTACCCTCAAGCGACATCCTATCGAATTTTTTTTTTCCGCATGCTGCACCACCTAAGTCACCTGCATTATAAACAATGTTTCACTGATTTATCATATTTGGCGATCTTAAAATGTTAAATATTATCGTGATAATATTTTTTGTTGCGAAATACTAATATTCCAGAACCAACAATATACAAAATTCACCAACTATAAATAACAAACGTCAACTGTAGTAGGATTCGTAATTGAACGAGAAAGAACTCTATTTTTTAGTTAAATTTTAAATGAAATTTTTGCATAATATATGCTCCGCCAGTTTCAAAACCGCATGCTTCTGGCAGCGGTCCCACAATTAGGAAATTCTGAAATACCATTTTATCTGTAGTATTTGCCATTACTGCGCCAATATACATACTACTTACGTAATTCTAACAATATAGGCTTTTTTCGCCTGCTCTGTTTTGCTCTTGGCCTTCTGTTTTCTGAAGGCTCCATATATACAATCGATTTTGGTAAACCGATAAAAATGAAATTTCAGTTAGTATTAAAAAAAAAACAATTTTTATATGAATTTCGTGTTCATTTAAATTTCAAAACAACACCTAAATTATTAATGGAACGAATACCATTATATCTACACAGAAGACTTCCTTAAAGCATTAATAATTTTTAAAACCTGTCTTGTATCGAAATACATTTTACAACAAATTTTGAGAAAATTAATTGACCTGTAAATAAACAACTGTTTAATTTAATAGATTCCATTCATTCCCTAATAATTACGATTCCAATTAAATTATATAATTAATTAAAGAATTATTTAATTATTTTAATGTTTTTCTAAGCAGTTTTCATATTTTTTGAATCATGTTGTATATCTAACATTTTATAATTCATCTAACTTTTACTTTTGGCTTAAGACGAATGAATATAATGTTAAATAACTAATAGTCTAGTCAACAAGTGCCTTTTAGGTCGAAACTTTTTCGCCTTCTCCTACAAATATGGTTGTCATTCGATTTGGAATAGTATGTAGATAGTTTTGGAAAAAATGGAAAATGCTCTCGCAAAAATTACAAAAGTTGTAAACAATTAACTGAAAAAAAAGGGGTTTGGTTTTTTGCTTATATCTTAAAAACTATTTGATATATTTCAAATATGAAAAAGTATTCTATAAGAAGAGGAAATTTCCTGAAGAAAAGTTTTACTTCCGGAACTGTAGGTTCAATATTTATAATTTTGACCGAGGATTGAATATATGTCCGAAAACGGATATCGAATACTTCAACAAAAAATATTGTTGAAACATGCTAAATATTAAAATTTTAATTTGAAAAAATTCAGGCGCTCACAGGATAGATCAACGAACAATAATCCGCCGGCTAAAAATTTTTATCGCGATTTTTCAAAATGTTATGCAGTAATTAATAAACAATTTCATGTAGTTTGAATATATTAACATTGCAAGCGCGATAGTTGTTAAACTACAAATCTCAGATTTATTTCCTTTAGTGAAGCTATTCTTCAAAAGTTTCAGAATAGATTCCCGTCGGGACGATTGAAAAATTATTAATATTCGCATTGTTATTAACAATTGACGTCGGTGACAAATTAAAAAGTTAAATAGATCATTACAATTAACTTTTTTTTAGTATTAGTATTAAGTCGTTTCTTTATTAACGGAAACTACCTGAAAATTATTTTTTGTAATTTTCATCTGTTACTGTTTAAAAAATTGTTATAACTAAATGCGTTTGCGTTATCAATAAAATAATTTGAAATTTTTTTTGGAATCATAATCATTGATGCAAATTATAATTTAAAAAACTTATTCCTTAGAAATTTTTTTTTCTTGCTTGAAAACGTTTTTGTTAATTAACAATTTTTTTCTACCACTTGTATTCAATATTAAGGTACCATTTTTTTATTAAAAATACTGATTTATCTTGCTTTTTGATAACTAAAAAAAATCCGTTTTTATTCAAATCGTCATTGTTTATTAAATAACCAATTTGTTATAAATAATTAATTTTTTTCAGAATATTTTATCTTTTTCTACAGAATGAAATCAAAACAACAAAGTATTTTTTCCCTATACAAAAAAATATTTGTATTTTTTATCGCATTTTGAAAATCCTTTTCTCCTTTACTCCATCAGTCTCATGGTTTTTCATGTTTAAACTTGTTATATCTTATAAATTAATTGAGATACGATAAAAGAAGACTTAATTGTTCTTTATTACGAGTACTTAAAGAATAAATTAAACCCATAATTTCTAGTTCACTTTTAGTTTTTAACGTGCTTTCGCTATTATATTTATCATAGTTTATAAAATAATTAGAAAAACTTAAAAAATATATTTGGAACACTTTTTTTTATAATAAAATGTTACGAAATAAGTAAATAATTAAGTAAGATCTTGAATTTTGGACTCAATCGATTCTTTGAAAAAAAGCTACACTTAATTGTTCTTTATTAAAACAATTAAGGGTAGCTTTTTTTCATTGTATCCCAATTAGTTTATAAGATATAATAAGTTTAAACATGAAAAACCAAGTGAGACTTATATAACGGAGAAATGAGTTTTTGTTAGGATTACAAATAAGTTTCCGTCGTTTTTTGTCAATAAAATAATATTCATTGTGAAAGAACCGTAATTTAATTTTAATAAAAGTATTCTCCATCACTAGCAACTACTTTTTTCCATCTTTCAGGCAGCGTTCGTATTCCAAGCCTAAAGATCTCCTTATCTCTGAGGCTATCCACGAATTAACCCAATTTTTGATATCTTCATATATGTGAACCGCTGTCTGACAGAGCATGTGTCATTGACGGAACAGATGATAGTCGGACGGCGCAATGTCTGGTGAATACGGCGGTGGAGTAGTACTTCTCCACCAAGTGTTTTCGAGTACCGCTACATGCGGACGAGCATTATCATGTATATAGAAGAATAATTTTGTCGTGTCTAGAGTAGTACTGAAGGCGTTTTTCCTTTAGAGCTCGGCTCAATCTCATCAGTTGTGTCGGTATAGAGTTCCAGTGATTGTTTCGCTTGGATTAAGCAACTAGTAATACACCACACCTAGCTGATCCAACCAAATACACAGCGTGAGTTTTTTTCCATGAATATTCGGTTTTGCTGTGGATGTTGGCGTGTGGTCAGGCAGTCCCGATGATATTCTTCTTTTTGGAAAATCATAATGTACCCACTTTTCATGACCAGCGACGATTTGATGTAAAAAAATATTATTTTTTTGTGTCTAGATAGCAGAATTTCACTCATGCATAATCGGAGTTCAACATCTCTCGGATTTAATTCGTATGGAACCCAATTACCTTGTTTATGAATCATTCTTACGATTTTAAACGATGCGAGACTCCTTGCTGAGTGACTTCTAAAGTAAGTACAAATTTCTTTTGTGTTTGAGACGAGTCTTCCTCCAATAATTCCTCCATCTCTGCATCCTCATGAATTTATTGGCTTTCCACTGCGATATTTGTCTTCTACTTCAAAATCACCGTTTTTAAACTTTTAAATCCACTCACGACATGTTCTCTCACTCAAAACAGCCTCATGTATGCTTCTACGAGCAATCAATGTGCATCAGCTGCAATTTTTTTTTAATTAAAGAAGTAAATTAAAAGTTCTCGCAAATGAGGCTTATTTGGCTCAAATTTAGACATTTTTGGATAAAAAAAATATATGATGCTAATACGAAGTTAATAATATGATAGGGTTATGTTGTTCTTGAATGAGCAACTTAATTTTCAAGCCGGTTATCATCTGCTAATTCTAACGTAAACCACGTGCCATGCCATCTCCCTCAAAACGGCGGAAACTTATTTATACTCCTAATAATTTTTAACTATTGTAATTTTTGCGGGCGTATTTTCCATTTATATAAAAACTATCTACATACTTTTCCAAATTGATTGACACATCAACCATATTTTTAGAAGAAAGCGAAAAAGTTTTGACCTAAAAGGCACTTGTTGACTAGACTATAAATATAACTATAAGTGTTAGGTATAACACGCGGCTGGAATTTACTTTTTACTTCTTGTTGTTGTGATGTAAACTATAGAATAGAAAATAGGGTAAATTAATGCGTCTTTTATAATACTGAAAGCAGGTATATAAGTTTATTCCAATTGTTTATATTGATCATTTTCATTGTCGAAGATTTCTACCGTAGATGATAACTTTCGTAAATGCAAACAACAGTTAGTATACAAAATTTCAAGTCGATCCTGTTCATCGTTGAAGAGTTTCATCGTAGGAGGAAACCCTCACGGCTGCTTTGTCTTCTAGCGTAAAATGGATCGTGTTTTATATGTATATATAAGAAACGATCCATTTTAATTCAATCTACGCATACGTGCTGCTTGTCGTTAAAAAGTTCTGTTGTATGCTTTTATACTTCATGTTCAGTCTCGTTCGGCTCGTCTATGACCATAATTAGGTACCTATCTCGTTTCGGACTGTCATAAATTTAATACAGGAATTGTTTCAGATTTGCTATTTGAATTCGAGGAGTATCCTAGTGTACCTTCGAAGTGTAAGGTCCAATGCTAGCGAAAATAAAATGGATCACCTATGCCGAACTCGATGCAAAAAGAATCATTCAAAGCGGTTCATACACAAAAAGCTGTGCGTGACCATATTATATATGTACACAAACTAATTGAGAAATTCCTCTTTTTTTTCTAAAGTCAGTTAAAAAAAAACATAATATATAATAAACCTTTATAAGAATTCAAACAAGAAAATTGCCGCAAGTGTACTCGTGCCGTAAGTATTGACGTAAAATGAATATTCGCGTTTTTTTTTTAATTCATATGACACTACTTGCGTGTTTCGATGGAAAATGTACCTTATTTCTGTCGACGTAGCAACGTTGTTGAATACACAGAACGTTAAAATATTGAAACGCGTAAGTCGTAAAGTTGCGCATTTTAACAAATGCTCGAAATAGCTTTCTACCTATCGTTTGTTTAATCACAAACGAGGTACGTAAAATTCGTATTTTAACAACTGAATTCCACATTACTGATATCAGGTTATTCCATTCAACGAACTAACCGACATTCAGATTCCATTACATCCGATATCAACACAAGGACGGCGTTCCAAATTATTTTGTTCCTTTGTCGTATCGTTCCGCTACAGAGCCGCTTTCGAGGCGGTCCGTTTAAAACGCGACGCCGCATATAAACGCGTCCTCATCTTCGGCATCGCGCTTGGCGGAGGCATTAGGGATAAAACTGATTCGATTCTGTTCTTCCCCCCAACCCATTTCGATTACGCCGAATGTGTATACAAAAGGAAACGTTCGCGAAAAGGTGGGATTTCCTCGTCTATGGGTTACGGTGTTTGACATTTCCAATTTCTCATGGAATATGAAAGATTTTATAATGCAGAAGAAATATGGATTACGAGTCGATTGCATTTCGGGTAGCGCACGTGGCAGGGTTCGGTAGCTACATTTGCCGATGTTGTTATCGATACGTGCGCTGTGTGTTTCGTTTAATTAAAATCCATAAGACGGACCTATTATTATTGTTCTAAGGCGATTATGCTTATAACTTAGCATATAAAATTGTTATAATTATGCAGTCATATTATATTAGTATTTATCACGAACTATTCAAGTGTTCGTAAGCAGGATTGCTGTCACTAATGATGCTATAAATGAGAATAAAAGAGAATGAGTTTCTTTGTCCTTTTTCCACGCAGCACCGAGGCGATTTATCGATATGACATTTTGTATATGGAGAGTTTATGGGTCCGAAAATAACACGAACTAAATGTTATTTTGTGAGATGGTAATTATAAATGTCTTAGTATTCGGTAATTAGACCTGAATAATATTTTATTTAATGTCGCAATGACCTATAAGATGCTGTTTTGCTATCAAATTGCTTTATAGTCACAGCGAGATAGAAATCTGGTAAAAAGTCAATAGTATTCCACGTAGATGAAAAATTGGGGCACATTATTTTTAAAATAAAATTATGTGATTCGATAACAAAATCGGCAATTGGAGTCGAAAGCAAAAATACGATTGAGATCGAGACGATTGAAATTGAAGTCGATAATGAAACCGTGATGAGAACAGACAAGAAAAATTGAGTTCAAATAGAAAATAGGACACAGATTAAAATAATAATTGAAAGAAAATAGCTTAATATAAAATCTGAAGGAGTTGATGTTATTTCCATGCGGGCGGAAACGCTAGGCAAAGCTGAGTACTTACATAATATTTCATAGGAATTTGGAATTGCAAGACGAACAATAATTTATTTATAATTGAAATTTGATATATTCAACGATAATAATACTTCGAGAAGTTTTAATAAAAAATTTAAAACATTTCTAATATTAAAATAATTTCTGTAGGAACATGATCCTTCTTATTATTTCTTTGTTTTTTTTAAACACGACGAATTTATTATTAAAAAAAAATGTAATTTGATATTTTTCCAAGAACTACTTTTACCACAATCACCGCCACACATTTCAGTAAAAACGATAGCCAAAAAATATTAGCCATAGTGTATGACGCATTCCTATGGAAACTACTGAGAATTTTGTAATTACTTTCTATGCATTTATGCTATATTTACAATTTTAGAAAATTATACGTCATTATCCATTCCACAGTAAATATTATCATAATTGATTTGGCGAAAAAACTTAAATGTATTTATTTTTTTATTTTACATAACTGCTAAATATACCTATATAATCGTAGTCCGTATTGTTCACCAATTTAGATGCAGTTCTGGAAAAATAGTATATAATTTTACTGGAATAAATGTGAGAACAAGGGCGACCTGAGTATCAAAAGACATGAAATCAAGGAAGGCATTGTTGAGGAACCCTAGACATGAATTGAAGGCGATTGTATTATAATGAAGTTTAATAAAGAAACGAAAAGACTTAGAGCTGTCGTGGCTCAGTGCTTGAGAAAGTCACCTGAGATTGAGAAATTACTGGGTTTGATTCTGACTACGGACGAATAGATAGGTGAATTTATAATTCAAATCAAATTAAACCATTCTTGACAACAATCGTTAGCAACTCCCCCCATAGGACCAGCATGAAGAACCTAAGATTTAAATCTGCTAATCCGAAATAATAAGATTCTAAGAAGCATAGTAGCATAGTCCCTGCCTCAGCAATGTGGGGATAAAAACCCCTAACACATTGTTTCCTTTTTGGGTTGTACTTATGGGTTTTATAATATTATTTGTTTAACGTAACTGTTCTAATTTTATGTAATATCTGGTAAATGAAAATTCACTAACACGAAATTGTTTCTTAAGTAGAACAAAGCTTTGTTAAGTTTCACGTTTGCTAATTAGTAAACGTAATTTGTAGGTACTTAGTGAGATACTTGTGAAACCCTGTAATTTTGAGAAAAAATATGTTAGGTAACATTTGCATAAAAGTCAATATTATTTTATAATTTTATACGTAAAATAAAATTTAAACGATGTCAATTCCAACATTTTTTTTAGAATTCGTTTACCTATATATGGTTTTTATAAAAATCATAAAATTTAGTTAATTTTAATAATGTATAATGATATTTTTACCCTCTAAACGATAGTATATTGTAAGTGGAATAGTCTGGTTTGTGTGCTTTGTGTGGTCACAACAAACATGTAAATTTGTACTGAGATACGAATGTCAAACGTGATAGAATTAAGGTGTATAATGAATTGAATATACAGTATACTTCACCGTCTAGATATCAAATAAAAAATGTCTACATAATACTTCTCCTGCTCTATGATTGCAGAGGCATTGAATTCATCATCAGTATAATGCCATTACTGGTAAAAATTAAAAAAAAATATTTACAAACAACTACTACTTTTAAAACGGAAGTATTAATAATCGGTCACTTGCTATAGTCTAATATTTGAATGAATATATAAAAGGAATATGTACCTAATGAAAATTCACTTATGCAAATGTAATGGAGGCACAGAGACGGATGGTTCTTGAAACTTATCCGCCATGTGCGAAAAAGCATTACGATCATTATGCAAGAGTATGAGGTTTTTAGGTGGCATATATCTTTTGATCTATTTCCAGAATACGAGCCAAGCGAATGGTAATATACCATCCAGCATCTACTGTCTTTTGTATTTCAAATGAGATATAGCAAACTGGACTTGTTAAGGAGGAAAAAATTTCAAACAGTTTTTGACCGTCTCACCCACCCGCTTCAATTTATTTGTTTGCCTTCAAATATTACTCGCAGATATGTTGCTTTGTCTTTGAATCATAACAATAACATAATAAGTACACTTGTTATATCCAATAGCAATGTCTTGAATAACATTTTGCCATACGTTTTTGTACTTTAATAACGTTATGTACTGAAACGCGTTCATGAGGAATCCAACGACGATAAAGTATAAAATTCGAATACAATTCTTGTTTTCGATTTGATTCATATCGAACCTCAAATAATCTCGAATTTTCTTGCAGGTCGGTGTGATTACTTAATGAACGCAGTTGAGGGTCGACCTCAGAAATGTAATAACGAAAAAAAACCACGACTGCGATTAAATTCAACATATCCGCGATACTCAGGAGAAGGAAAATCCTTCTAAAAGCATTTTTAATTCCACACAGTCTTCATAACCCATGACGTCAAGTGAAAGGGCGAGCTACTGCTAATATGCTAGTATGTAAAAACTAGAACAATAATGTTTGATCTGATATTATAAAACTATATTTTTATGTCACTTATGGTGAAAAAATATATTTAAAACTCATAGGTTTTTAAAGTAAAGTTTTGCAATAAGAATTCTAGTCGACGACACGAGGAAATATGACTGAGGTTCTAAGAATGCACGAATAACGTGAAAAAATATATTTAACGTGTTGATGGCAGTTGTAAATATTTTATTATATCCTCGCTTCCGGGATTTGTTTTGCAGATTTCGACTTCGGCAGACAAAAGCCTTTCTGCACAAAGAAATGTAAACAAACCATGTAGAATCTCAATACACTAACAAAATAAACGCTTTTTGTTATTCGGTCGAACTAGAAATAAACTAGTCGCATCCTAGATATTAAAAAAAAAAACTTTTGTTTGTGACAAATAATTTTAATCTCAGTCGGAAACAAACTGTCCATAATGAATTGTTATATACATTTGGAATGCGTTGAGTAAGGTTCACACATACAAGTTATTTAGTGGCTGTTTTTAGTTTTTGTTCTGGAGGACTGGGAACAATTCAAGACGTCATTATCAGGGAATTATAATAAGAGTTGTTCTAGCTTATGCAGCCGCTAGCTTATACAGTCTAGCTTATACAGTTCGGACTGTATAAGTTCTAGCTTATACAGTCCGAAGACTTTTCATGGCGAGTCTTCGGCGTCAAGTAATGAAAAAAGTCCTTGTTGAAGCATATATTTTTAAAATTGTTCTACATGACAGTTATTGGAATGATAATCACATTCTAATAATATTTACATTTTTCAACTATGATATCTATTTAACGTGTTATTTGATCTCACGGCAGTTTTTTTAAGCAAAAAAAGATGACCGAGTATCAAACCTAATTCTAATTTTTAACCTAATTTTCTGTTAAAATTCAAAAAATCAGAATATCTTTATTTCGTAGGTTATGAAATAACATTTGAAATAAGTAAATTTTTTTGTGAATTTACGCTTTAGTACTCGTTCGGAAGGTAATTTTTTCTCAATAAGAACGAGTAAGAATTTGAAAATAGCTTTTTTCTAATTTCATCATGCTCAACTAAAACAAAAATACAACTATTTCTTTTAAATATTTGTATTTTTATTATATATAATATTTTTTCACATATGGATCAAAGTTAGGATTCTAATTTCCTTAAACTTACTTTTAAAAGCGCACTTGTAAATCGCGCGAATGGCTCGCTTCTGCACTAAGAAAATTTTATGACTATACGCGGCGTGTTCTCAGAGCAAAATGCTGTATATAGAACATCACGCTATGAAAATGGTTAAAATAAACTAATATAGCGGTTTAGGTGTCTGATAAATTTCGTATTTTTTTGGCTGTATAGTCTAAACTTTTCGCCTACTTCCTGATATGACGACAAGGAATTTAGTAAAGAATATGGCATAATTAACAAACTTCAATACGTCTTTTCGTACTGAAACAATTCCGGAATCATATCTTATACTTTAAAACGAGGATCTTATGCATTTTGTTTTCATTTCATTACGAAGAAGTTTATTTACAGTAAATAATTTCTATACTATAGAGATTATTTTTTATTAGTATTTATTTAATCCGCCACCATCAGAAAGAGGTCAATAGGACCTCTTTCTGATGAAGGAGCTAGCAACGTGGTGATTGAAAAACCAAACTGAATCAGGCAGTTCCTTAGCTAATGTTCCGTTGTACATAAAATACCGATATTAGTATAGCTCATAAATATATCAAAATGCAGCACCTTGCTATGCATATCATTAGTATTTTGATGCTCCATGTAGATAATATATTCATTTTTATTATTACTTCCAAATGTGCAATTGTTATATAAATTATGGTTTATTGCATTAATTTTGTCTGGAATAATGCTTGAGCCACTTTCTGTTATCTTGTCATTAGTGTCAAGGTTAGATGAAAATAAATGTGTAAATTCATTATTGCTGAGAAAAATCTGTCTGTTCTTATGGATTAAATTACATGAATTAGGATTTCTCATTGTCGTCGTTATTTTGAATAATCAGTTTTTCGTAAAGTTTTTGTGAACGATTTCTAGAACGAAACAACCGAGTTTGTTGCTTTTTGCAACAATTGCCGTTGTTCTTAAGAACAGCTGGATTTTTGAATTTATCGCTATTTCTCGAACAAATTAATCAGTTTTTATGCGATTTGTGACAATCTATGTAACTGCTCGGGGAAAAAATCTGATTAGATTTTGATATTGCTTGTTAAAGAATTAAAAACATATTTCAAAGCACATTTTTCTGAAAATTTTGTTTTTGACATTTCTCAAAATATAGCTTGTGGAGTTAGTTCAAGTTTTGTACAAATGAGTAGAACGCTTTCGGGCGTTGCAAGCTGCATTTCGATCAATTAATCCGTCCAACATTTATGAGTCAACTTTTTTTCCTGTCCAATTAAAGAAAATTATTCAACTTTTACAACAGGAAGTTAAACATGTACATGTCTTAAAAGTTTATTCCTTTTAAAAGAAGTATTGATCACTAACAGTTTCCCGCCTGCTTTGTTGTGCATAAATCGGAACTTAACGATGGTAGTTTTCTCTCCTATTCTTTATACCGATGCTAGTCCCGATGCAGGTCTCGACACTTTCGTGTTCTCGGTTCAACTACCCCCCTCCCTTCACTTACAAAACTATTCTATTTTGTAGTCCATAAAATGATCTACGTCTATGAAAAATCGGATTACAACCAATTCAGTCATTCTGGAAATTAGAACAGTCCATCAGTCAAACAGACAAATGCTATATGCACATAATATATTATAGCATATCATCTACGTTACAGTATATTCTTACTGTATTCTAAATTTCATCAAGATTCTTAAGTTGTTTTATCGTAATGTAACGCACAAAAAGACAGGCAGACAAGTAGTAAATGTAGATTAAGTGCGTCAAGCGTGCAAATATTTATCAGAAAATATGAAAATATAAAAATATTATATATACAAAACATTAAATAGGAATTGCGTCCAGTGAGAATTTCCCAACCGGATGGTTTTGCGCGACAGCTATACGGAACTGTAATCAATTGCAGTTTTTATAGTGACAGTGCACACCGCTATCTATTTAAATTTGCTCAAAGTACCTTTCCAGTGGTTTGTCGCAGAATAACCTATAAAGAGTTCAATATATAGTGATATTCATTCTTATTCATTTTTCAGAAGGATACGCAGAAGTCACAAGTGCAGTTCAAATAAGTCTGATACTAGTTACATATATAACATTTTTTTATTTAGGTAATAATAAGGGATTTATGCAGAAAAGACTTTAATATTTTTTTTTTCTATTACTAAACAAAGTCCTGGCGGTTCTTTTTTGAAATAATTGCAAGTAGGCAACCGGCATATTAAGTGGGCGATATAAATTCAAATGTTCAGAACTCAACTCGAAGATTGCTCTTATCAAAGGCAACGGAATGAACTCGTATTCTTGTCGCGTAGTCGGGGAGTAATTTTTTATCTTTTGTTTTAGATAAAAGTCCAAGGTTAGGCACCCGACGAGGATAGAGTGCGTATTAATAAATGATTTTTTTTTTTAATATTATTTTTATATTATACGTATATAAACATATTATTAGTTTCGACTCGTCATTTTGATCTTAACCGCGATTCCAGTTCTAGTCCTCGGTTGAATCGATCTCAATCCCAACTTTCTGTACAATTTTTGGTACATGATATCATGAAAGAACCATATTGATTGATTGACCATCGTCGTGGAGATTGGCCAGCAATATTGTATTACATTATTAACTGGATTGATATTAAATTTCTTAAGAGCAACATTAGAGAACGTGAAAATTTTATATTGTTGATAATGTAATACTAGAGAGGGCGGCTCTGGGAGGGACGTCACATCTGGTAGGGCTGTTACTTCACACCGGTCGCTAATATATATTCAGTCCGGTCCTATAAAGAGTCGGCAATTTTTTGCTATCCCTAGTTTCAGTTACCGGCTACAGGTGAATATAACAAGCGTTGAATGTAATACTCGCTTACAATGAAAAATAGGTTATACTTTTTTTTGTAAGTCAATTTCAAGCTTCCGACGTGGATCTAGTTAGTGGATTACTATTATTCTATTGTACAAGACTAATAGAATAATTGGATGAGTTCAAAAAAAAGTCTAAAATTTAGAAAGTTCCAAAACAAAACAAAGATCCAATACAAAAGCAATATCAAGATTACTTGTATATTCATGGTCAGAGATATATTTCATAATTTTTAATTAATTTGTTTACTTCGAAGAAAATGTTAATCCATCAAACTATGTGACCGCATTGGTGACAATGCGGTGATGCTGTCAACCTTGGTGACGCCCGGCCCCCCGACAAACCCCAAATCGCAATGAATGAGGGGCTCACGATTCAAGGTCTTATTTTTGGTTGAGATCGTTGCAATAGTTTAGTCCTACTGTGCGATGCCCACAAATGAATGATAGTAAATTATTTTTTTGACATTTATTTACAGTTGTTTGTTAAAAATGAGATCTTTCTCCTTATACCGAAAATTAACAAGTGCGTCCGCTAATGACTTATTAAAATAAAATTAACAAAATAATAAGAAATTTAAAAGGACGCGTCATTTTCCAAATATTTTATTTTAATACTGAAAACTTACAACGAGCATGTTCAATTTACTCTCTAATAGTTAAGCTGAGTCCAATCTATCAAAAGTATCTTACTTATTTAAAATTAGCCGGTACATCAACAGGCTAACGTATGTTTTCTCATATGGAGCACGCTAAGATATGCGTCGACACGCTAAATAACGAGGCGCATTATGCAGCGACTATACTTGGCCGATACTGACAAAGTTTATCGACACTGGATGATGCAAGAATGTGACCACGTTTTCCTTGTTTGCGCTCGGTGATTCCCCTTCCTATCTATAAAAGCCAGGACGCGGCGCTCGTTATTCTAGAGATCGATTTGGTTTGCAGCTGTCGTTATCCTCATCGCCCGTTGCAACCATGAAATATCTGTACGTACTCTTCGCTCTGATGTTGGTCTTCGGCAGCATGGGTGCCATGGCCGCACCGGCAGGTCAGTTTTATATAACCCTTATTTGTTCGTATCCTGGTTATTATGATTAATAGTTGACATAGTAACAAATAAAGTGCATCTATTTTTTTTAAGATAAAATCAGTAAAATATCAGTAAAATTATTACAAGCATTTTGTTATATATCATTTTCTTGTACACATTTATCTGTCATGGTTGGAATTCAAAGCGCCGTACTATTGAATGACATAAAATGTTTCAATTTTTTTTAATTATTTTAAATTCTTGAATTTTGCATTTGTTTAGTTGAAAATGTTCTCTCATTTCATGGAAATAATTTGTTATTTAAAAAATTAATACAAATAAGTAGTTATACATAAGTTATAATATAAATTTTAAGGTTCCATAGTAAATGGCTAAAAACGAAGTCACAGTTGCCTCACGTCAATCTGTCTACCATAACTTTTTAACTACACTAACTTTTCATCAGTTAAGATGAAAATCTGTAAACAAGATGTATTAGGTGAACCGCTATAAAATTTTATAAAGTAATGAAAAAAACAATTTTTCATTTCCATATAAAAAAAATTCTGGAACCAACATTTTTTTAGATAATCTGTTGTGCGAAACGAAGTTTTTATAGAAATGATAGGTATTTCTAAAATACTCAAAAGATTTTTGAGTGACTTTTTCTCTAATAGAGAATACTTTTCATTAGTTTCCAAAGTCGTTAATTAATTTTCTGTTCTTTCATACTATCTTTTGCAACACGTATTACAAAATTTAAAAGGTAAATCAAAGTAATATCTAGAAAGAAACTAGCTTTTTTCCGCGGTTCCGCCCGCTCGGATATCAAATGAATTCTTTCATCTTTTGTATCGATCGATCACGATCGATCAACAACAAGTTTTGCATCATTAAATTCACTTTTAAAGTACTAATTTATAATGTTAGTTAAGTTGAAAAAATAAATTGAAAATAATAATTAAAAAAAAATTTGGTTAAAATATACCCTATATATCTTTTGGGATATATAGCAACGTGTATTCAAAATTTGATAAAGGGCGTTTAAGTTGTTAAAACGTGAAAGCGTAACATGCAAACAAACAAACAAATTCATTTTAGAATTTACAATATTAGTTACATTAAAAAATAAAATAAAAATAAAGAAGGAAAAGAAAGAAATAGAATAGTTTTTTCGAGACAAAAGTACCTTATGTCTTTTTCTTTAACCCTGGCAAAATGTATGCAAAATTTCATGATGACGCTTTAAGTAGTTAAGAAATCAAAGCGTAACATGCAAAAACCAAACAAACTCATTTTCGCATTTATAATATTAGTTAGGATGCGAGACAAGTTATTGGTAACAAAATCTGTTGAGAAGTTCTCTTAAAAATCTTCATTTTTTTAGTAATAATATAAACTCACGTCTATTTCCCAGAAGGGTAGACAGAGACTATAAATTTCCACATGTACCACCTTTGTATATCTCTCATGCCTTACTGACAGGCACAAATTGTGCCTCAGTGAGGGACAATTTTTACTTCTTTATAAAAGAAATCTAATCACTGGTTAACATGTGTCTTTCAGTACAATGGTTACCCAAATATATACTTTTGCTAAGCTTATTCTATATCAAATATTTTAAATTTATGAGGATTGACGAGCTGTCAAATTTAAATTACGTTTAGTTTTGTTTGTTGGTATGGAACCCAGCATGCGGGAGTCCATCTCTGATTTTGGCCGATCTTTTATATCCTTTCAATTCTGAGAGTGCGTTAAATTTTTGATATTTTTTTAAATAAAACTTGATTCTCATTTTTAATTAAAAACTACATCGCATATAGATATTCTTTTAGCTGCTTTCATTTAGCCGCATTCCAAGTTTCGACATCGTACTTCATTATTGTTTAAGATATTTATGATGATGCGGTAATTATTGCAAAATAGAAGATATTAATATATATTTATGGGAACACTAAGCTGGTTCTGTCGATAATACTACTTCAAGTGCGATTTGAATCTAAATTAACAAACCAAACAGGTCCAGTATATGTTATTGTAATCGAGTGATATTTACGAGTCAAGAAACATCAAATTGTTTTTTTCCTAATCAAAAAATCGTTCAACTCAATACAACATTGTACTTTTGCTTGTATTTATACTTGTGCAATCTATACAACGTCCTATTGTAGAACTACAGTTTCGATGACGAAACTTTAAAGTAAACTTTCTGTGTATATATATATATCCAAAACTGAACATTTAGAATAAATAGGTAAAGGAAATAATAAAGCACTTCCTAATTTGCCACTGTTATCTCCAGATGAGCCGCACGCAAAGTCCAGTGTGAGAGTTCGCCGAGCGAGCTGCAATCTTAGAAACTGCGAGCAGACGTGTAAGCGACTGGGCTACACCGGCGGCGCGTGCATCAACAACGGGACCAAATGCGACTGCGACAGGTGGTGACGTGCGGTTGGAGGGTGATAAATAAATGACATCGTATTTGTGTTATCATTGATGTGTTTACGCTGTTCAAGGTTTTCGGTTAAAATAAACGTATTTTCCTGGTATTTGGTATTTTATTGAAATTTTTGAAATCGTAGTGAATATAGTGGATATAATATTCTTTCTACCCTATTGTGCATCTTAGATAAAAAAAATGTTAATCTATCTAACTGTATGTCTGTTTATAAGTTTATGTATGTAAAATCGTTACTTCGGAGCGGCGCAGCGCCGAAACGATATCAGAAGTATTGGTAGAAGTAAAATAGATGTTATAACGCATATGTAGCTCTCGTCGGGTTTCGGTGCTCGGTGTCTTTATTCAAAAAACAGCTGCGACAAGACTAGTTTTTTCGATCGTTTTCCAATTATTTGTTCAAGTATTTTCCGCACGGTCACTACGATCGTATTACATTAAGTTATCTCATTATTATTACTATAGAGGTCCAGGCATCCAGGCCAGAGACCCGATCAATTGTTTTTAGAATTCCGAGCCAAAATGGCAAAATCAGAACCTTAATAGTTCGGTCATGTCTGTCCGTATGTCGTCACAGGCAGAGTTCTTTTTACTCAAAAACTACACTGATGTATGTTGACGAAATTCGGAGTATTATGTCTTGTATAAGCCGTTACTTAGTTTCGTAGTTAAATAACAAGATTAAATATTTCTAGAGGGGCCCACTCCATAGTTATAACAAAATTAAAATAAAAATTTCAGTAAACATCAACGTGTTGCACATATTTCGACAGTACTTTTAAAAACACTTTACGGTTTTTAAGTATATTTTCTTAAGTGATTGAATATTTTCTAAATTGCGAGTCCAAAAAATATGAAGAAAATGAAAAAGATACAGCTTAATAAATATTTTCAACGAAAATTATTTTGATCTTATTCAAATGTTCTGTTTTTAACTTATTGCCGAAAGACTGCACTTATCGACAAAAAGACGTAAGTGCAATGCAAATACGCTCTTTTAATAGTGCGCCTTAGTATACACCACTTTAAGAGTAATAGTTGACCTATACACTTGTTTCTTCATTTATAGAGGACTAAAGTGCTTATACCTATTATATGCGGGAAACACGGAAAAAAGTGTAACAACGTAGCTTTTTCATTTGCAATGCATTTCTTTGTAGTACCGGCTTCAAAACTCTAAACTGAACATATTCCGACATGCTCTAAGCCGGTTTTTTTCTAACTCCTCCAATTTTGTTTTTCTTTCCGAATAACCTGGTATTTTAAATTTCAAATAATGAACAGAACCTAGGTTTGCGGGACCCAACATGTAGGCCGGACGCCTGACATGCTACCTACATTATTACAATATGATTCGATGTTATAACAATCATTGAACATATGATAGGTACAATTAAAGTCGGTTATCGCAAGTTGTCATAATATGACGTCATCTACAGTCCCTATGGACGGAGAAGAAATTAAAATGAATGTCACCTATATCGCGCAATGAACTTAAAATAATGTACAAGTCCTTGAATATTATTATAGGCGAGAAATGTTTTAGGACTTACATGGTTGTAAAATGATTTTCAATGTCATTAAACTAACTATATATTTTACATAAATTGTCCAATATCCATACACAAATTTTGTGAATGTGAGAATTGAATTTGAGGGACCTATAACGTAAGACCTTCACGTTGGAGCGATGCGGGCTGGGACGACTGCCGATGTCACCAATGAGGACATCGCTCGGGACCGAAGGCTAACGTGCTTTGTGAGACACGGAGAGACTGATTTATTAGACTTAAGCTAAAAACATATTGGTCGATTTGCTTGTAGACATGATTAAATCGGGATCCTTTCGTTTGAAGGTAAAGCTCTTAACCACTAAGCCATCGTTTTACAATTTTCATATAAATATTTTATTATTACAAATACATAGAAAAAAAAAATGCGAATATTCTATAAACAGATGAATGGATAAAAATGAAATGTAGCACACAAAAAATAAGATTAGCTTTAAAAGCAACATAATTTTGATGGTGATAATAATGAATTGGGGCGTAGAATCGAGGACCAACCGGAAACGGATTCGAGCTATCAAAAACAAAGCCAAAATCCTATCCACAGCGAAGAAACTAAGATTAGGATCGGTATCGGGCTCATGAATGATAGCGAAGAAACCTGAAGGAGTTTATATATATATGCATTTAGTTTTATGTGTGCCTATTTGTCAGCAAAGACGGAAAAGAAAAATATGAGTAATTCATCTCTTCTAAAGTATACACCCACCTATTCTTAGATGTACTTTATAATCCTTTTCAAAATAGTCAAATCTATTGGATCTGACCAATTTGTGCATATGAAAAATCGATATTTCTGACGTACGTACGCAATATATTTTTATTATATTAAAACTAATGTCACAAGACATGAAAAATTGAGAACGTAAATGTATTTTTTATTTTTTTTTAATGATAACGCAAGATTCAGAATGAACATGCTGTAAACTAAATAAAAATGTAGGCGTCGTCACACTGCTGCCTTACGTGGATGCATCAAGACAACCCATCGTGGAACAGCGTCATATACACTTGGCCGTGTCTTGCAATAACATAATTACACTGCATTTTAGGATCAATGTTTCATTTTTATGTACTTAATGAAGCAAAAACGTGTTTCGATACATTAAGTTCATAAATTAAGACATGATTTATAAATAATGGAGTGTAAAATGATCATCCGCCATCAACACATAGAATTACCTTAATTCTCTACACTCTGGTTGAATTTGTAAACAGCGACCGAGTGCCTAACGAGATAAGGACGACACTGAATTCTAGCAATGTCATAAAAATGACTGTACAAGAAAAGTCAGTATGCGGATGTAGTTTAACTAAGAATTTAAATAGACATTTTCCATTTAATTATGGAGGTAAAGAATTCACCATTTCTAGGTATATAAGCCGTACATTTCTTCTTCGAAGAGCATAACAAACTTGCATACTCTTGGTTAACTTTATTCAGTATTGACTTTTGTTTGCAAGAATGAAATATCTGTTGTGTATTACTGCCTTAATGTTGCTATCCTTTAGTTTAGACTGTAAAGCAGTACCTATAGGTAAGATACTTATACATTCTTACTTTTATATTAACTTTTGACTGATTTATTTATTAATTTTCCAGCCGTTTTCATCTAGTAGATATCGTAGAATTTAAGCTACAAAATAAATTATAGAATGTTCTTTAAAATACTACTGCAAATTTTTTTTTCTTTGCTTTGTAGTTAATCACTATTATCCATAAAAGTGTAGGCGAAGAGTGTAATATTCACATACCAGAAGGTTTTGCGTCTCTTTAAAAACCTATTAAACCTATAAGACTATGGCACCAGTAATACTACGTAGTGCGTTTTTATTAATAAAAAATTGTAAAAATAATACCACTAAGACTTATTTGTTCAAACACCCGAACTAATTTAATGAATCTTTATTGTTTAAATAACGAGTGCTACTATAATTTCATACAAATATTTTTTAATTCATATCCCGATGTTTCTATGCAAAAGTGTTTGTTTTGTATACAAAAAAAAAAACTAATAGAATATTTAATAGAAAGACGTTTAAATCAAAAATCGGGAAAACCCTAAATACTTTGTGTAAGTCATATTCACCGTGTTTAGGTAGTTAACTAGGTAATGTGTATTATTTTATATTTTAGTAGCGTTGTTGGTATATTTCCTTATTGTGTTCTGAATTTGGAGACAATTTTATGTACTGTGCCTTTCGTGGGTACTCTTGGGTCTTCGCCGATTGCCCGCTTTCGTTCGATCGCCTCATCCTACCGCTCTTGCACTCAAGGTCCAAGTGCTACGGAATATATATTATAAGTCATAAGTTACTACTAACAAAGTCTCTTGAAATAAGTATCGACCGCCGTCAAAATATAGCTCGCAGGTGAACGATGAGTCCATCGTTCCTAATACATTGAACAAAACAGATAAACAAGACATCTGACTGATTAATTGAGTGGTTTGTTTCTTTGTTTTTAGCAATGTTTTTAAATTTAAACTATTTGATACTGTCGACATTTTATCTTATATGACAAGTTGATTGAAGTTTAAAATTCATTATCAATTTACCCGTGGAGAGGAATGCTCTTTAATACTTCTTTCCGTGAAAGGTGAACATCCTACAAAAAAACGAGTATAATCACTAGTGCATCGACCGATAAAAAGTGTTGACGTGTAGTATGAAATTCGAATATTCCCTTTACAGTTCAAGCAGACAATGATGGCGGTTTGAGAATCTTCTGCGAATATTGCAACTCTTGGGTTTGCGACGAGATGTGCACGATACTGGGCTTCGATGGGGGTGCTTGCAACGACAACTGGACCGAATGCAAATGCTATACATTCCACACAGAAAGCACTTCGACCACTCAGTCCGCAGTCCGTTTGAGGCGACACGCTGGCACTGAAGCCGGTACGCCCGCGTCTGATACCACCACCGAGCTTGGTGACCAATAAACTTCTAAAATAACCTGAATGTTACGCTACATATTGAATCATACGCATTATTTTCTTGAAATGTAATTAGGACTCTGTACTTGAGGCGTGCGATGGTAGTACCTTCAACACTAAGATGTGAAATGAAATAAAAATTATTTATTTGAAATTTTAATTTAATATTTGTGTGGAACGTGAAAAAGGTGTTGACAGTTTTACCAATTATACCATAGTACTTCTGCATGTTTCAATATATGCTCGGAATATCAATATTTGCTTGGATTGTTAGAATATCGCATGCCATCAGTACTTGAGCGTTTATATTATTGATAATTTATATCTGTTGGAATAAATGTTTTGAAATTTCAAGGGCTGTTGTTATTATAATAGTACTATTTGTATTTCAATAATGTAGAAAAGTGATCAAAGCATAATTATAATTTATGTGATATTTTTTGAAGGCATGTATATAATTTTTCTTATTCAAATATGTTCAAATAAATGTGTAAGAGGTAAGTACATTGACACTATTCTAACCTAGTTTAGAAGTGGTTTGCAAAAAGCTGACAATCGTGATAATGCTGGTTTTGGGTATGGCGTAGTAAAATAAAACATACTTTTCATAGTTTAAAACACCCGTTAATAATAAAAATGATCTTTAAAATTGAACAACTTGAAGGCGGTTTTTTCGTTTAACACTTGTTTGTTGCCAATGATGTTTCGATGTCTAGAATTCTGAATTTTCATAATATTTATTTCTAATTTTTTCTATGTTTGAAATCTAAAACCCTAAATCTGAAATAAAGAGAATACGGCGACGGGTTCATTATCTGTCAAATAAATGCGAAATGTGGATGTGCACCAACTTTGTAAATTCTGGCTAGCCCATATTGACAAAAATATTATGAAGGTATATATGCAGTTATGCGTACGTCATTTAACGTAATCTAAGTCGAAGCGAAGCACATTGCTAGCAAGTTATTTCTTCTTTGCTATTATTTTTTTAAGTAACTAATGGATATTTTCATTATTTGGTAGAATTCATGTCACTACAGCGTACAGCGTTTGAAAATCCCAAAGGTCTAACTCTGTTTTATCGTGTATGAGATAAACACTTGAACAGATGAGGGACATAAACCTTTTGAAAAAGTTCAATATTATTCAACACAAATGTAAATAAATCGTCCTTATTAAGCATAAGAAAATGTCATTAAATAATCAAAAACAATGCTTCTACGTGCAGACATTGAAAATCTAAAAAAAAACACATGCATAACTACGAAAGGAAACCCGTTTTTCTATTAAATATAGGAAATTCTTTACAAAAAAATTTTCACGTCCACTTAGTATCACACGGAAAATCCGAAACCATTAACAAGGGTCCAATAGATTTACATGTAGATGGTACAGTTATTACGATTTTGCGCCGTTTTACCCCTAAAAGCCTTATTTCGAATTGCCGGATTGCTACTATCTGTGCAGACGTCGCGCGTACAATTCTATCTTTTTCACTTTACTCCAAGTGACAACATAAGTACGAAACGAGAAGGAAGAATCGATAATTTATTTTGTCTACGCACAATATTAAAACAAACTGTGCGTTTTTATATTAAAAATTTTCAAGGTTTTTATATTCATTTGAAAATATTGATTACGCGATTCGAGTTTTTCGGTAACGAGCATTTTCAATATTCACATAGGCGTGCGGTAAAATAAATAAGTGCCATTGTCACATCCACGTGGAACGTATACAGGTGGGATGTCGTATGTACGACGCATACAAAGGTCAGTCGACCGACTTCTTACAGAAGAGAAGTCGACACGCACACAGAAGTTTCATTTTAGAGAACATGAGTAGTGTAGATATTCCCTCATTTCGTACGAAAGTACGCCTAATGAACGATATGAAGGCCTCTAAAATCAGATTAGATCAGTTAAAATTCTAAATTGTCCCGACATCACGGACTTCAACAACGATCTTTTATGAAGCGACGGCGAAAAGCGAAAGAAATTAGATAACCCGAAAAATCCCAAGGCAGTTTTCATAACAGCTAACGACTTTAAGTTGATAAGGTGGAAGGGAGAGGGTCGACGAGTTACAAAACACCTAGGAATTGAAATAGGACAATTTTACGGCTCTTTGCTTAGGGTAACGAAAGAATAAGAAAATGTTTTCCTTGCGAAAGGTCGAGTTAATTCTTTTATCTTTTTCCTTTCGCGTCGCAATAAAGTTAAACATTCGGCTGAAGTTATTTTGGTACTCGGCCCGCTGCCGGCGAAAAAGTTTAGTAAATATCACGTGTTCGTTCATAATTGAAGTGTAATAAGAGTTTCATTAGGACATTTTTTGTATAAGAAAAACCATGAATAATCGTATGCGTGTCTATTACAGTGTCCTTAATAGATAGATATGAGAATAGTGACGACGGAGTGCGGTGCGGTTTGAGCGATCTAAAGACTTAAGCAGAAAAAGGTATTATCCAATAGTTTGGAAGAATAAATGAAAATGGAATAATGAAAGAAATCTACAAACGGATGTGCATGATGGAAGGGTTGGAAAAACAATCTTACGTAGATCAATTTCGTCGGAATATTAACGAAGGGCCGCAGTTGAAGCTCCCCTAAAGCTATGATCTCAAATGAAGCTATGGATAAGCATCGATAAAGTAAGTTGCGATTATACCATGTGGAGATCTGTTGTATCTGCTTATCCTTCTGAGATATAAACTTGAGCTTGAAACGAAATCCGCGCAGATGTTACAATGTGTAAAGTAATACGGTTATAATTAACTTTTAAAAATGAATGTCACAATGGTTAAATTTTATTGTTGTCGTCGCACCCTTTATTACGTTTTTTTACGTTATATAATATAACATTTTAAATCGGCAATAGAATATTAAACTTAAAATAATATACTAAATTGAAATGAAAAAATAAATTACTTAATAGTTTTGTTTTCCATTCCTATCCTACACATTTCCACACTAAAACTTCTTTTTTTTTTTTCACTAATTTAAATGGGCTAATGTGTAAAGTATGAATTGTTTATAAATGAAATTCGAATATTTTGTTTGCCAAATTCATTACGAACCAGCTTATATCTTATTTGTATCTGTTAAAATTTTTGAAGCCCGTTAGCCAAAAAGTAAAAATTACATCAAAACCAGAATCTGTTACCAAAAACTGTTTAGGTTAGTACTTTATATTAAGACGTATATTTTCATTTTTGAATCTCTTCAAAGACGTCATAAGCCGAATATTTAACAGAGAATTAAACTGCGAGAGAATGAGACGGATGCGGTGTCAGGCGTGGGATGGTTGTAGGGTATGTCTATTTTAATATCGGTATCGATTTTAAAAGTTATTTTAGGTTTTATTATTTAGACTTGCTGTTTTCAATTTGGACAAATGAAAATACACAGGCGCATACAAGCACACAAATATCTCTTTAGCTACCATTGTAACTCATCTCATATTCTATCTCATTCTCTCGCAGGCTAAATTCTATAGATGTATATACTTGTCTCCTTTTACTATCGCTTTTTCGTTTCATCGAGTTTCAAATCGCAACGGCGCTAAGGAAGTTTGCAGTTCAAAAAGTTGCAATTTATATACATACCAAGTTTTACGAAGTCAATTATCATGTGCGTAAATCGTTATTCTGAAATTCAACGTATACTTGTTTTTTGTTTATATAAGTTCCTAATTTATATTCATAGTTATTAGTGCACGAAAAGCAAATAGCTCAATTCGATTTATTCTTAATATACGCTTATTTTTGTTCGTACTAATGTTTTTGATTTAAAACTTTTTTGTAATTGGAGCTCGCGCTTGACTAATTCTCGCAATCACGGCTTAAGAATAAGCAAGTAAATTATTTTTGACAAGATTGTTCTATAAAAACCTTACAACAAATCAGAACACAAAATTGTTTGTAATTTAAAGACACTTATTTTTGTTTAAAACATAGAATTGTGACAATTAAACTCTGTTGTTCAAAACATGAGGGAAGAGGAAAACATGGGGTTTTATGTCCAAAAAAGTTGGCGAATTTTTTATGTTCTTGTTATTACGTTAAGCTAATTCTGATGAAACTCCTGTATTACAGAGGTACGATTATGTAATCGTATTACAGCATAAAAATTATCGTAAAAGAGATCAACATGTAAAAAGTCACCCCTAAGTTTTCGACATAACAAGAACGCGCCCCATGCTGCTCCCAACTTATAAGTGATGTTAGATAAACATGTAATCAAAGAAAGAACTAAGTAACAAACGTTCATCAGATAACAACTGAGAGTTAGCAGAATACTTTCTTGTTTACTTGGACGACGATGCTCGCGCTCTGTAGTTATGTAATTTGTTTCGTTACAGCCCTGGAAATATTGATGGTTCCAGATAATTCCATCTCGGGGAATTGGATAGCCCGTGTTATCCATTTTCATAAGTGTTACTGTTCTTTTTTCTGGCCTAACATTAAGATCCGCTAACCCAAAGAAGCCTGTTTTGCATAGTCTTTTTGACAAGTTCTGTTTTTTAATTAAGCAAATGAAATACATTTTAAACGAAACGTGCACTTACATATAAATAATTCTCCTAAAGTAAATATTTATAAGCGAACTTAGACGTTCAATAAATATTGCATATATGAAAACAAAGAAATGCAATTGCATTTTTCGTGTTTTCTCAAAATAATCCACTCTTATTTCAATTCATTTATTAATCCCTAAAAGCAGTTTTCATTCTGTTGGAAGAACATTCGGTTACAGGAGCCTACAGTGCTTCATCTTCAGCATATCCATTCCATCGCGGATCTTTTCGCAAGTTTGAGAACAGGAAGTAGCTACTTGGAACCAGGTCTGTACTTTACGATAGGTGTTTCAAGATTATGAACACGCAGTTACACGCGGCAGCCTATGCGATCCGAGCGGCGAGAACTGAAGCATTATCATGCAGAATATCAATGGAATTTTGAATTATTTCCCCGCTCTTTTTTAATGGCTAATCTTTATTGCCGTATAATATTACATATGTGCTGTACAGTACGTTACCATGATATTTGACAACTTTTTGTCTTGATAATAATGTGAACTATTTATTAGCAATATCTCTTGATAACCCCAAAACATATTTTTTTGTCTAAGCCTTCTATTCTGTAATGTAACTAAATAATATAATCATAATTACATAACATAATTGATACAAAATTTCTATGTATATTTTTTTTAAATCTAAATATATATTGTAAAATTCTATATTCTTACATTGGCGGTTTAGAAAAAATAAAAATTTTAACACTTGCTTAGGTGTTCGATATGTGCCAACCTTCACGAATAAATATTCAGTTCGTTGGATGAGGATTCGTAATGGAAGAGCAGATTCTAGGGTCAGCGGTGGATTGCATGCTGCATATGATTGTACGTTGTAAGTGAGAATGGGCTTATAAATTTCCGCGAAATAAAACCGTCACAGTGGAATGCCGACAGCTTGAGAACATGCATTGTATTTTGTAAAAACAGTTTGCATAAAGAAATGTGGGATGATTAATGGACTTTTATGCTTATAGAGCTTTATATACGGCAGTGGCTTTACTTGTAGTAAGATGAACTTCAGGCACCAGACATCGGAAGTTTCACAGTTGGCTCATGATTGTCAAAAATTTCGCAGTTATTGTAGTGAGTTGCTCAATATAAAGCTAAATAGAGGTTTTTGAGCTTACAATTCATCGCTATTCACAATCAAGATCCGACCTGTGCTATAACATGCTCGAGGGTTAGTGGAAGAGCGAGATGTGGGGGGTATTTGCACAAGTCAATCGCCTTTGATAACACCGATTGCAACAGTCTAGGGGGTAAAAATTGTTGCTCCTGAAAGTTAATCTTTGCTAGATGTAAAAGCACTTTTTCTTGCGGATAATAATTAGCAAAGGAATAAAAAACGCAATGACTTCCTTTCTTTACTTTAAAAATGAAATTTTTTGACTTGATGTTTAACTGAATAAATGTATATAGTTACATATTATGTTATCAAATATGAAATGAGATTTCACTTTACATGTACCCTTCAAAGAAAACATGCAAAAAATCTTATTTTACGAAGTTGAGAGAAGTATCTATTATTTCTTCAAGAGTGTACACAAAGAAATATATTTCAATAATACGCGTCTGGAGATCTAAAAGAACTGCAAGAACTTTTCGTAATATGAAAATATAACTGTATCGAAACAATTTACTTGCTTTAGGAATCCATCCAGCTTTTCTTGTAAATGTAAAATGAAAGGTTTTCGGAAAGGTTTTTTTTATATATTTAATGTATAAATAAGAATGTCAATATGTAAGATGCAGTAACTTACATAGTCTCGTAGCCAGCACCTGTTTACGACCTAGGAAATTCTGGTTAGATATCAAGTCCGTATTAGGTAAATCTATTTAGTTTACATATTGAGATGTCATTTATTTTGAAAAGTATGATAAAGTCCTTAGACGCGCTAACTTTCTAACACATATTGGCTCAGAGTGGGGACTAGGAGTTCCCAATTGAGCTATTGGTACTAATATGAATTTTACTTATGAGTATTGTTGCTGTATAGTTGAAGTAGAAAAGTGTGAATGAACCATAAACGAAAGATTTTTAATACCGGAAAAGTAAAAAAAGATCCAAGTGTATTTTAATGTAACACTTTCCAATTGAGTGTCGATATTCGAACAATTGTCAATTATGATTTGAATTCTTGGTTTTAATCTATAAACAAGATAAAAGTTATTATTCGTGTCACATTTCTATCATCGCCTCGCAGAAGCATTCCTTCCCCCAAATATTTTGAATTCAAATTGTGGAGTTTGATGTTAAGCCATTCCTGCTGGTCCAGAGTGAGTTGTCTGGATAATTATTTCCAATTTGTAGATAATATCTGGAACCGGTAGCTTAACGGGTTCTTCAAAATGCTTTCTATGCAGGTCGATTTAAAAACCCATTCACCAATTCGTTCGTGGTTAGGATTTCAAATCGATGATTTTTGATCGACAAGTATTGATCTTTCCACTACCACGTTTCACTTAATGATACGAACTATATAGCTCGTAGTTCTGTGCCATATTAAAGTAGGAATACGAAGACTGAAAGTAATGATAGATTAATTATACGATTATAATTCACCACTGTTAAATATTAGGTGGATTTTTTTTTAAATTAAATATGTAAATTGAATTTGGGTATATTATTTTCTTATAAATAAATTTTGTATGTTGTTATAATGATGTGAAATTTCTATGTAATAATATGTCAATGTGGAAGGTACAACTTCTAGAAACAGATATACAAAAAATATAAATTCATAATATAAATATAATATCACTTACTATCACAACTATTTTCCAAAAGAGTAAAACCATAGATTTACGATATGGTACGATATTTTCATATCTCTCTTGCTTCACTGACATTTATGAATCTTTTGATGGGAGCTCGTCGGTTTTCAATATCTCCATTAGGTTTACCATCTATATATATACACACATCAGCAGGCTTACCACCTTATACCTCTACCGCTCCTGAGCATCTCTGATGAAACCATGTCACATCCAGCAGTTTTCCAACTTTTATACGTATTATATATTTTAAGTCGTATGAATTTTATTTATAAAAATTCATAATATTTATCACTTTATGAAATAGAAATTTTACTTATTATTTATATTACATTTACTCACTTTAAGGTAAATGGAATATGGATTCATAATATTGTAAACGTTTAGTCCCATTTGGAATTAATTTTTTTTAGTTTACATTAGGTGCAGTAAAACTTTTACGCTCCTGGTTAGTTATGTACGTTTGAGTTTCACATTATTTAAAACTTGATTAAAATAATTAATGGAGTCAAAAATCAAGGTTCGTTGCAATAATATGAACATTTAATGGTTGTTAAAGTTTCCTTTCGCCTGAAGATTACTGTTGTACAGTTTTCAAAATCCTTTTGGTAGAAAAAATCTCATTTTAGTACCGTGAGATGGTATAACGTAGAACTTAATCCTGGTCGTGTTCAGTCATTTAGGAAAATGTGGTCGTTGTGAGGTGGCTAAATGAAGAATGTAAATGTTTAATCTTATGAGATTGCCAATAATTTAAGGATTAGTATTAATGCAATGGGAATAAAAATACTATTTAAATATTTTCTAGTCCCTGATTTTCTCGTCAATACATATCTGAACAGAAACAGATTCCTGTTAAAAACGTAGTTAAAATGTGATCCCAGACTGAAATGTTGTTTATGACGTTGTGCCAGAATATGGAAAATGATTTATTTTTACTACCCAGAAATAAGACTACGGTATTGTAAATAGAGTTTTGAAGACGAAGGCAAATAAACAAATTTAATGTGGATGAGAAGCGCGATTAAAAAAAATAACAGAGCCTTTTTTCTTCTTGACAAGTCCAGCGTACGTGACTCTACCCGATCAATAAAAGACGGTCACTTCTAAGAGACGCACTAGGATTTAATTAGAAACATTAGATAAACCAATGTTTGCAATTAAATCTCTGCATTTCAATGCTGTACATGTTATGTATTATATGGGTTATCATTCATTTACCTAATACAATATCTCCGAGTTTGATGATGATGATAGCCTGAACTATAATTGACATAACTTTTACTTACGTCACAGTAAAATATGACATATAAAATTTTTAAAAATTTCTGATGTTCAATACCTTCCAAGTGGAAGATCGGCATTTAATTCTCTATCTATTGAGTCGCTCGTACTATGTTAATATATTATTTGTAATTAGTCTATTTTAAACATAAAAGTGTTACCAACTTTTTCATGACATTTTTCTCATTGAAGTTAACTTATATTTCCCCTTGTACATTTATTAATAAGCACCTGTGCCGGTGTATGAGACATAGAGCGAATAGGCGGCATACCGCAACGCGCCCCATCTCGCGGTATTCGGCTGCATTATATTGCTGGAAATGTTTTTCGGCAAGTCGGTATTTTCGGTTAGCGTACACGACACGTGTGGTATTGGGATAATAACAGAGGCATCCGCGGGAGGAATATTTCGCTTTATTGTCTGAGCAAAATCCAATTGTTAGTGAGACGAGGTGCCGGGCTCACTTTATCAAAAATGAAATCATAACGTTCATATCGGGTTTGTTGTTAAATTTACGTATTAGTATTATTTAATGGTATTTTTTTAAAAGAAATCGTTTTTCTAAGAGGATGTCGCCTGTTTTGGACTAATGTTTGTTATGAACGATTTGCAATCATAACCTCGTCCATATTCAGTCCTCGAATAGACAGACTAGCTTATGTTTATGGTCCTTACTGAAAACAGAACAAATTTTATCTTTTTTTAATTTCAATCTCATTCTAACTTCAGTTCAGTTTTCATTTTGGTTGCGATTCCGGTGTATTTATTTGTTTCAATTCTGCTCTTGGTTATAAATACAAGCTCGTTCTTACGTTTTCGTTTCAATCCAACTCCTACTTTGTGTTTCATTTCTGATCCTGTCCTTGTTTCCAATCAAATCAAATTTTAATTTTGCTTTTTTTTATAACATTTCCCACAAGGAAACGATGTGACACAGAGAGGAAGTGGTCACCACTGCCTGAGAATACTCGCAACCCCAGACGAGATACAGGAGTGTAGTCAGCCTCTCGGATAAGAATAGAATATGTGATGGAGAACGAAGTGGGTTTATGGAGGGACAGTGGGATGATGAAAGGGTTGTGGAGTGTGAAAGTGAAATGAGGGATGAAGGTGGAGTGTGGTGATGGAGGGAGGAATGGGCACTGGAACTCTCAATCACGGGACGAAATATAACAGCGGAAGCTATTTCTATACGACTGCATTCCATGAAAGTACGTTATCTCGTACATTTTCGTGCTGCAACCAAATTGGTTAGAACATGGCTACCCATTTTTGTAATGTACAAAATAAAAAATATTGTTGCGTAACACAATATCTTATAATTAATCACTAATTTTAGTATCATGTATCTGAAATAAAAATAAATAATCCTTTTTATTGTGTATTTTGATTTTGACTGCAGGTTGCATCAAATCGTACAGCATTTTTATAATAATAGTGGTATTCTTTTGACGTTCGCTGGTACAATTATTTTTATTTAATTATCTATGAGAATGTGTTGTTATTACAAATAACTAATTGCTTTACGAAGAATCGTAAATTATATTGAGTAATTATTTATTTTATTTTTACATTAAAACGTCACCATAGGCACCAAGGTATTTTAAGAATAATGAATAAAACTTTTAACTGAATGAAGTGAAATGAAAAACTATGAGCAGTATCAGTGTCATTGTGGTTTTCTTTCATTCTTGCTTAAATTAGTTTTTTTATCACTTTGAATATCATGTACCAATAAAATAGATTTCTTGGAAAAAGTTATGAGAGTAGTTCAAATTTGTTGCCAATCCAAGATATCTTTATTTCATAGGTTACAAAATAGCACTTGAAATACGTCATAATTTTTTGCGAATTTACACTTTACCGCTCGTTCGGAAGGCAGTTTTCCCTCAAGAAGAACGAGCAAGAAACTTAAGGGTAGCTCTTTTATAATTTGCTCATATATAGCCAAAACAAATAAAAAACCATTAAGAACAAACAGCCGGGTAAGAAGTCGAGCCGCTTATGCCCATGGATATTTGTCTTCTAAATATTCAGAAATTGTAAAATACCCTTTATTACTGAGTGATTGATTAATAACACTCTTAAACTTGTATAGAAGTAAATCTTGTATATCCACAGGGACCTTATTGACATGCTCACACAGAGCCCTCTAAATGAATTTGTGGTTTTGCACAGTCGACTAACATGTGAAATCAGTTTTTTTTTTATTTCTGGTATTGAGTTTACGTCGACTACTATTTCTTTTCAACATTTCTAAATTTATTTTACATGTAAGAAATTTTCATAAATGAATTGAGATGTTAGGGTTAAGATTCCAATTTCCTTAAACTTATTTCTAAGAGACGCATGAGGTCCGAGCTTGTAAATCGTGCGAGCGGCCTGCTTCTGTAGCACGAAAATTCTATGAATATCCGCGGCGTTTCCCCAGAGTAAGATGACATACGAAACAGACAATGGAAACAGCCAAAATAAACCAACCTGGCAGTTTCGACGTTTGATAAATTTCTTATTTTTTTGACTGCATAGACGGCATAATGTTTGAACCACTCACTGTTATCTTATCATCAGTGTTAAAGTTATTTGCAATTAATTGTGTAAATTAATTATTGCTGAGAAAACTCTATTTGTTTCTATGAACTAAATTAAAAGAATTGGGCATTCTCTTTGTCGTAGCTGCCCGTTTAAATCCGTAAAACTCTGCACTGTACCAAATTCCCCAGATTTAAGCGAGCCGCAGTCGCTCTTAGAACTAAGTCCTGCTGCATTATGTAATATATTAGAACGTATATTAAAGGCTAATAATTTAGCCAAATACCGCTTAAAATAATTTGGTAGGAATATCCTATCCTTTGTCACAATAATATTATAATTAATTTCATTTTATTTCATTATTTACGCCATGTCATGTTATACATTAATATATTTAATGTATGGGTATGGTTGAGTTGCTTATCCGTTAAGCCACTAGCAAACGGAAAAGCATACAAAAATAATTTAATTCTATTTTGATTGGACCACTCTCGGCGGTGGGTAAACGCAACAATTCTTTCTTTTCTATTTAAACCAAAACAATTTCCAACTAATATAATTATTGGCGTGTTTTTGTTATATGTACGATTTAAAATTTTATTAATAATATGATTATATGAAGCACCAGGCATGCAAATACTCATTACCCGGTGATTTATATACCCGCTCAACATAGGGCCCAATCTGATACCTAATTAGTCGGAATAGATTACGGTCTCGTTCGCACTATTTATAACGGCGTGGAGTGCACTAGCCACACTTTTAGGCACGCTTGCATTTTTTTTGTTGTGCAATACTCTGCTCAGTTTTTTTATTGGAAGTTGTGCAATCCAAACCATCACCGACATATCGCTATTTAATTCAGTATCTAAATTGTAATTGAAATTGCGCAGCTCAATCCGGGCAGTTAATTCTGCTAAATTATTTTGTAAACGACCCATTTCTTCCTGCAGACTTTGACACTCAGAATCTCTTCCGTATAATTTTGTTTCATAATTATTTATAGATTTGAGTATATCTATATATTGCTTATTGTAACTAGTTTTTTTGTAACTCGAGTTTAAGTGTCTAATCGTTTTTGGAACGTCTGATATACTAACTTAATTTAAAAAAATCCTTATTTTTAACTACTACTTGAGTAAAAGAAATATGGCTTTCGAGTATTAAGTCGTGCAGTACTGTCCAGCATCGAGTCATACAATCTAACGGATTAATTCACTCTGCATAAATCCAGTTCACATTGTTATTTGACCATATTTATTTTACATATATGCACCTCCTCTTGAAGCGCTTGAATTTGCAGCAGTGCAGCGGCAGCAGAACAGCAGTAATTTCCATGAATGTATTAAAATTTGATCAATTGGTTGTAATTAATGCACTTTATTTATTTTTCTTGTCAATCACTTTCAACCAATTTACGGCAAAACTTAAAGAGACAGAAAAAGATATTTTAAGTGATATTTATATAAATTTGGTAGATTTTTAATATTATATGAATATATTTATATGTCGTATACATATAAAGGGTCGGGAAAAAGATTCGTATTTTATAAACAAATTCAAGATAAATTTTTACCATATTTTATTAATATTTATTTATAAAATATTTACGCCATTTTCTTTAACAACTTGTCATTTTGTAGATAGTGACATGATCACGTTGCTGTGGAAATTTTGGGAATTCTAATTAAAAAACTGCAACAAGTAGTTTTGACAGTCTTCTCTCGATGTTAACCTAACTTTAATTCAAACATTCTGAAAAGACTGAAACAGGCGATAATTTGAGGATGGAAGGTCAAGGTTATATGGTAGTCGCATTAACAGTTTCCCACCAAACTCTCTCAATATTTGCTGTGTCTGAAAATGGGTATGGTCTGACGTTATCATGGTGAAAAACCACACCCTTTTGTTAATCAATTCCGGCTGTTTTTTCTCTACTTCTTGATTGGATCTCATTAGTTCTTGACAGTAGAGTTCCAAATTGATGATTTTGGCCGGCGGTAAAGCTCATAATGAATAAAGCTCTCAATGGAATTGGAAAGCAATCGCAGAATATACTGAGCATCAACTTATTGTGAATTCATATGAGTTTCGCTATAGTCTGTGGAGCTCGATTTTCTTTTTACTATGATCCTTTTCAGACGTTCTTGCTGTAATTAATCAATTTTTCATCAGCATTAATTAATTTTTCCAAAAAAGTTCGCTTTTATTACGTTTCAATAGACAATGGCACATGAGTACACGATTCATTAGATTTCTTTCAGTAAGCTCGTGTGAGACCCAAGTATCGAGCTGTTTTGTATATCCAGATTTTTTTAATGGATGAAAACTCTTTTTTGGTTAATTCCCAGATTTTCTGTTTTGTTGTAAGATCTAATACGCCGATCCTGCTCTACTTTTTCTAAAATGGCATCTACTTTATCTGTAACAGGTCGACCAGACCGAGGTTCATCTATGACATCGAAAATACAAGACTGAAAAAGCTTGAATCAGTTTTGTGCTACTCTTATTGTACTGCATTAGGTTCATAAACGTCACAAAGTTTTCCGCAGCTTATATCGCACTTTTGCCTTTTTGTAATAAAACCTCAAAATGTATCGAATATCTATATTAGATTCATTCATTTTGGTAGGCATAAAAAGAATAGAGAAATGGTGGGACACCGTTTATACTTTTAATTTTTTTTAATATTAAATTTTATCTGTATAACGGTATCAAAATTAGCCAGATACAAACAGCACAACCAAAGACATTTTATTGCAACGTTTTACTTATAAAATACAAAAATCTTTTTCCTCGAACTAATATATACTCGTACATACTAACTTTTGCCCGCGGCTCCATATCGTACCACTACGAAATATATTATATACGTTAGTTTTTGCTCGCAGCTGCACTCGCGTAGCCAGACGGCAGTATATGTGATGGTAAATGAATTTTTTTTTGCAGAGGAATTGCGTAAAATTTCGTATTTAGTGAACGTCTACGTCCCGAAAAAAGTAACTATACCAAAGTTCAAGTAAATCGAACCCATAATTTCGGAGATCTCTTGATGAGTCCGTCAGTCAGTCAGTGGTTATCTAAATTCAAACTTTCTGATTGAAATTCTCTGTGCCAACGAAATATGGTAGAGGCAGAAGGGAACTTATCGCCTAAAGTTTGAGACATTTCGTCATGGCACACTTGGTATGATAATCCACATATAAAGTTGTAGTAGAATATCACTCGGTAATCGCGATGACTAAGACAAGCCATTCTTAACAATTTTTTAATAATTACGCAACGAATATACTGAACACAGAAATAAGCTGTGTACACGCTTGAACTTGTGAGTATGTATACTTATAAATGCGATCAGTCGAGCAATAACAAACTGGCTAGGTTTCTCATATTGTAGGACTTATGGAGCAACCTATGCATAAAGCAAAATACATCTTAAAAGCAAATACAGGAGAACCTACAACCATAGGAATTGATGGAAGTGGAATTTAATATTCGCATGGATGTAAAAACCCTCAGAACATTAACACTCGAAAGACAAATGAGAAAAGGACTTCTATGAATTATGTATGTGAGATGTTTTTTGAAAATTCAAACTCCCCTTTTCTTGGTGAGTTTTGTTAAGATGGGAATGGATGGTGGTCCATCCACATCTTAACAAATTTGAAAGCTGCTCGATATGTCAACAGCAAAGATCCCGATACTTGATGTGATGCTGAGAGGAATTCTTCTAAAGAATGTTTCATTCCTTTTCCTCTCTTTGGAAGCATACCCCTTACGAGTGCTTCCAAAGTTAAGAAAAGGAATGAAAACATATTTTTTTACTGGTAAAAGCGCAAAGTTATGTCTTATCTTTTACGAGATTAAGTTTATCTTATTCTGAGATTTAAGCTGTCTCGATTTAAGAAACGATTTAATTTCAAAATTTATAGATACAGTCCCGAGAAATACTAGTATGGTTGAGGTATAATATGTAATAGTATTCTCATCCATATACCAATAATTGTTGCCGATTATCAGTAAATCCTTTATATCCAGGACTAACAGCATAGGGGACAGAGCACAGTCTTGAGGGATACCGGCATTAATGGGTGTGGGATCTTAGCGTACACCATCAATCGAAACCCGAATGCTACGTCCCGTGAAAAAAGTCGCAAATCCTATTTCATAATTTCTCTGGAAGCAAGCTCTTTGCTAACAAAGGTCTTTGCTACATCCAAAATAACAGACACAGCAAGGTGGAGGCCTTTACTCTCAATTGCTTCCGCCTAACGATGGGTCAATAAAGAGAGACGATCAACAGTTGAGCGGCCACTTATAAAATCGTACTTGCATTCATTAATCAATTGGTGATCTTCTAAATAGCTCAGAAGTTGGCGGTTTATAATCGTTGCCATTATTTTACAGAACAGGGGTAGTAGGTAAACACCATACTACTAGGAGGTAGTTGCGATATATCTGTAATTGGACGGATCTGGGATTTTGCCTTTGTTAGGGATAGGGTACACTAAAGCCGTCTTGTAAAAATCCGGGCTGAGTATGGGTGACGAAACAGGCCCGTTAAAACTTGTACCAACTCAGCAGCGCATACTGGGAAGTATGTTATCAGGACCACTCGACTTATGGATATTGAAACGGATGCTTAGGTCTACAAAATATTCTTTTGGACGAGTTATGCCGGTGGAATAAACAAAAAAAGTCTTTAATTTTTGTGTTTTGGAGGTCTTTTGTTCGTTTTCTATACGTATATAAAAATAAGTAAATAAAAAAATATAAATATTTAAATATAAGTAAGTAAATTTTCCACGGCTGTTCATTATTTATGCAATTCACAGAACAGGAAGTAATTATCGACCCTGATGGGTGTCCGTGTGGTTCAATAACCACACGGGGAATAATCTATAAGTAATTCTAAAATTAAAAATATTTAGATAAGGTTGTTTTCATTTTATTTTAAGAGGGGGTACACTCCATGCCATGTTGAGTCATCAGCAATATTATCGAGCAACCTCTAAAAATATGAATGTCCTCCGAGCTCTAAATTAATAGTACAATTGGATTGGGTGAACCCAAAACCATATTTCTGATACATAGTCAAACTGCTTTGATTTCAAAGTGCCTTCAACAATGTTTAAGCTCTCAGTCTCAATTCGACATGACAGCCAGAAATTAGTGAACTGCCTCTTTGCAGTGTCATCAGACCGGATTGATGATATTTGTACAAATTTTTTGGTCAGAATTTTACAATATCGCCAAGATTCAAATAAATACTTCAGTTGTAATTGAATGAAAAACTTATTTGTCATTTTATTTCGAATTTTTAATTCAATTTTTTTCTCAAATAAATCGGCACCCACATTCGACATTCGCATTCAGTTCGGTTTTCACGTCCGGAAATGCTGAATTATATACCGAAAAAACCGAATATACCGAATTATAATATTTTTTTCATATTTGTGCATACGTACCAACCGAGCCGATAAAAATATGCTAACAAGACAGTTGTTATGGAATCTGAATTATTGTGCAAAAAAAAACTTTCTTGAAATTTTGTAAAGGAAATCAACGTCTCCCTCAAATATACATACATAAAAAATATCTCACTAAGCCTCGAAAATTGTTATGTCCAGAAATTAGTATGTAAACACTAAAAGGTGTATTTCAAGATCGTCTCGTACAATATTTCCATAATTTTAACAAATATTCGAATCTCAGCTTCAAACTGAAACGGCAGCTTTAAAATATTTTAAAGCAGCAACTTTTACTTTTTTATTCATCTCAATATTCTTGAGATTTCTTCGAGATCGTACATCAGTTCTGGAGATGCAAAAGTCTCTGCGTCTGATAGTTCACTCCAAACTTACGCCTCCCGGCGGAGTTGGCCGTTTTTGCCCACCTCCCCGCCGACTCCATTAATCACTCGTCGCTGGTGCGCACGCGACAAAAACGCTGTTAGGCGACCGGTTGTTGGAACTTATTTGCCGTGCTGAAATCTAGACCCGGCTGAGCTGAAAAGCTAAGTGATTAATTGATTATTTTTAATTAGCAACCGCAAACTTGCCGCTTTATTGATACGAAATTGAATTTCAGTTACTTGGGCGTGAAAAATAGATAAAAGAGTCTATTAAGTTGTAAGCTAAGATTAAGATCAATCATTAAGACGGGCGATTTGTGGGCCCAAAATAGGTTTCTATCTGATCTTACGAGCAGGCCACTAAAAGGGGAGACAGGTAGAAAAACGTTTTGGAATACAAAAGTGAAGCGAGAGTGTGAAATTGATCGGTAATTTATATGATATATAATTGGTAGACTTTATAAATACTCACTACAGGGAAGTACTATAATATAATTCATTAATTACTAAGATTATGAATTTTAAATGAAATTAATTTAACTTCACTGCGATTAAATTATAAGATATGGCCAGACCCTCTCAAAATTTGTCTAGTGCTCACTGGAAACTGTGATATTTATTATCAACGCAGTTGAACTTCGACAGAAAAATATTATTGGGAGATATTTTTACGACTTTTTAGCTGCGGGTATTGAAAAATAAGTAACAAAAGCTTTCACGTTAAGAAAACAAATTTTGTATAGAACTTAACAGTTATATTCTTATAAAAATAGTTTATATTTGTGATAAGAATGATGAACATTTCTAGATCATAGTGAGAGGTTACCTAAAACAAACTACCATGAGAGTAATGATTGTTTATTTACTCCATAAAATTTGTACATTATATTGTAGAATCTTGTGCTTCAGCAGCAAGCGATATTGTTGAGTGACACAATATTGATTGTGTTCTATAAATGTATGGACATGATTATAATTTTCGAAATCGATCCATAATAGACGAAATTGTTGCTGAACATGTATAAAAAATACATACAGACGAATATAGAACCTCTTCCTTTATTTGAAGTCGGTTAAATAGTCTTAAGCATGTGCTGCTTGGAAACATACAATGTAAATATATTTTAATAAATAATAATACTATGATTATGATAGTGTTTAATGATAGATATTATTTTATATAAACTATTAAATACCGGGTGATAACAATGTTATGGTGTCTGGCTGCTACCGCCATTTTGCTTTAAACATCTAGAAATCGACACTCACTAGTTCGACTTTTGTAACATTTGACTTTTCCATTCGACTCAGAAGAAGACAATGATTATATTCAGTGTTAAACTGGTTCAATGCGTGAACGCGCGTACAAATTAGAGTTAGGAACATATTGTTTAAATAATGCTATATAGGTAAGAAATCCTAAAAAGTTTTTCGAACTTTAAAATCCATGAAAATCAATCATGACTATAACAGCACAGGTCTTCTCATAATCGTAATAGGTTTTACTAAATTATATTTTTCGTGGCCATGTAATAAAGTAAGTTTTAGCTTATTACCTACTTATCTTCAGTGATATTCCGTTTAATATAAAATTTTTCGACCTAAGGCATTATAATTATTTCATGTAATTCGAAAAATACAACTAAATAACTTCCCGAAGCGAACAATAGAATCGGAAATGAATTGTAGGACTTTTCATGTTTCACAAAGCATAAACGATGAAATTTTAAAGATCCAATAATGCGTCCGAATATTTGATTTACAATTTTCGATTGGGGCGAAATTTGCTTTCAGATTTTCAATTATTACTTATATATTTTGCCCATTCCTCCCGTCCATCGCCCTACTCCCCCCTCCACCTCGCCGCTTGCTCCTTACCATACCGCACCCTCTCCATCAGCCCATTCCCTCAGATATCTTATTATCCGGCTTACTCAATATGCCGCAAACTGCTCTTCTGAGGTGATGAATTTCCATGGGCGACGATGACCACCTGCTTTCTGGTGGCTCGATGCTTGTATGCCTCTCAAAATACGCTATACAAAAAATATATGTTTTGGACGAGAAATTTATACGGATATCACGTCGTTAGCGCCGTCTGGTACATTTGTCTTTGAGTTCGAAACTCACACTTATTTTACTTCCATACTATACACATATGGACTAAAAATAAGAGGTGAAGTGTGAAACGTTCTTACATACCGAGGGTTCCGTATCATCACGCATTATATTTGCGTTACATATTCACCAAAAAAGTGTTATTTCTTTTTCATCCCACTAGAGTTCATTCTCGTGAGTTCGACTAGCATTTGGTAGGTTTTTGTTATTTGTTTTTCACATTAAGTTTAATGCGTATGTGTTACTTTTCTTACGTTAGGAACTGAAAAACACATAAGTATAAAAATACACACCATCATACAACACACGTTTTGTGAAATTTTTAACTGTCTAAACATAATGATTCAAATGGCACACGTTTTAAAATACATTACAGACACACGTATAGACGGGATGAACGCTATAAAGCTTAGTAATAGGGTCTTATTAGTACCTTTTGGGTACGGAATCCTAAAAATTCAGACTGTATTTGACTGTAAAAATACACAACAACACAATAATTGACGTAATGTTTTGCGCATGAGTTATCTTATTCCATTGATAGTGGATTCATACAAAAAATAACTATCATGTATTTAAAAGGGACAAAATTCTTCTAAAAAACATTTTATCTTGGATTTTTTCATAGAAATATATTCACATTTTATTGGTATGTGTTTTTTTTTCATAAAATCCATATTGATCCCAAGTCATAATCTGAACGAACACTTACGAAATTCCTCTTGCGGGTATCCGTTTATCTTTTTTTAAGCGACTTTATTCCTCCCGCGTCTCCGGCGCAGCCGAAGCCCCGCGCGACGGGAGGCGCTATCTAAAATTAAGAAGATATTTTGATTTATAAGCTACCGAAACACCGAAAACATTTTTTTTTTCGGCGCGTTATCGAAAACAATTTATCTGGCAGCGGCCCGCCCCGGGCCGGGCGCGCGCGGATGACAGTCATGAAAAGTAAACACACGACCGATAAAACGCGGCGATAAGGACGCGATGCGCGCGCGTTGTTTGTTCGCCGAGAGATCGCTCCCGTAGGTGGAGCGAAATCGCATTAGTGGCTCAGGAGTCGGCGATGATAGAGGCACGGCGTCGGCGAAACTTGCGCGCTATATAAATGAATAGGGACGGCCGCGCCTCGGCGAAAAAGGAGAACGATAAATTAATTAGCGCCATCTCTTGTGCTGTGCGGTGAAATAAGGAAAACACCGTGCGTTCAGGTGGTTGTGGGGTATTTTATTGGAAACAGCGAATTTCGGGTACAAATAAGCAATAATGTATGTTAAAGCTCGTATGAAACCTACACGTTCTTGTCAGTTCAAATTTCAAGTCAGTTCAGACAGCTGAAAAAAATGTTTCAAATTTCTATTGGCTTGAAGAGTTTTTATTAAAATTTGGAAAGGTGTGACTTTTGCTAAAATAGGAACACTGGAATATTTATTATTCAGTGATCTTCTTCCATCACAAACGGGAATTATAAAAATAAAATGTCAATATTACTCTATATTCTACGGTATAAACATATAATTGTAATTATGTACAAAAAATCAAATTTTTCTTATAATAGATATTATTACATAAGAAAAATGTAATTCCATTAAGATAAATTTATTTGTCAACTTATATTTACGTACATATTTTAAATTTTAAAAGTCAAGTTTAAAACATATGCTAAATATCGTTGATGTGTGTAGAAGCGTATTCATCTCCGCATGTGCATTGAGGCATTTTTAATTTTCAGTAGTTTAAAAATGTTTAGGTCAACATAAATAAATAGGTTAAAAAGAAAATAATTGTCATAAATTCAGCATTAGAAATAAACCGGTTTACATGGCATACACACGAAATCACGAATTCATTTAAAGAGTTCCGTATGGACAAGTTCGTTACGGGTCTATATTCATATACAGGACGAAAGCTTACATAAATTGAAAATAATTATTAAACGAATACTTATTAAAAAAAGGTAAGAAGTACTGTATAACTCCTGGATTATTACAAGACAAATGCCCATGAGAATAATCAACTTCATTTCTTACCAGGCTGTTTCATTCTATAATAATTTTAATTGAATATGACAATTAAAATTAGAAAAGTTCCAAGAAGAATGAGCAAGAAAATTTTAAGTTTCTTGCTTATTCTACTTGACTTTTTGCCTATCCTTATATATCCTTCACTCGGGCATCTGTGATATTCAGCACTTTTTCACTAAATTCCAAAATAATTATCACATTCTAGAATTCATTTCATTAAATATACAAACTTCAGATATATTCTATTTTTACCTTTCGATTCGATTACCTACAAAAATCATCATACGTAAATTAAGGCCATCATATCTACACTTGTAAAGTTACACTAATAAAATGTACAATAACAGGAAATTAATAGAATTTTAAATCTATCTACATGTTGCCCAATGAATATTTTTTGTGTCAATCATAAATGGATCGTCAACTTCTCCGAAAAGCTTATTAGCTTACTCTTGTTTGTGGAGTTTTGCCTTCAAATAACAATCAGGATACTGGGTAATGGCGGAAACATAATACCAATTAATACCTATAAATTTATTAATAATAATCATTAATTGCAATTATTATTACTTAATAATTGACACTTATTAACATAACAATACAAATAAAATAATTAACGAATGCTTAACAATCACTGAATACTAATTTATTATTACCTAATACCAGGTAATATTCACAGTCACCCTCGAACGCGTTTAGGGTAATCACATGCCTTTGACACCAGCGACCCGATCCAAAACAAATCCGTGCAGTTCGAGAAGCCGCTGTAAAGTAACTCGGCCGAAAAATCAATTCCCCCGCTAGTTCTACCGGGGCTATTCACTTTTGAACATGGAAATTATTCCAAAGTCGCGAAAGTGGGACCGCAGTATTTCATATCCTTCTGTGATCCGCGGGAAGTTACATGGAACCTTTATCAGCTGAAAGTTTTAATCTATTCGGCGGTCGAACGGAAGAGCGGAGATAAAAAGATTCGACATTGTTTTTTTTTTTTTGTTGAAATTCATGAGGTATACGGAAAAGCGTTTTCAATGGCATTACGTTATTTCAAAAGGTTTTTTTAGGAGCTTTTAATTCTTGCGCGTAGTAAAACATACGTTCGATCTCGAACCGCGTACAGTTAGAGAATGAATGCTATGATCCGATTTAAATGACTCTTTTTTAGTATGAAGATATGTGGTACGACATGATTTTAGACTATACTAATTTTAGCCTACAATTCTGCTCGTCAGAAAATAGAACGATTTCTTTTTTTATACCGATATGCGATTCTGATGTAGAATTGTGCACCGGAACTCTCACTCATTGCACGAAAGAAACAGCGCGGTAAAAGGCCAGTGATATCAAACTGTCACAGATTACAGGCGTGAAGTAGCAACTTACGTAATATTCTTTTAATTTAATAACTTTCTTTTCTTACGAGTTATTAAAATGTTATAGTGTACAATGCTTGAAAGTAAATGTAAATACATAATACTAATGTAATTAAGTAAATGTAATAAATGATTAACTAACATTTATAACTTCATGAAACGGTAGTTATATATAGGATATTGTATTATTCAGTTACGGAATATCTGCTTCATAATATTAATAATAAGAAAGAAAAATCGAGCGTATTTACTTCTACCGAGTTGACACGCGGTAAAAGTGAAACTTTGGTTACATTTTAAGAGAATGAGATGAATACACTATGGCGGTGGCAAACAGAGAGAAAAAGAGAGAGAAAGTGCGATTGATTGACAATTTTTTTATTACTTAAAGTAACATTTCAGTAAAGATAAAAATTGTTCTATTCAATATACAATTGAACAATTTTCAAAAAACAATTGATAAACAAAGAAAATAATGTGCTGTAGATTTCACCGTTTCTCTTTCTCTCTCTGTACATATTTCGAGTAGATTAAGAATATAATATACAGCACCGAGTCTAGTCTCCATGCTGTGCAGAGTCCGTGTACGGGCCCGTATACGGCGGTAGAGCGGTGGGGACGCAGACCGCTACGAACCATCGCATAAAGAGGAAACGAAGGATGGGGATACTATCTAGAAAGTCATTCTATCTCATTTTCTCACAGCCTAAAACCTCTATATACATTTATAGCTATCTCTTTTTCTTTACACATTTTCGTTTCATAAAATTCAATTCAAACCGTCTAAATGAACTTTCAGTTCAATAATCTTGTGAAAAAGTTGTATGATTAATATCCCTTAATTTTTAATTTACTCCGTGGAAGCTATCAATAATAACGAGATCTTTTAAAACGATTTATATTGCAAACGAAAAAAATCACCCGGCAAACAATTATATATAATCCTTGGGAAGTGTGCTTTCTAACAAAAATATCTATTAACGAGACATGCGCAGAGACAAAATTAATTATCGCATGAAAAATTCATCCGAGCGCGGGCGAACACTCAAAGATAACGAATACTCAAAACAACGCCCACGCGGGGCCGCGCGCTGCGCCGACAGCGGCGCCCTCTAATAAGGGACAAAAGCGGAGTAATTAGATGACGGGGCGGCGACGCGCGGAGGGACTGCGGGGGCGAGCTCGGGAGAACGCGGGAACGCTCCGGGTCCTCTCTACACGCAGTCCGGCGGGAACGCGGCACTTGCGGGCCCGGCCGCGAAGGGACGCAGCGTTTTGCAAGTTGACGATTCATTTTGGAGTTTATCCCTTAACGATCGGTCGTCATATGTAGTATGTGGTACGCTAATTTGATGGAGAGCGAAATCGGGCGTTAACAAAAAGGAAAGTCATCGTTACGTTGCCCCTCCGCGCAACGTATTCGCGCGTCTTATACTGAACGCGCGTATTTTTTTCCGACGCTGATCTATGGATGTATTTTGTTTAATGTTGATTTATTAACCTTTGGATGTACATGGTGTCGATATTATTGTTACCATTCGTTCAATGAGGAGTTTTAGAGTTTCAAAGTTTTATTATGTAATATGCTTTATCTAATCAGTATAAATAAAAGTCTATACACGCATTTAGTAATATATGAGATGCGTTTATTATTGCATGCTTTAAGCGCGGCGTAGGTATGCTTCTACTGTCGCCTAAAAAATCCCGTCTACACTGGGTGTGACCACGATGACTTAAAAACTATTTAACTTTTAAACTTAATTTCATTTTCAATCTCATAACTAACCGTTTGGGAATAACTGTATTGAAAATCACAGCTTGATATAGTACCGATTAGCTGTAATTTGAATTTTTTAACTGGCAGTTATTCAGGTTTTGACCCGCCATTTCGCTTAAATATCTAAATAGATATTGAGATTGAGCGTGAAGTTGTTTATTTTTGTAATTGTCAATAGATGGCGGTAGTATCGTTCTCGTTACTATCGCCAATATCTTTAATAACATTTTCGTTAAAAGTGAAAAATAATCGTGCATTAAACTACACATATAATTTAACATTATGAAATCTCATAAATACGAAATTACCTATCTTTTTTTCGATTCAAGTATACTATTAAACTATTTGAAAATCAAAAATAAAAAAGAGGATTTTTCGTGAAAAGCTCATATGCTATCATAAATCTCTAATTTAAAGAACATACGCATGGAACGAGCGCTTAAGGTATACTCATTTGGTTTTACCAATTTTTATATGTTTTCTTTTGCCTGTTGTATATATTGTAATGTGTTGTATTTTTAAAAACAATACTTTATAAACTTGTGAAATGAAAGCTAAATTCTGTTGTTCTAAAAAGAAAATAAATGTAATAGATACAATAATTATTGTTACAAATTGCATTACATTCTTGTTACAAAAAACGTAATTACATATGTTACTTGAAAAGAGAAACAACATTTGAAACTTATATTTCTCAAATACTTTCAGTTATAAGGTATAATTTTTAATTTAATTTTATTTGTCTTTCCAAATGACACAACTTCTTCGTCCTACCCTCGTATACGCGCCAACAATACCACAGAGTTAAGTACGTTAAGTAGGTATAAAATGAATGCTCGGCAAACTCTAATTTAATGAAGGGCAAAAAGTTTACATATAGTTCAAAAAAATCGTTCTATGTGCGAACGCCTGTCGTAAATAATTGTATATACATATATACGTACACACACACACACACACACACACACATATATATATATATATATATATATATATATATATATATATATATATATATATATGCATTTGATTGTTTGTTTGTTGAGGGGTTGCAAAATTTAGGTTACAATAACACCTATATTTTATTCCTAAATTCACTTATTTACTTCCTCCTGTAATTTTCTTTTACTTATTACGTACTCTGTTTATTCCTATACATATATTTCTCTCAGAAACAAAAACACACTCCTCGCATACGTTGATCACAACTATAAAGATCCACAGGTGCTTCGAAAATGAATGAAGAATGAGATGTATTTTTATTATAACAATTTTTCATCACATCCAGCATGTAATTGGTAATTCGAGAACTAGAAAAAAAGTACTTTTCATATAATATGTGCAACCAGAAAAAAGTTGTTTTTCTTATATTTAAGTATGTAAAATTGAATATTAATATTATGCCAATTCATTTTCAAAGATTCATTCGGTAGAGAGACTAAAGTAAAAGTTTTAATTCCACTAAAGTTAAATTGCACTGTAATTTGATTATTAACACTGGGTAGCCAAAGAAATAAATTAACGGAATGTTACTAAACGAGTTTAAAAGTAATATCACTTACAAATGTTACCTGCGAAAATAATGGTAACTAAGAACCATCGTAAGTTCCACTTACAGATAATTATTTATAATTAGGTTTGGCTAAAGGACACGTTGTTCCACTTGGACATTAGTACTAGTTTTAAAATAGGAGACATGTAGTAAATGAAATCACTTATATACAGTAGACAATTCTTTTACGTCGCAAAAATTACTTTTTCCCCAGCAAGGCTGTCGGGGGGCGTTTACAGAGAAGCATCCATTTCCGTTTTGTTTGTTTTGTACGAGGAAAAGAAGCTGCGGAGAGATCATTACACGCCGTAAATAGACCGATATTGTTTACAGAGACCAGCAGGTTCTGCTACAAAAGTATTAATCGTATCTTCCGTATCGAACGGAGAGATGCTGAAAGGTTTGCAAAACAACAACAAAAAACTTAGACAGATTGGAAACTTCAAAAATATCGTCAATAGCAACAGTTATTCGAGATAATAACAGAAACTCACGTCTAATCATCAGAAGAGTAGATGAAGACCGCAGGTTTGACATAGTATACACTTATTGCGTATCTCTCTTGTTTCACCGACATCCATCTATCGTTTGTGCTAGCCCGTTATTTCGTCGTCGACGTGTCGTCGCCGGTACTTGCATTACTTTCATTCGCTCTATAGTTTTGTTTGGTCCGTTCACTTTCATTTACCCTTTTCACATGGCGAAACAAGCACAACATACCTTTTTCTACTTTTGTTGCCATGTCTTCTTTCAAACCACACCGTTCTCCGACATCACCGTATACCTTTCAAAGACACGTTCTACGCAGGAATTGCATCTACCTGCTGCACTTATTATATTTTTATGTTTTTTTTAGCATACCCAATTTTTAATATTATATATAATCATAGAAAATAGAACACTATGGATAGCTAAACGCGCTTGCTGTAAAACAGCTTTATTATTCATAACAGCAAGCGAGTTTTAATTTATTTTAATTTTCACACCTACTGTTCCTTCAATATGTCTAATATTTTGCCGTTTTGGACTTTAATCCGAGTACATCACCGACAAACTATCCATCTACACAAACTTTTTCACCTGCCTAACTCTCTCATCTCCCATACAAACATTGCAGTCTTATGCTTCTTTCAAGAAGAATTATGTATATTAGTTTTGCGAAAATTCACTTTGTTACCTTTTAATGCCTTTTGTTACCATCGCCTGCAACTCACACATTGACGGCGCAACGTTTACTTGGTCGTTGTCGAAATAGGTTAAATGAGTATATAGATTCTTCCCTTTGTAAGTTTGTGGTATTTGCCCGGGTGTTATAACGGTATACTAGAAATTATTTTGCCTAACAGTTCTTTGATTTAATCAATTCTCCAATATTGTGAGAGCCCATGCACTTGAATGTTAGTAATTGTGTACTTTGTAGAACTTAAACATTCTACAAGGACGAATTTTTCTCATTCGAGATTTTTTAATTTCTAAATGCTATCTTTAAAGTGGAGTAAACATTTAGGGTTTTTTTTTGTATGCAATACACGTAAAATATGAGGTTTGACGCTTTGACACGAAATTATAAACGACATGATACAACTTCTTTGATAGATGATTTACTAGGAAGTAACATAGGCTAGGACGCTTTGCGTGGAAGTGCCGTCATTTTTCAGTTTCGGTTGGACATTAAAATCGGTGTTCTTTCATATTTTTTGGAAAATAATTGTAAAAAAAAGCAGTGTGGAAATATTTTTGTGGATAGAGACATAAAGAGTTGTATTTTTAATTCTGTTTTGAAAGGAATACTGGCGCACTTCAGTGGTCCTACAAAATTAATTTTAATCAGGGAATGAAATCGGACAAGAATTTTGTACGTAAATTTTGAAATATCAATAGTGGACATTAAAAATAGTATACAAAGAATCCTTCAGAAGGCACTACATTTGTATTTTTGAAAAATCTGCATTTCAGTGAATAAAATTAGAGTGGATAATTTCCAATAAGGGGATTCTAAGTCCCTACTATATGAGGAATGAAATTATAGTTGAAAATGAAATCGAGAACGAGATCGCCATTGGATCCAGAAACCGGATAAGGATCGAAATTTGGATCGGGATCGAATAAATAAAAATTCGAATTTGAAATAAATTCGAGATGAGATCAAAAGGGAGAGGAATGAAGAAGAGAAAGAGATATGGATCGGAGTTTGATTTTAAGTTAGAATTGTGATAATAGTTGCAATAGCGTTGACTGAAACATATTATTTTTCTTTATTTTTATTTAATCATCAACTTTTTACTAAACCTGTCTTTCATTAAACACTTGAATTAAAATCGTCGTTAAGATAGAAATCACTTTGCTATAATTCAAATATCAAATAATCTGTTTTTATTCAAACTTTTTTAATTATGCTGCAGCATAAATTTTATTTATAACTAAGGATTATAATTTTTACGCACTGCTTAGGAGTGTGTTAAAATTTTAAGCCTGCTTACAGCTTTTACCGCTACTTAACGTTCTCGCTACGTTACCCACTCATGTAGGAGTTTGTTATAAATATATAATGACCAGTAAAGGAAATGATGCAACATTTTATGCTTGAATAATTATTTTCAGGAAACAAAGAACATTTCTGTGACGCTTAAAAAAAACCATGATAATGCACTTGAAAACAAGTCTATAGTAACGTACAGTACGGAACATTCTAGATCAAACTGAAGCAGGGATAGACTAGCCGACTGGGACCAAATGTAGATCGTATTTGACACACTAGTACCCGAAATGACAAAGTCACCAATAGATTTCAAATAACGACTATCATGCACTTTTCCGTTCAATATATGTTCACGATTAAACACTCTAATAGTTTGTTCATTATATTCGTCATTTATTTTCGAGCACTATTTTGTTATTGCTCTGTTTTTGTTGATGTCTAATGTCTGTCAGATCTTATTCAGCTCACTGCTAAAACATATTGTTTTAGATTGAACGGCTGGGACATTGAGACTGACCAGATTGGCGACTACTAAAGACCGTCGTCACCAACGTGATGACATCGTCCGTGACCGATAGCTCAACTTGCACTAAGAGGCACGGAGCGGTTGGAAACTATCCATCCTTGCACCTTGTTCCGAAGTGGACGCTTTTAGCCGCAGAACAATCACCGCTCGACATTGCTCATATTCTCGATTACAAGCGTATAGGATAATTTGATTAAAGTTTTGAAACACGTCATTTACCTAATTTTTGATTACAAAATCAATGGCGAAACACGACTGTGGTCTCATCAAAGGTTTTTTTTTATATTCAATATTTGTTATTTGGTAGTTATTGCGCCTCACAACGCCCTAGCATGTGCGAATGAATGCTCTACTCTCAATATGCCGCTATGTGACGATTTTGCAATACAAATTCGTTGATCTTTTGCACTTGTTTTTTATGTATGTATCTTGTGCACTTGTTTTTGTGCGGGCGTATTAGAAAATATACGGAATTGTTGTTATAAACTCATTTCAATGGTTTTTCGTTTATCCTGAAGATTAATTGCATTTCTTATCATGAATAAAGTTCAACTGTTTTAAAGATATTAATGAAATTCAATGGATTATTTGGGTTTCTATCGTGAAAATTATCGCCGATTATTTTTCATCTCTCTCTTTTGTTGCCTATTTCACTTTGTAAGTCAACAGTTGGGTTTTTTGTTATCGAAAATGAAATGATTATTATGAGAGATGCATTTTGGATTTCCTAAAGTTTTTTAGATTTTTACTAAAAAATACGTTGGAAAAATATAGAAAATAACATTTAAAGAAGAATAAAATACAAAACATTTGTGAAAATTCATTTTTGTACTTTTAATAATAAAACTGCATCTAAATTTGTCTATTTTGCAATTACAAAATACTTTTAATAGAACGTTGAAAATAAGTTCTGAAGAATTGAGTTGAATTGAATCATGGGTTCGAGGGCTTCCACAAAGCCGCACAATTTATTTTCTCTCACATTGAATTTCCACGGCCGTCGCCAAAGCAAATATTTTTACACTTAACCGCGGCCTTTTCTGAACGGGAAAAGTTTGTTCGATGCGCTTTCGTTTTGTTCGCCTTCGAGAAAGCATTGTTGCGCCGGCGTCGCGACCCTAAGCCGCGGCGCTCTGAATGCGTTTTACGTTTTCGGATTACGATATTATTTTAAAACAATGGCCGCCTGTGCTGTGTTTCTTTTACACAAAGATGATTAAGTATTTTTTTAATATAATTTGGAAGGGCAGGTTTAATGCAAGTGCAGTTGAATTTTTTATTGTATATATCGTACTGTGTCGCAGAAGGAAGTGGTAGAACGAAGACGTGAAGAAGTTCTATGCTTGGAATCCGTCGTTGACGTACTGAGCGCATGAGAAATGCGTATGCGTTCCTCTATCCCTATTTATAACTTATTCCCGAGGGCTTAGGATAGGAAGTCCCGAAGGAAGTCCGCCATCTATTCACGGGCAAGAGATGGTCGGCGCGTATTTTCACATGCCTTTCTTTAGCCGTCAGGGTTAAACAGAAGGATGTAACGCCGCGAGCATGCCCCGGGATCTCGAGCACAAGGTTATGGGAAGAACACGATGGGGTTTTAGTCGGTAAGAATCCGACATGAGTCGGTTGACTATCTCCAGGTCCCGAGTATTGATGAGGATTTCCCCATGTAAAAAAACAATGTTTATATCATTCAACGACTCCCGTTTGTCACACCGCATCATTCGGAAATTGCGTAGCCTGAGACTCGTGAGTAAGATCAGTAGGTGTCTGAACATGTGAGTTCATATGTCGCAATTGTCTCTACCCAACATGACTATTAAGTGGTTCTTAGAAAAAATTCATGGTCCATGTCGATTGCTTTAAATTGATAATTATAATTAAGGTAATAGAAGAGCATGTCCAATTTACTGTGGGATGCAAGGCCATTCAATGTTTATAGGGTCCGTTATGAAAATTGTGTATCATTTGTAAAAACAATAAAAACTATATTAATACTTTAGTAAAGCAAAATCTACTTTAGTAAGAAGTAATTATCTATGGAATTTTAATTGGAGGTTAACGCGGCGCACCTTTTCCAATCTTATTAAAGGAAGTTTTTTCGTATCAAGGTATGAAATATTATTTTAGGTATTTAAGATATAACACAATATAATTTCGAACAGTACCACGTCAAGTTTCTTGTATCACATATGTTAGATACCATTTGACTAATCAGCCAGAGGGCTTGGCCGGAGGCCAGGAAGGGAAACACACGCGGCACTCCTGCAGCGGTAAACAAGATTGCCGATGATTTATGGGAGGCACGATCAGCTGCTGAGCGAGTGGTGTGTGCATGGAACCCGTTATCCAGACGTTTTATTAGAAGAAGTCATCACTGTAATAAAACGCGCAAACGATATCAATTCGCAAATCCTTGGGAACCGTCTCTATATATAGAGGTCATAGGTTACTGCTGTGTAGATACTTATCCCAAAAATATATTTTATGAATTCGAACAATAAGAGACTCTAAAAATATCACTATTAGACATCTAATAGTTGTGACATTGAAATCGATAATGCAACAAGTCTATTGATATCATTGTATTGCAGTTTTTGTAATGTTTTGTGGTAGCCATGTATTAACACTTCGTAAAGTTGGTAAAATCTATTTCAAATAAATGAATAACGTTTTGTGGAATATGGGTACAAAAGTGTGTAGTAATATAGTAATGCATTTATCACTACAAATTTTGCAGTTTGCCACGAAAAAGTGAAGTGTATTACCATGTTACTGGATTTAATTTTTCGTAATCACCACGTGTAAATGCCTGCTGGGTCGCCAAGATATATTTGAAACGGAAAATATTTTTTTTAGGCGACAATGTTTCTTTGTTATGCGAAAACAATGATAAATATTGATATTGATAGTAAAAAGAGATATGGGGATGTATTTACCAATATTTGTGTAGTTACTTTATTGACAACTGGCTTTCCACCTGCAGCTTTGCCCGTGTGGAGTTCAATCTATCACATTGAGTTTTTATCACAAGTCAACTCCTGCTGTCATTCATCCGTCTATTGCCTATCAGCCCCTTTCTTTCTTTTGCATATCATTCAATAAATCTAACACGTTGTAGTCATAAATGCGAAAGTATATTTTGGTTTTTTTTTCTTGTTGTTGTTCTTTCGTATAGTGATGTCTGTAGGCCTTCGACGCTAGCAATGATTATTTGCCTTATAACTTCTCAGGCTAGATATTTAGAGATAATAACCTCTTTCCAATACATATGCTTAAATGAAATAGAACTGTTTTTTGTTCAGAGCCAAGCTCTATCTACCACATTGAAACCACTTTAAATTATATTTAGTAATTTCCAGAATGTGCGCGTACGACAGACAAACAAGCAGACAAAAAGTTTAAAAATAATTGCTTTCTCTCAATCATATTTCTATTATAGTTCTCTCTCCATTTTTAGTACATATGTTCAATGTCCAGACACATCGAGTTCTACTTTATTTATTACATTATAATGTAGGTTGTATTGAGAGAACAGAACGTTTTTTTGTTGTTGATGTTGTTCGCGAATAGAATTCAAATGTGAAATGATTTCAACTATGTACTGAAAATGAAATTCATTTTATAAGATTCACAATTATGTGTTTATTCGATTCGAATGGTCGACTGTATTTTAAATGGTTTTGGCATAACATTCTGGCAGCATGGCTACGCGTGCTTAGACATTAGAGAATAATATGTTGCGAGTAATCTAGAAAAGCAGCGAATTGTATTACATTCATACGGAGCGCTTTAAGCTAAGTAAAACGGTGGCGCTAAGACTCATCACTGATATTAATTGACGAGGAGATTCCGTGGACAGAAAGTCTCTGCATCGTGTCACGTCAATATGAATAGATATTGGAGATATAGTTACTAATTCACATCTAGGAGATGTAAGTTAGTGACTATATTTTCCACTAATGAGTATCTTATGTGTGTATTCCAATTTCTGGATAATAATACAAAAAGAATGTCCCAATTGTTTTTCGATGCCACTGATTCATATCTGTAAAAACGCTATTACAAAATAAATCTTTAGAGTATTTCATGATAAAATTAATTTATCACGGCTGGATTATTGCACTTTTCACAGCATTCAAAGTCAGTGTTACCGATTGCCTTGTAAGCTAATGAAAATATAAACAAGCTACTATGTATTCTGAACATAATTAAGATACAACGTCAGTATTTTATTTATTTCTACCTTTAATTTACCTGTAATTTGTTTAATGTTCTAGTTATCATCGTAATAAATCATTCAGCTCTGATCCATGTACATCAACCAGTATCCGCCAGCGATTCTACCCGCGTCAAAAAGTTAATTCATCTTATATGTCGACCGATAGCGATAATTGATCATTTTCGTATCAAAATAAAATTTATGTTATATTACTTGTGGGCAGTTTGCTTTCTACGAGAGTGGCTTCATTTGTATATTTCTACGAGAAATATACAAATGAAGCCACAGCGAGATTTTAATCTATTTTACTCAAGAAGTTTCTTATTAATGAAGTAATTCTTAGCATCGGTTTAGTGGTTCGATTCAACAGTAAAAATACGCAGATAATTTCAGTTATGAATGCTAGTTTCCTTTTTGACAAATCTTTCATTTGTGAGTATAACATATCACCATTTTCATAATAATTTTATGCTTTGTTTAAGCACGCAAAAAACAACCTATATGTAAAAAAGGCATCTTATCACTTTTCAAAAACGTACCTGGTTCCATAAAATGTTTCAAACAAAGTTCAATTACCTATAACTCGGAATAAAAGCGAATTGCGTTCACATACACATACGGAACTACATAAAAACAAATGAATATCATAACTATATAATTTTTATCGAAATTAATCAAACCGTTTCAAAGTGATAAAAAAAGATTCAGACTTACGGAGAAATAGTAGCCTATTATTTGCATAATCACATATTCTGACTGTACACTAATTTTCGTCACGATCGGTAAAACGATTCTTTAGTTATAAAAGAATATACAAACTTACAGCTTATAATTTGCGCAATGACCTGTTTTATCTTGATCGCTCAAGATATTTTTAAGTTACAAAAGAACATACAAACAAACCTATTATTTGCGCAAACACATGTTCTTACTCTATACCAATTTACATAAGATCGCTGAAACTTTTATTAAGTTGTAAAAACAAAGAGGCAAACAAAGACAGACAGACAGTACCCTATCATTTCTGCAATCAAATATTTTTACTGTATATCAAATATTTGTTGAAATCGATGAAACAGTTCTAAAGTTATAAAAAGACAGAAAGCCTATTATGTGCGCAATCACATATTACCGAACACCAATTTTCAACACGGTTTGTCAAATCGTTCTTGAGTTATGAAAGGACATACAGACAGACAAACAGATATTCATTTAAAAAATGATAGAATTGGAATCAGGTAGTCATAAAATAAATATCTATAACCGAATATTACAAAAAAACTTGGACGTACAGACAAACATTACAGATTTATAAAGTAATTTAATTTGGTAGATTTTTTGATTCTAAAATGATAATTATTTTTATCGATTTATAATCGACTTCAGAATGGTAGGATATTCTATATTTGGCTGGTATCTATTTTATCTATGTTCAACATTCGATTATGTATATATATATATATCTCTGAGTTAAGACGATGACAGAAAGACAAACAGACAGAGAGAATCAATATTTAGAATGGGTGTTGATATCGAAAAGAATTTAGTAAAGACGTATTTCAAATGTAATTTCATTATTTACGAAATAAAGACATTTTTGATTTGATTTGATTTGAGCGATAGATAGACGTGGCGAAACTATGAACGTTCCTTTTTGATTACGGAATCTAAAAAATGCCCTTCTAAGTCGGCCTATTGTGGCGGTCAACTACGGAACCTACACTGCGCTTGTTCCGACATGCACTTAGCCATTTTTTTTTTACATTTTGTTAAAGAACAGGTGTGTATTTAAAATACATATTTTTTAAACATTGATATTTTACGTGAACGCATATACCTCTCATGTAACGTCATATATATATATATATATGTTGTATTTCACATTACAGCGTTAAATAATTGATTGATTGTTAAATGTTTACTGTATGCCCGACAAGCTTTTGCAACTATGATTCTGTATTTTGAATAGTCACTTTTATTTTCAATTTTGTCAGAATAATTCCTGTGTTTTACTATACGTGCGGTCGGATTATTTATAAGTTGTATGTTACAGTGTAAGTGTTACATCCACTCTACCCGATTGTTGGAAGTACGGCACCGTATTTACAACTCTGCCAGTTGGGACCGGTCCAAAGTGGGCTTCTAAATTTCACCGAGATTAACAAGAAACATTAACAGTTTCCATAAAGTCGTGATTCATATGCGAAAAATAAATATAGTTAATATAGTTTTCTAGCAATTTTTCACATATCTCGTCAATGATTTAGATTCGTTTTTGGCGGTTACGGTAAAGAGTAAAGCGATATTGATGTCTTCTTAAGGTTTTACATACATTGATGATTTCGTTTTCTATACGAGATATCTGCAGATGCAGCTGCTTTCAGAATTCAGTAATTACCCCTAGCCGTTAGCCTAGTTCGATCGGTTTAAACATGAGTTATCTTTAAACCTAGTCATTTTTTCAGGAACTCACTTTTGTAAAAATAACGCCATATTTTAATTTTTTGTTTTTATGCCCGGAATGACTGTATTAATTGTACGTTTCTTCGGATGTTGCCGCAATAAATCTAACAAAAGAAAGTTTATTAAATAACAAAAAGGTTTTTTGCAATGTGTATATCAATTGTTTTATAAAATTTTTATTTTGAAATATAATAGCAGTTCATATTTCCTTGTTTTTATTGTTACGCGTAAGATTTCATAATGTAACTAGTTAATAATTTGGCTTTTGGAGGTAACGTAATACATAATTGTTATGAGCAACAACTTATAGGATTACCGTAATTTAGTATATGTTAATTTATCTGTGCAACGACACATAGTAAAAGTACATTAATCTAGATTTGAACGCGATCATGATCGGGGTAGGGATTCAAATAGAAACCCGAAAAAATCGAACCGGCTCTACACTGAAATGCAAATTGAAACACGGAACAAGATCTCAATCGTGCTTAAGAAGTCAATCGGAAATTGAAGTAGAAATTTTGAAATGTTGAAATAACAGTGTATGGTCACGTCTATACAGATAAAGTTGCAGGCGGATGGACAAAAATGTTAAAGTTAATGTTACGAAAAATAGCTATTAAGCTCTTTGTCGTTTCGAAAGGTTCAGTAACTTTTATTGAAGCTGTATTTGCATTTATTATTTTATGACATTGTCTTATTACACGATTTGAATCACTACCTCCCAGACATGATATGTTGCTACAGAATGAGACTATTTTTTATCCAATTTGACGCGTAGTCAGTTAATTTTGTACAATGTATCTTAATACTCTTCAATGTATTGAAATTCCAGTTCCTGTGTAATAATCTAACTATGTTAGTTCTACTAACGTGTTACGTGGTAGTGTTGGCAAGAGATGGGAACTTCTGTACTACTTAAAACTTAAGAGGGTAACCCGAGCTCGTTAGGAAAGTTTCGGTGCGGGTCCTCGTGCGAGATCTGGGGCGGGCGGGCTTACAAGATCCGATTTGACTGCGCGATGATTTGCATCTAGGCGTTTAAATACTGTGAGCATCATGTGAATGCAAGTGGCACTGATGAAAATCACTCAATGTTCTGTAATTGTTGTGTGAAAAATACCGTTAGATTTACGTCCTGCAACCGTTGTACTGAATGTGTATATTTTCTTAATTACGTCTATTTCTCGCATTTATTAAATTTTCACTCGTCTCACACTTGTGTTATATATACCTACCTAGGAATTCAACGTTTTTACAAATGAATTTTTTTTTCTGATATCTTTTAGTTATCGGCGGAGCGTGAGAAAAAAAAGCAAGTAAGATGACTGAACACAACAACGGGGATTGATAAAAAAAGTGAAGTAAGAGAAGCGATTCAGTGGAATAGAGCGAAGAAGTGTTCTGAAAGGGTAAAATACGTTTAATTCTTAAGGAGATGCCAGAACAGGCTCGCACCGACTGTACCATTCCGCCACTTTACACCTCGTTTCCGCAACTTGGGTGTTAGATCCTCTGCTTGACCTACTTACTGCACTCGCAACCTGCTCCCGATCCTGTGCATTGTCGGTGTTCCACGTGACAGAGAGTATGTGGCCCTGCTGCCCATGTTCAGAAACGTATGTTTGCCTTGTGTCATACCTTTTAGCACCTGTTCGGTTTTTGTTGTAAATATTGTTTTGTCCCGATTCATTTCATTCACTCTTTGTATAATATTCTTTCTGCAACATCGATCACCATTATTCATTAACATATAAATGCTGCCTACGACGCATATTATTTTTGGAACGAAGTTCCTTGTCATGGCGTGCTGGAGGTGTCAGTTGACAGAGATCGTTACGTAAAGAAAAAGCGTCATGTCCTCACTCTTCAATTATCAACGACTTTCTCTTTGTTTCTGGCTCTTTGTAAGATACGCTTGCTTACCAAGCAATGTAAGGCGAGAGTCGAGCGCATCGTGGTGTTAAGTGTTTAAGATTTTGGTAAAAATATGTCTATGATCATGTTACATGTATTTGCAATGGATAATAATGTCTTGACGCAATTTTTTATGATTATTTTTCGATTTTTATTCGATTTTAGTAGAGATGGAGTTTTCAATTTTAAGCGTTATTTGTGATCAGACAAACGATGTCGAAGTTTATCGACCTCATATTTATATGTCTGACTGCCTGATGGCGCAGTCGGTAATGACCTTGCTCGCTGCACTGGGGGCGTGGGTTCGATTCCCGTACAAGATTGTTTATTTAAAAATTAATGTTTGTCTTGAGTCTGGGCGTTTTTAAGTATTCTATGTACATATTTACAAAAAAAGTAAATATGTATTATATCAACTATCTGGTACCCATAGTATAAACCTCAGTGCGTAATTTGAGACCAGATGGTGATGTATCTATGTCCGAAGATATTATTATTTTATGTAGATCACGTCTATAAGTTGACAGAATCTTAAAGTCCAACTCATAAAACAATCGCAATGCTGTGTTGATGATTATTCAAATTATATAGTACTAGGGCATCGTTGTGACTGATTAAAACTTCTATTACTAAAAAAAAGAGTACGCTTTGAGATGTATCTCGTCGGTTATTCTCTTTCTTGTAATTTCAGACAGTGATATTTGTCGTGAGTTGGTAATCAACTGATGTGGAATAAAAATTATTTCTCTATTTTACGAAGTACGCGCCAACACCCCAAAGATACTTCCCGAGTCGCCATAATAAGTTACTTATATTTTTTCCACCGAGGAACTTCCTAAGAAGGTTCCTCGGAAAGAAACTGCTCTTTCAAAGGCATAAATTATTAGGCGGGAGGTTTTAAATTTCTCGCCGAGAGAGCGGGTACTTTTAATTTTATTAACTCGCCGGTTCCACGACCGGCCTTAGCGGATTTAGCGCGAGCTTCGGAGGCGACCCTGTGAATTCTTTCGTCTTAATGCGGAATCGACAAATGCAATCAGCGACGACGAAGCCCAAATCAGTATTATGGAATGTTTTTAAGAGTCAATTCTAAATGTCATTGTCAGTATACTTAAAGTTATTATTGACATAGACACCTACATTATGAGTATACAAAGTAAGTGATTGACTATCGCGACATTATTAGTTTGGAGTATCAGATGCGTTAAAGAAAATCATTTCCTTAATTGAAAGGAAACACTTAGTCATAAGGAATAACTGTGGATAAATTAATAGTTATGATTTAGAGCATGGGACATGTTAGATTAGAAACGTAATTTATAAAAGTTTTCTTTTCTATTGTTCTAGAGAATGAAAAAAAAATCATACTATAATTAAGACAATTAGATAAAAAAAAGTTGGTCATGTTACGTGTACAAATAATTCTGTACTTTTTTTATTGTTGCGAACTACGCTCATAAGCAAAATAATTCACTAAAATCTTTATTTTGAAATGTGTGTGCGTTTGTTTGTATATTTAAATAAAATAAAATCTTAGATAATATTGTAATACTATCGCGCCCACAGGCAGAGCCTTGAAGGTTCTGGAATCTTCTTTAATTAATACGACTGATACGAAATTCAATCAGTTTATTCAGCTCAAAATTGAAATGTGTTCTATTGTGCTCAGCTAATACGATTGGTCGCAGAGTTCACGTACCTCTACTCCACTATACTATTGTTTTCTAAACATTCCTTTATTAACTGTCTCAATTCAACTTATACTCTTTTCAAATTCCAACCGCGCATAAAAAAAACACAAAGTTTGTCTCACTTTATTCAGCCTATTATAATAATTTATATAGGCGTACCTGATAATTAAAAGCATGTAACGTTCCCCAGAGAAGTAAAATTCTGTTCTTGATATTCCTGCGCTGAGTAGCAACTCTCTATTAAAGTAAGTAATGGCTTCTGTTATGAGAAACATCAGATTACATATCTGAACTGGATAACGATACGAATGAGTTCAAAAAAGAAATTAAGATTCCATTCGACCAAATAGCTAAAAAAAAATTACTACTAAATGCAATCAATAGTATCGTCCCCAAAAAAATGCAACAAATAATTACTAATATCCATAATGCAGACAAATGCAAAATAGGAAATTTAAACAAAAAATCAAAAAATAAAATAGAAAACGAAGCAAAAAAGGGCAAATGGAATATAATTTTATTAGAAAGCAAAATTGAGAACATACTCAAAATGCACAGGAACGTCAATATCCAAATAGCAAACGTGTCTTTCTGAGGCGATGAGACAAAAACAAGATCTAATTTGACATGGTACTAAAATTATCAGAAAACTGACAGATCTTTTCGAATAGAAGTGAATACTGAAGCTACCGATTCTAGAGATCACTAGAAATATAACTAAATAGATTGACGAAATGAGAAACACTTATGTATATTTTAAATTTAACAAACCGGACAAATGCGAGTTCAACTCGCTGTACTGTCCTGTACTGAATATTTGTCATGTTTCATTTTAATGTGACCTAAGTTTCTTTATGATTACTGGAAACAGTATGTATGGTACGGGATTGTAAAGTGAAATATTGAATATATTGTCTATTGCTCCGATCCTATCACGTTAAAAATAATTTTAGTTAAAAATATTTATTAAGCGTTATCTTTGTAATATTTTTTCATATATTTCGGGGATACACAATTTTTACTACTAATTGAGCAATTATTTTTAAAAATATTGACTTTATAGAAAAAAAAATAATTTTAATATTTCTGTCAAAATCTGTACTATACGTTGAAGTTTGGCGAAAAAAAATAAATTTTCAGCTTCTGTTAATGTATGGAGGCCTCTTTTAGAAATATTTATTTTTGTGATCTAACTACCAAACTAAGTAGCGACTTGTACAAGACAGTTTTACTTTAAATTTTATCAATAGAGATCTTATAGTTTTTTAGTAAAATGCCTGTAACATACGGACGGACGGATGGCCATGAGGAAAGTATGTGGGTTTCTTTTTCGCCATTTTTCTCAGAACTCTAAAAAGCTTTCGACACAGTCTTTATTAGTGTTCCTTTCCGAAAACTTTGCAAGATGGTTTAAACACGTGTAAATGCTACCATAAGCACATAAACATTTTATCTTATATGCACTTTGAATAATATTGAGACAGATGCTGCAAGTAGAATAAATGCATTACAATGTACTTACTTCACATTTCAACTGAAATAGCACACAGAGCAGTTTTCAGAAAACAAGGCGCTATAGTGAATGTTATCGTGACAGTAAACATGCCCAGAAAGCAAGCTTGGACCGTCGCGGCGGCTAAATTAGGGCGAGAGTGGGCAGCCTCGTTGAACGCACTCGTTACCGCCTACTCATTAGATAGACTAAAATACAGCCATATCTTAACAGACTGAACAAGGCCCGGGGCTCGTCGTCGGAGAACACTTTGTAGTACCTTTTCTAGAGATACTTGTAAGAAAATGTACCGTTTAGGCTTCCATTAAATAATTGTTTGCAAAGATTTCATTTGTATGTCAATTTTTGACGCCCATCAAGTTAATTTAATTACTTTGTAAAGCGTATTACATACTTGACGAGTTTCATTTGGTGGAGTTAATGTTGAAACAAGTGATGTCTTATCGTAATAAATTTTATTCGACTTGTTACAATTAGGTATATTTTAGAATTCGAATGGCTTTGAAGTCTAGTTATTCCATTTCAAACTTTAGAATTACATTTTTGGGGTACGTTTAGGAGATGGCCAGTATTGCTATTAGAGGTATGACGAGATCTTTCACCAACCAAATTGTCGTGGTATAGAGATTGAAAAAAATTGCTTTCCCACTTTGTCAGTGGTGAATTATTCTATTTTTTTTATTGCTATAAAATTTAGTAATGGCTTTTGTTATAAATTAATTTAGGTATCCAGAGCAATAAAATATAAAACTTTTTATTCGTTACGGACTATCAGGTGCTGTGGCATTTCACATTGGCTGAAATTTATTCATGACTGTTTTGAATTTCTAAGTTCCGTCTATGAAATAAAATTTGGTAGACGCTTGCCTACGACGTGCAGTAACGTGCAACAAGCAATTCACCGCTCACTATAGAATCTATTCTTCCACCACGTATTTTCAAATAAAGAATTGAATATCGATTCGAAAGGATTGAGAAATATCGAAAACCTTTTTACTCATCTTAGCATTTTCATGTCCGTAATGTGCTTTTTCGTGGTGTTTTCCTGGAATTACACTTTGGTACCATAAATTAAACGTGACTCTATACACTTTACACATGCCATTGCATTTCAGTATTGCGTACCACACCCGATAGTTCTTATCGTTTAGTTCAACCACCAATACAACCAATACAATATTGCTGCGCAGAGCTACATTAGCATTTTCTTCATATGCTTGGTGCTTATTACCTTGAATTTTATTGAAAACTTGAGCCCGAAAGAGCTAGTGCTAGCTACATTCTTCTGAGTGTTTCCTTAGTTCTGCAGGAATCTCACCGAGTTGAGTCGTTTTGACGTTAACTATCATTCTAGTTACCAACTTTAGCCGACCAAAGCTTTCTTTTGTATTGGTCTTTCGGTAGCATCTATAGTGTTCCTAAAACGAACAGATTTTTTTTTATATTAACGATTGAGGTCCACAGTTAGTAATCCTTATTCTAGATATATTTTTTGATGTTTACGTCTATGCTATTTGATACGGTTTTGTAGTCAGACAGCGCCAACGGGATTCTACTGCTAAGCTTAAGCCGCTTATTTGTTTGTCCGTCTATCTGTTTAAGTTTAAGGACTTGAATCGCTTGAATCGTACGTAGTAGGTAGCAAATAAAAATTTTCATAGAATGTATCTTTTAATTCTGGATATTCTGACAATGTTAAAAAAAAAACAAGAAATGAATAGAATACAAGTAATATAATTGTATTCTATGTATATTGTAGGGTGTAGTCCAGGTCGGAGTATCTTTATTACCTTTAATAAAGTCCAGGAATTCAAGTATTTAATAAAAGATGTTCCAAGCTCTGAAACGAGTATTTTTCGCTTCTTTAATGTCCTCTCCCTACGGAATTAGATACGATCTCTTATTAAACTAATTTATTACAACCCACTTTTCTATCACTATTGAAGTTTGCACACTTGAGCATCAGCCCTCGTTCCCTTTCTGTTTCACTATTTACTGCTTATTCACTTTGTATTCGCGAGCTCCGATTCTAATATCGAATATCATATACAACGCGAACCCAAACTTGCGAGCCTAAGCACAGAGGACGGATGCCTCACATGCCACCTACACCTAGCTTATTATTACAATATATATGATACAATTATAAAATGTAATAATAAGTAAAATACAAGTAATATATCATGAAAAAGTATTCTTGTTCTGTCGTAAAAACCGTAATACTATTAATTGTGAAACTCAGTACAGCTATAGAGCAAACTCTAAAAAAATAAACTAAGAATAACAGGTTAAGTTTAAGGTGATTTTGAACTAAATGTATCAAATCTAATGAAAAATACAACACATTTTTTGTGTGCTGGTGAATTGTATAATGGTACAAAATCTTCGGTGTGCAAGTCCAACTCTTACTTGGCCGGTTTAATGTATAAGCTTGCAATTTTAATCAGTTTTGTATTGCTTCTAGTCTTTTGCAGTGCGCTATAAAAGTCGTCATCACAATATGCTGTAGCACGAGAAAACATTTGCTAGCCTCTTTTTTATACTTATTGCGATAATTTTCACAATGTTTACTATCACACTACATCGATAGGTTCTAAGAATGTCCTTCTAGTCCTTAATTTATTCTTCGATTTGCGGTTGCTACCACATCGCCTTTACGTTATTCATTAATGAGCCTTTAGGTATTTCGAGTACTTCAGTGGCTTTTTTTGTAAAAGGAGGCAGAATGCCGGACGTAATGTGAGCTTCGCATTACAAGAGATTGTAAACAGAAAAATATACATGTATAATGGAGCAATGATGTTAGAAAACAGTGAGTGTATGTATGCTTGTATACTAGAGTGGAAAAGTCATGTTGACATTTTGGCATTCGGAAAAGTTTTGTGAATGTAGAATTAGGCAAGGAACACCCTGAAAAGATATGCAGACAAAATTGATCCTATATTAATATAGTAATAGTTATTTTATATTAGGTTTACTTATTCTAGTAGTTATTACGATTATTTGCAGTTACATTTAATTGCTAAGACATGAAACTCTCTTTGGATGACGATTTCGTCTAACTGCATCTACATTTCTTTATTTTTACTCTCGTTGGTCCATTCCTTCCCTGTTATTAATTTGGCACATAATCAGATGAATAAAATTTCGTTTGTCAGTGGTCTTCTATCGTATGGTTCCTATGAAATCTTTTATATATTTTTTTTATATCGTGAGATGTGACTAGATTGTTAGTTCTTCCCCATGGGTGAGTGTACCTGCGATTTTATTATTTAAATGAGAGATCACTTTTTAATTTACTGGTATACATTTTACTGCATTTTGACATGCTTTTAACTTTTTTTGTAAGCATCCAATTTGACTGTTACACAACGAGTATCCCAAAAGGCGAGTGTTCACTACAACCTGTTTCATGTATGATATAAAAAAGAAAATTAAGTTTTAAACATCTTGGTTTTAGTGAACCAAAAAGAATAAGTGATTGTAGCAACAAGTATAAATCTATGGCTTCTGTTGATTCCTTGATGGATTAAGCGTTAGTTTATATTCATATAAGGTATAATGCATTTAATTCCCATGGTTCTAACTCATTAACAGAATTTGACAGTACTGCAGCACTTGCAACTGATAAGTATATCTATATATATGAAAATGAATGTTTATATATATTTGTTATCGCTCAATTCCAACAACTTTCAATCGATTAACATGAAAATTGGCATGTATATGTACTTTTTCATGAAGATTTTTGTTCTATCCGATATGTCGCAACTTCCCACCAGGTTTCGCTGCAGCATATCAGTCTCTATACTGTCTAACGTGTCACCACGATAATTGGCATGTATGTGTTTTTTTATTTATGGAGAAAATTTTTGCGCTATTCTCTTTATTTCAATTCGACATCAGGTGGCGTTGCAGCATACCAACTTCCTACGTTTAATCGATCATCATAAAATTGCTACGTTACTATATTTTAAAACGGAGAATGTATTTGCGGTATTCATATATGTAAAGTATAATAATATAAATGTTTATCTGTTATATAGAATAAAAATGTAATGTATTGTTGAAAATATGAATAAAATTAAATTTATTTATATAAATATGAAATAAATTAGCATGACAACATCTGTTCGATTCATCTAGTTATAATATGTATAATATTTAACATCAAATCATCGTACTGTTTGTTACCATCAACTTTTAACTTCTCCGAACTGAACGGTTTTACAATGTAGTAACCATATTCAGTGATGTAATAATAAATTGTTCTTTGCTTAGCGTTTTCCGTAGCCCAAGTTCTTGATACCCTCCAAGTTTTGCTCTTAATGATATAAGGTTCACTTAGCGCGACTGTCTGAGCGCTAAAACTAGACATAGCTTTTCTCGTAAAGGCAAACCGTAAACACCTAAAGTAAAATACAAAACATACATAAACGCCAAAGGAAACAGTTAAGACTATTTAAATAGCACGATGTTTTCGTTGACGCGCTTTTGAAGTTATTCAAGTGTCATTTTAATAAACGGGTTTTTTCCCTCTCGGCCAGTCGAAAGTAATAATTAAACGTATTTTCTTTTTAAAGCGTTCACTAAAAGTAACTTTCCAGACGTAGTTAGCTTTAATACTTACAAGAACTCTCTCAGATTAAGCGTCGTTAAACGAAGAGAGAGTATTATTTGAATGGAAGTAATACGTTTTTTAATTCCGATAATTCTTAGAAGAATCTATGCTTTCGTCTGTAGAATATTTTTTTTTGTGAAATTTCGTGACTGATGTTCGTTTTATGATTAAATGATTCCAATTTTACTATTATTAATATTCATGTCTGTCTGTTTCCTCGTCTGTATGTCTTTTTATACCTTAAGAACGATTTAACCGATCGTGATGAAAATTGGTAGGATATAGTCTGAAAATATGATTGCGAAAATGACAGTCAGTCCTTCTGTTTGTTTCTCTGTATGTATATTATTACATTACTTAAAAAAAAATCATAGATCTTGATGCAAATTAGTATACACACAGATCATGCGATTGCACAAATAATAGGCTATTGTGTGTCTGTCTGTATCTTCTTTTACAACCTAAAAACGGTTTCACCGATCACATCGAAAGTTAAGATAGTATAAAAATAAGTGATTGCGCAAACGATAAGGTTTGTCTGTCTATTTACCTATCTGTATGTCCTTTGTATCTCAAAAAACTATAACTGATACTTATGAGAATTGGAATACAGGCGGAAGATGTGATTGGGTAAATAATAGACTAGAATAAACATAAGAACTCGATGTACCGTATAGTAACCATTAAAAATATTATTTTTTGTTAAGAGCTATATTCATTTATTTTTGTATAGTTTTGTATGTGTTAAAATTATGACCGTGTTTGTGAGTCATAATTTTATCACGGCTTTTCATGTTTAATAGGTTATTTAAATCTGTCATTAAATCTGTTGTCATTTATTTTAAAACAAAAGATGTATTTAGTTGTCATTTGTTTATAATCACGAAAATTTGTAAATTTGGATCTAGGACGTAATCTATGGAACGACTGATTCGATTTCAAAAATTCTATCATTAATACGAAACTATTATCTGACTCCTGAGTGAATTGAGTCATTTTTGATAAATGTATGGATAATAAAAAATCACATTAACAATAATTGAAGTCAGAAAAACTACATTTTTGGTTGATTTATTGACATACGCTGCCTAAACGGTTTGAAATAAGGAAATAAAACGTATATCAAAAATATTAACCTTTAATATTATTATAAATATATCCACGACATCATATACATATAGTATAGTGTAGCTCAGGGTGATTTTCTTTAGAATCTTTGATGAATTCAAGTATTTAAATAAAAAAGGTCTCAGGCTCAGAACCGTTTATTGTTCGGTTCCTCAGTATTCTCTCCTTGCGAATTTTAATACGATCTTTTACCAAGTTACTTATAACAACCCACTTTTCTATTACCATTAAAGCTCGTGCACTTGGGCATCAGCCCTCGTCCCTTTTCTATGTATTTCTATATACTTCTTATTCACTTATTTTAACCACAGTTTAATATTTTAGCCACATAGATGTAGTTTACGATAAAATTAAAAGAAATTTATCAAATGAAGTCCGTATAGAGTTTTTAAGTACACTATGAATTCTTATAAGACCAAATAATTTAATCAGTATGCTCATGTCAGTACGCAACGGCTCGGTGATTAAGACTTCGGCTTCGGATGAGAAGTTATCAAGTTCTATTTTAACCATGACCGAATTGACAAATCAGTTTTTAATTGAAATCGATCCAAAACACACGTTCCGTGCCTCAGAGATCCCCTACCTGAGGATGTTGTCACCTCGTTGGTGACGACAATCTTTGCATAAGGATATGGATAAAGAAATTGCTTTTTACAATATACTAACTCATGCAGTAGTTTATTAAATAATGTAAAATGAAAGTAATAAGTTTATAAACGGAGAAAAGCAACTCATGCATACGATATTTTCGAAATTATAAACCTGTTCAAAATTAAATTTCACCAAACGATTGTCTAATATAAGGATTGAGTAAAAAATAATATTTGGAAAATGACTTTTTATCGGAGTAAAATAGAGGTGACATTTGTATGAAACTTTTTATGGAAAAGGTACGATTATGTTTATTATGAATATTCCTTATTAAAAATGGCTAGATACGTCTTTTGCACTTAGTTGAAGAATTTGTAGGGTTGAATAATGTATAAAAATGAGCGTGTATTTTGTCAGTCTTCTATTGTGCCTAAACTATTCACATCCAATTAATGTAAAACTCGCAGTAGGTTGTGCTCGCAAAAGGGTACGTTTCTGAAAAAAAAGTAAAAACTGTCCCCAATTTCATGTACGTATTCCTACTATTGTACCAAATTACTGATGATATTGTAAAAATTCCTTCATTTATAAGAATTCCTTAATAAAATAAATTATGAAATTTTTCTTTGGTATTATCTGCATATTTGTGTTATTACAGCTATTATATATTCTTCCAGTCATAAAAAGCTATACTATTTCCGAGTTTATACACTCTAAGTTTTATTTCGGTACTAGCCCCATCAAAATCGGAATCAAGATCGAAATCAAGTACATGACTAAAATTAGAATCAAGGTCAATATAGGAATTGGAACAAGAAGCAGTACCTATACCAGGATTCAGAACTGGACTAGAATCGTAATTTACTTAAATTGAACTCGGGTTTGCAGTCAAAGACGGGACTGTGTTTGGAAACGAGAGTGAGACAAATTGTCATCGAGAGCAGGACCAGGATTAGAACCGAGAAGGAGAGAGGGATCGGAATCATGACTAAGTTCGTGATTGACAGATATATAAGATGAATAAATTTATTCTTTTTCCGCGCGAGCGGAGTTACGGGCAGAAGCTATTTCTATACTATTTGTCAAATTATGCACTTGGACAAATTATTATTATCACTATTAACTTACAAATTATAGAATATAAGCGCTTACATCTGCTCCATCTATACTTCATATGTAACACAAAATAATTTAGAAATATGAAAGGGATGTGGAAACGTTTGATCGTTGTTTTTAGTTAAACTGGTCCAAATACATGAGGGTGGAATATTTGTTACGTTAAGGTTGTATGCATACTATTAGTACATCCTGAACGAAAAAGTTAAGCCGCAGCAGACAGGCAAAATTAATACTTGTGTAAATACAAAAATAAAATACGAAATGAGTGCGTAAATACACCACGGAAAAAGAGCTGTAAGCTTTCTTCTTAGAGGGAAAATCACAGATATATTTCCTAGAATGTGGTAAGCAGGTGATTCAAAAATTCGCCTTGGGAATTACTCGCGACAACCCGAAAGTCTAAGGGTTCAAAACGTGTCTGGGAAAGCAAAACATTGTAGCCTATTTAAATGCAAATCGTTTCACGTTTGAAATGTGTAAAACTAGACGAATGCATGCTTAAAGTATATGTTTAACAACCTACATATTCGTATAGGACAAGCGTTTCGGTGCGAGCTATTCATTAGGGTTTCTACCACCTATAAAAGTTTGTAGAACAGTTGACCCCGAAGGCAATCTCTAAAACTTTTCGCTATGATATTTATATATGTATTTTTGAGCCCCATGAGTTATAAATATTGTAATTATGAGTTTTTGAGCTCAATAAGTTGAAACACGGTTGAACTTTGGCCTTTCCCTGAAACTTCTTACTACCTTCGCGCTTAAATTGTTAAAAATAAAGGAGCAGTAAATTATTGAGGTCATGATGAGCGTTTTGAACTCTTACAATTCCAAAAACTCAATATGTAAAAAATAAACATTTTTTTAAATTACTCCACCACAATATCTTTGGAATACGTTATTTGATTACGATTTGCTTTCGCCATCCGACGCAGTTTCTTAAATAAAAAAGGTGACCGAGTCCCAAACATCGATCCATCAACATTTTTACATGTCATTTTGAAAAAAAAATTTTTTCCGTATATTTTGTTAACGATATCTCCCGAATGAATTAACCAATTTTGATGCAGTTTATGATAATGAACGTTGTTTGTTACAAAAAAGAGTCGGTTAGATTTTACAATTTATCGGTACCCTAGTTTAAAAAAATCAAAGATCGACGTTATTTTTTAGTGAGAGCAAATGGATAAATTTTGAAATCCATTGGTATAGCAATTTATTAAATATTGTGCAAAAACACTTTTTTTTTTATTTTCAACGATATCTTTCAAAGTCAAATTCATAATAACTTTATAAGTTATAAAATAATACTTGAAATACATGATAATTTATTGTGAATTTACACTTTCCTGATCGTTCGGAAGGCAGTTTTCCCTCAAGAAGATTGTCCAATAAACTTGAGGGTAGCTCTTTTATAATTTCATCATGCATAACCACAACACATACAAAACTATTAATGAACGAAATAGTCCGGTAAGAAGTCGAACCGCTTATGCCCATTGATATTTGCCTTCTAAATATTCGGAAATTGTGTAATAGCCTTATTTAATGAGTGATTGTTTAATAATACTCCTAAATTCATATAAGGGTAAATCTTGTATATCTACAAGATATACAAGATTTACACAGAGCTCTCTAAATGGATTTATGAATTTGTATAGTCGTCTGACATGTAAACACAGTTTATATTTATATCTGGTACTGAGTTTATGTCGATCACTATTTCTTTTAAACATTTCTACATTTTTTTGACATATAATAAATTTTTATATATGAATTGGGATGCCAGAGTCAAGATTAAAATTTCCTTAAACTTATTTTTAAAACATACAGTAGGTCCGACCTTGTAAATCACGCGAAAAGCCCGCGTCTGCAGTGCGAAAATTTTATGAATATCTACGGCATAATCTCAGAGTAAGATACCATACGACATCAAGCAATGGAAACTGCCAAAATAAACTAATTTAGCAGTTTCGACGTCTGATAAATTTCTTATTTTTTTGACTGTATAGGCGGCAGAGCTAAGCCTGTTAGCCAACTAACTTACTGATGTGAGGACCCCAATGAAGCCTTTATATAATTATCTGAAGTAATTATCAGGAATACGGTAGCATTAACAAAATCCAATTCTTTGTTACGTTTAGGTAAAAATGCGGAAGAAAAACACCAAACAGTTTGTGTCAACCTCGGTGTGGCACTGTACATACTACATAAATTGGTAAACACGTACACAACATATTGTTTAACTAAAATAATTATAATCTTGTCTTGATAAAGATAAAGTAATTAAATACGAAAACACAAAAATATAGTTCGCGTAAAACGTCGGTGTCATGACATTTCTTTCTTGTCAAACTTTATTATTCTTCACAGCGTCGCGACACACGGAGTCCGGATACGCCACATCACTCCCCCCCTGAGACCGTTCTACGGGCGATAGTAATCAGGGAATCTAACTGTGCGTCCTGAACGTGTTCTTTTTATATTTCTGTGTTCCGGGTTTAGTTCTGGGACTGATTTAGGCTCTCTGGTGGCGGTGTGGACAGTATTTAGTAATTCGTCGTCGACAGTGTAGGCCGGTTTTATTCTTTCGATTGATACTGTCGTTCGTTTTCCATTGACTAAAATGGTAAAGATTTTGTCTCCTCTTTTTAATACTTCGTGTGGTCCCGTATATGCAGGTTGAAAACAGCTACGTATAGTGTCCTCTCTTAGAAAGACGTGAGTTGTGGTGTTGTCGATTAAGCGGCGGTTTCTGATATCCACCATTAGATTGTAAAACTGGAGAAAGTCTGCTCCAATTATAGGTTTGGTGACATCAGCCACGACAAATCGCCACGGATAGGCTCGACGTAATGATAAGTTTAACTCCAGGTTGACGTAGCCGTAAGTATTTATAGTTGTTCCGTTTGCAGCACTCAATTGATAGGTAGTCCTTGTACGTCGCTGTTGCACGGCCAAGCGTGGGAAAACGCAAAGCTCGCTTCCGGTGTCTACGAGGAATTGCATTTTGGTGCAGCGGTCTGTTACAAACAGGCGACCAGGTACGTTGGGGCAGCCGTCTGTCGCCATTAGCGACTGCCCGGTGTGTTTTCCGCCTTGAAGTCGCATGGTTTGACACATTTATTGGCCTTGTTCGCATATCGGGAGTGATACCAGCATGTAGGATATTTGCGGTAGCTAGAGTCGGATCTGGTACAAGACTTGCTGCGTGAGCGTCCTTGGGGGTGGCCATGTGACTTTGGACGCAATTGGCGATAGGAATGAGTAGTCAGCTGCCTCATTTGACATCTGAGTTCAGCTATTTCACTAGTTAAGTTCTCTAGTGTGGAAGCATGGGCTGATACGGTGGAAGTGCACGCGACTTGTAGGGATGGAGGAGCTATCTCGTGTACTCGGTCGGCCAAATCGGCGAGCAACTCCAAAGTAGGTGCTGTCTGCCCGGCGATGACTGTTTGTATATTTTGTGGTAAGCGGCTTGTCCATATTGTGATGAGTAAGTCATTGGAGATGTCGGAACCGGCCAGGCCTTGTAAGTGGCGGAGAAATTGCGAAGGTTTGCGGTCGCCAAGTTCCTCGTGCATGAGAAGTTGCTTTAGTTTCCGCTCTTTCGAATCTGATAGACGTTTGACAAGCTCTGTTTTTAATATTTCGTATTTGCCAGTCGTTGGAGGGTTTACGATAATATCTTTGACTTCTCGTAAATGCGTTTGGTCTAATTGTGCGATGACATAATTATATTTCGTCAAATCTGCCGTTATTCCGGCGTTCATAAACTGACCTTCGACTTGAGCAAACCATATTATAGGTTCTTCAGGCCAAAACGGTGGAATTTTTGTAGTAAGTCGACAAACTTCGTTAAACGTGCCGGGCGAGGCAATGGAATCAGATCCGGCATCTTCATTGTTTTGTGTTCTTGGCATTTTAATAAAATATTTATATTTTGTTATTTGTATATTTTAGCGATCACGTCGGGGTCACCAGTTTTAGGTAAAAATGCGGAAGAAAACACCAAACAGTTTGTGTCAACCTCGGTGTGGCACTGTACATACTACATAAATTGGTAAACACGTACACAACATATTGTTTAACTAAAATAATTATAATCTTGTCTTGATAAAGATAAAGTAATTAAATACGAAAACACAAAAATATAGTTCGCGTAAAAAGTCGGTGTCATGACATTTCTTTCTTGTCAAACTTTATTATTCTTCACAGCGTCGCGACACACGGAGTCCGGATACGCCACATTACGTACTGAAATAGTTTCGGATCCATGTCTTACATTTGGATGAGACTTTAATATATTTTGTTTTCATTTTATTAAGAATAACGGTATTTGCAGTAAGTCATTTCTCTACCTTAAAGATAGTATTGTTCACATCGTCATAAGTGGGCTCTTCTCTTTTAACTTTGAATAACAATGAAGTGTCTTCTGCAAACCGTACTATCCCATGAACATTCTTGACAAAGTTGGGTAAGTTATTTAAGTAGATTAAAAAAAAAAGGGATCAAGAATTTAATCCTGTGGTACATTCATGTGGACTACAGATTCAAGTGATCTCATGCCACTGACATCGACGCTATGAACTCTGTTACCTAAGCACTATTTCAGAAGGTCGAGTTTCCGGCTTATTACTCCGTAGTGACGTAGTTTCCCGATCAAGATTTCATGATAAACACAATCGAATGCCTTGGAGAGATCGTAAAATACTCCAACTGCATCACATGAATCCTACCAAGGTTCAAAAATATTTGCATAACCTCAAAGCCAGCATTGAATTATTGAGCAATCCTGAGTAAAACCGAACTGGTCGTTAGACATTAATTTATTAGTATAAAAATGTACTAACAACTGATATAAAATTAATTTTTCAAAAATTTTATTAATAATGATTTGCTTTACAACTTCATGTATATAGTTGCGTTCCTCGGAAAAATTGAAAAACCAAGATAAAGTATAATTTAAATATTGCTCTATTTAGCATAGTTCATGAAATTTTGAGGTAAATACTTTGTTGCTATATTATTGGTTCACAACAACGGATGCGCTTCGTGATATAAACTACAGATGGCATTACGTAAGTAAAATGCGTAGATGAACTTTGAAATCTATCTATTTACTGTTAGAAACGAACATTAGTAACTTATTGCTTGAGCAACGCACCGTTGTACAAGCACTATTAATAATAAGTTTTTAAGAATGTAATCCGAAAACTGAATTATTAATTGAAAAACAATTATTTGACCGATTGTCAAGCTTCTTTTTATCTTCTCTTTACGCATTCTGTTTTCTTCTTATTATTTGATTCATTTTCGTATTGTACGTAGTGTTTGGAATATTTGTGACTTGAAGCGACACTAGCAAAGAACATCTCTGATGATTGGTAGTGTTGCACAAATATATATAATATTCCAAAAATCGGGGATGTATCGCGAAGTAAACAAAAAACAGTTCGTCGTTAATAAAACATCGGACACTTCCGATTTGAATTATGGCAGAGTATTATTTTACGGTCTAAGTTCAACAAACTGTAAAATATGGTTAACGGCTTTGCAAGTTCTCGACTCGGCTTAGTTTATATGTTAACTTGTACAAATTACGTTAGGACATCTGCACCTGTGACCGCAACTTTATTAATTTACTGCCTCCCCATGGACTGGGGCGTTTTAGTTGGATTTAGGGCAGGCTGTTTGCTTTGGTTCCGACGCCGAGATACGTTACTACGGACGAGCTTATAAACGGCAACATGTATATCAATAGCCAAAACAGCCAAAACAGCCAATACAGATCTCAATATTAATTAATTTATAAAAAATGTATTATATGTAAAAGGAAATTTAGAAATATTCAAAAGAAATAGTAATCCATATGAACTCAATACCAGAAATAAAAATAAACTGATTTCACATGTTAGTCGACTGTGTAAAACCACAAATTCATTTAGAGGGCTATGTGTGCGCATGTTCAATAAGCTCCCTGTCGATAAAAAAGAATTACCCCCATATAAATTTAAGTGTAATTAAACAATCACTTGATAAAAAAGGGTATTATACAATTTCTGAATATTTAGAAGATAAATGTCCATGGGCATGAGCGGCTCGACTTCTTACCGGGCTGTTTCGTTCTTAATGGTTTTGTATTTGTTTTGGCTATATATGAGCAGATTAGAAAAGAGCTACCCTTAAGTTTCTTGCTCGTTCTTTTTGAGGGAAAACTGCCTTCCGAACGAGCGGTAAAGTGTAAATTCGCAAAAAAATGATGACGTATTTCAAGTGTTATTTTGTAACCTATGAAATAAAGATATTTTGAATTTGAATTTGAAATGTTTTCATGGGGCGCGGAACTGGATAGATATCCGAAACATATTTTGTCTTTGTTTCATCGACCGTGAAAGAAAGATAAGAATTTGCATCGCATGCGCATTTCAAACCTTATACATGCAACCTTATGGGCTTACGGTATTTGTTGCTCGAGGTTTTACCTGAAATAGCATAGCGTTTCGAATTCAAACTTAATACATGAATTGATGTGTGGATTGATACGGATGTTGGTTAAATAACTAGGTCGCTTATTTAACCAACATCCGCGTCAGTTAGGTGTAGCTCATATTTAACTTGTGTATTTCCATGTCATATATCTTATTTAATTTCAATATTCATTGTCTCAATAATGGTTAGTAGTAATGGACACAAGCAAATACCGGACAACAATAGATTACCTTTGCAAAACGTTCTGTTAATTACTAATGCATGTTATCTCAAAATGGTAGCATTTATTCTTTTGGATCTATATGCCGGAAATTGTTGCACAACGAATTGTCGCAGGTGCGATTGTGTGTCGACGAACACATAGCTGAAAATTAAGAATAAGTCGATCGAAGACGCAGCCAGTTATCTCAACCTGGCTTCTCAGTTTATAGACGAGAATATATTATATGTAAAAAAAAAAATAGAAATATTTAATAGAAAAACACGTACTGCTAGAAATAAAAACGAACTGCGTTTGCTATTTTACATATTAGGTGACTACGTAAAGTCACGAATTTATTTAAGAAGCTCTATGCGCGCATGTTCGATGGAGTCTTGTAGATACACAAGGTTTACCCTTATGTAAATTTGAGAACATTATTAAACAAATACTCAGTAAAAAATGAACTTATACAATTTTTGAATATTTAATAAACAAATATCCATGGGCATAAGCACGTCGACTTTTTATCGGGCTGTTTAACTTAGTAATAGTTCTGTATTTATTTCGTTATGTACGATAAAAAGTAGAAAAAAGCTACCTTTACGTTTCTTGTCCGTTGTTCTCGAGGAAAAACTACGTTTCTAACGTATGATAAAGTGGTAGATTAGCAAAAACTATGAGATATTTCAAGGATTTTTTTAATGACCTATTAAAGAAAGATTTTTTTTGAATGCGATGTTTAAATTCGAAAGTCAATTACAAATTGCATGTAAGTCAGACTGTAATAGAAAGTAACAAGAAAAATAACAATGTACGTTAACAACCTTCTTTTGTATTAAAAAGAGTGTAAATTGTTAAAGTGTCTTAAGCGAATTACAAGTATTGAGGTTAGCATTAAGTAGACCGCCATAAGATACTAAGTAATCAGAAAGGTTAGTACTTATAAATAAGCCAAGTCTTGTTTTATCGATTTAGATAAATATAAGAGTATTTGTCTCGAAAAAATGATAGTCTAGGTTATTTGAACTGTTACGATAAAACGAAATATGAATGTCTAGACTTGAAATGAGTTACGTCAACTTTCGTAATAAAACCAAAAGCATAGAGACAAGTCTCTAATCTATTATTTACGACTATAAAAACGATTCTTTTCTTTCGCACAAATCTCATAGTACATTTCCAGTTGTACATACAATAATTTGTAGACAAAAGAATATGAAATGACTCGCAATATTAACATTATATTGTATTTCAAGCTGACGGCATTATAAACGGATAACGGTTCTTTGTAAAGGAGGGCTCGTAACGTGGAGATGTATACGCCCTGAAGAAGAAAAAAAAAATAAGAAACAGCTAAATTACCATTCGACGGCGTATCTCGTTACGTAGAAAAGGACAGCGGGCCGTCGCTCTCGACGAATTAAGCCCGGGCGCCGGCAGATTACGCTCTCGCAAATCTACTTTTGATTGCATCGTAATCACGGATACACGCTCCGGTTTTATTAAGTAGCCGTGTACAGACGGACGGCTCTCCGATCGAAATGTTTGGCGTGAATATTTTTCTACGTGAATCCCGTATGGATGTATGTCTTCGTCTTTTATGTCGGACAATCTGTCTGGTTATCGTGCAACGTTGTACATGCAACCTAATAGAGTCCCGTTCTCGCTTGCAATTACAAAGCGGATTCTGATTCCTAAAATTCATTAGAATCGAACATATAAATTTCTATTTTATAAATTAAATGGACGAACGTATAAAAATATTTGATGCTAATTTCAAAATATTTTTTTAGCCTCAAGTAGCTTACGTCTGACTATCTGATCGCATGGATGCATGTTTTGAATTATCCTTTATCTTGTGTACTGAAATTTAAATTTTTACAGGTTGTGTGAAATATGACTATGAAATGTGTGGAATATAACAGTGGCGATACAAACAAAAGTATAATTAGTATAACTATCATGTATGCTCTTGAGTCTAACAATTAATAATAGAGACGCTTGCCTGCAACATGCATTAACATGCAGCATGCAAACCATGACCTCAGATCTTTGCATCTCTTCAAATGATTGAATATTATTCCAGATTGACAGATATCGAACACCTAAGCAAGTGTTATTTATTTTAATAATTATCTTATTCCGCCAACAGTTAGCAGAATAAGATATTATTAAAATAAATATTACATGCTTAGGTGTTCGATATCTGTCAATCCTCTGGAATCAATATTCAATCATTTGGATAGAAATTCGTAGTGGAGAGACAGATTCGAGGGTCGGCGGTGGGTTGCATGCTGCATGTTAATGCATGTTGCAGGCAAGCGTCTACTATTGATTTCCGCGAATTAACACCTCACACAATACAATATTAGTAATAGAAACTAGCGGTAACTTGTTGCTGCGCCATACAGGGGCGCCAAACTTGGTCTACCTCTTGTGCATACTCTTGAGTACGAATATTCTATTTTAAAACAACTACAAATAGGCGTATACACTCATATACAATTTCTCAGAGTTGAAATAAAAATGATTTTTCCTTGACCGAGAATCAATCAAAAACTACTGAACATGTCAATATGGATTTTGACGCGGAAAGGTTTGTAAAATGTTTAAGGCTGTAGATTGTAGAAAGGTTGTAGATTGTAAATGCCAAAATAAAGACTGGAATGTTAGTGGTAAAAGTTAGCTTCTATGATTTCTGATTGATTAAGATTAAAAATAATCAGTTCTAATCTTAAAAAAAATGTCTGTGGCAGAGATAGGTACGTTTGTTGAGCGTTATTCTTAAGTCAAGGGGTAAGGAATCAGGAAATACGAAAATAAAGGGGACCCTCATTCAATAAAACAACTGACTTTTAAGATTGATGATTACTGATATCTACTGCAAAAAAAAAAAAATTAAAATACGACATCAGTGAGTTATTTTTGGAATATCAACTTCCTTACAATTTTCTGTATTTTATATAACGTGATAACGTTATACTAAAATAATAGTACAGCAGAATAATAATGGCCGGTTTCCATACTTATACATGCTTATATCCAGTTTTCTACACTTTTATACTTTAAAAAGTCAAAAGAAGAAAGCCTAAGGAGGTCGAGTACGTGTAGTATTCCGCGGTAGGTTTTATTTTACAAAGGGTACCTTCTCAAAGGCCCGCGGCGCGATACGCCCGCGTCGATGGGCGCGCCTGGCGACGACGTCTCGGATGACTCCTGCCGGTCGTCGGGCTCCTGTGTTCTTTGACGGCTCGCAGATCGGCCGAGGGATCGTCTCAGAATAAAAAGGACGATTTCCTCATATCTCATAAATATCAGCGCGACCGCCTGAGTCACGAGCGTCGTATTTACCGAGCAAAGACTCAATTACTGACAAATTGTATATGATGCTATGAGACACAGAGATAGATAGATTTGTCAGGATTGATCGCTTTGAACGTAAATTCTCGATGACCGCCCACTGCCATTCTGGGGCTTTTAAAGATCGTTGTCACCAATACGATGAAGAGATGATGTAAAAGTCCCACGACACGATATACTTACCGATGAAAAGAGCATAAATTTAAGTTCAGTTGAAACTCATTGGTCAATCCCTTGTCATGATAGGATTCGAATGTGATACCTTCCCGGATTAAAAGCAACAATATTGTCCTCTCGGCCACTTCCGATCCGATTTGGTTTTGCTGCGACTCGTGTATTTGCTGTCATATGAAGACACTGGGCAGGTTTACAAAGTAGTTTAAGCAGTTATACGAATTTTAATGTTTTCTATTTACAAAACAAAAACCACTACGACACTTACGCAGAATTATATTTAAGTTTTTCAATACAATATGTTGTTTGACCAAGCTTAGGTATATATTTCTTTACGTTACATTACGTAAAGGAATAACGACTATAATAACAAATGAGGTTGGAAAAACGCTCCCTGCAAAGGCGCTCTCCAGAGATACCCTTCCCATACCTTTAAATATGAGAAAATATAATGGCCTGTATCTAGACTTTTTATGTGAGATATAGTGATTTCTTCTATTCTCTAAAGAAAATTGAAAAGATTTGGGTGGTCTTTACCTGGATTTATAACCTTGTAACAAATCGCGTGACTGAAATGAAATTGGAACGGATAGTCTATTGATGTCAGAATCTTCAGTGGGACTAAGTGAGATCCAAAACCAAAAGAGGACGAAACCGGAATTGAATCGAAATTGCATTGAGAACTGGGATCGATATCAAAATTATATTCTTGAACGAAATTAGAAGCGGAAAGAAGCGGAAATTTAAATAAAAGGGGAAGGATTTTATTTTAAACGTACGTCGGCCGAACCGAGGTTCAGCTGCTGGTTTTATACAAATATGTATATCAATGTATGTAATAACAATTTTTTCTTTAATGCAGAATGTGCAAAATATTACTCACAAACAAAATAGTTCATAAAACAAAAAAAACCCTTTGCCTTTACAATTCGATTTTGATACAATTTTAATAAAGAAATTTCACTTTGTGTAGAATACGGACAAATGACTTCTATAGTCCACGAGCTTATTACACGATATTAATTTATTTCAGGTATTATTACGAATGCATGGGGGAAACGCGAAAACAAATTACTGATTTCAATTTGGAGTTCGTCAGACGTATCGAGGGGCCGACGCGGTTTTATGCCCAGATAATACCGAAAACTGGGTCATTCATTTTTTTACGCCGGACGAATTACGCTCGAGTTCAATTTACTCTGATACTGTACATCGGATGTCGCTTCACTCGAGAGGGCAAAAAGTACTTCGATCATTTCGTGATATCACTATGCCATCAGTCGGCACGACACGTGATTATTAACGGTCTCAAACTATTACATATATAAGAAGAGTTTCGGGAGTCGGTGTTACCGTAAAATATTTTTTTATACATAGCATAATAAATCTAATGTTACAGAACTGTGCTGTAGCCAACCAGCTGCGGCACGAAAATGTGGTGACTCAATCATCGAGACACTATGCTCTTACAAAACGTAAACGTGAAGTAACAGCTTCTGCTGCCGATTTCGTCCAGCTAGTGAGTATTTCTGTCGTCCACTCTTCCATTACCCCACTTCCTCTTCACAACCCGCTCCCTCACTATTCTATTCTACTCCCATTAAGTATCCAATTCTTACCCAAGAGGCCGGCAACGCACTGGTGATTTCTCTGGGGTTGCGCGAATCCTTAGACGGCGTTGACCATAGACTACAAGCCGATGGAAGAAATTACCCTATGAAATGACTTACCGTGAATTAATTACGTTTAGAAGGCTGCTACCATATCAGAAAATAACTCTCAGCCTTATGCCGTCACTTTTGAGTGTTACAAAATTGAATTTTTCAGGTTGAAATTAGATATTGAGATAATGCATTTTTGTTCGGCTTTCTTCTAGTTGATAGATTAGTAAGAAAAATGAGAAAAAACCTAGTTCCGTACAAAAGTAGTGGTCCCGGAAGTCAATACAACTTTTTAATACGCCGATAATTATAGAAAAAATATAGGTAACTTATTAATTTACGGTTATCTATACTTATACAGATACATCACTTATAAACGCCGTACGTATTTCCAGTACAGAAGTGAAATTCTGGGAGTTACAATCCTGATAGTATAGAGCAAAGGCGGCTCGTCTTAAAGAGCGCTGGTGCAGTGCACTCCCACAAAAATTAAATAATAAATATATTTCTTTATGTAACCTATAAGACTTATATACATTCTACTATACCTGCCTATGCACTCATAATAACAGATTACTAGAAACTACCTACGCGTATTAAGTTGAAAGTTCTCTAACATATTTGGTGTTAAGTTGCAACGAGTGGAGCGCCAGCGATTGCGCTCCTATGGAGCAAATTTTAGTACAATCTCTTGCACTGTATTCAAGGAGTGCGAAAGAGAAACATCGACACGGTTCGACGCGTGAAACAAAAAATTTTATATGAGAAATGAACTTCATCTGGAGCGCCGCTCTTGCGCTACGTTGCCAGATCGCGGTGTGGTGGCGACTCGCCATTGACAATTTGACATATGTGGCCATGGCGAATGACTCGCGGAGAAATGCGTTGTTGCCGTCCATCATGTAAACAAACAAACGTGTATTTTAAACCGGTCATTAGTGCCGTGTCGTGTGTCGGTTTGTTGGTTATTTTACGGTAGTTTCTTGTAATTTACGTATTAAAAATAGTTTGTGCGCAACGTTTGTGTTAAAAATGGAACAATACAATGTGACTTTTATTAAACATTGTGAAAAAACTCTAGAAATGCGTCTCGAACTGAAAGCTAAGGGACCACCACGGCCTGAAATTGCACTTACTCAAAAATGTCGTTCGAAAACTAAAACTTGTACGCGTGCTTTTAAATCTGAACAATATATCAAAACACCTTGGTTGTGTGGTTGTGAAGACAGTAATAAATTATTTTGTTTCCCGTACTCGAGAAACAAAATACCTGCCGCTCCACAGACGAAATGGAATTATAATACACGTATAGTGAAAGCTATACACGATAATTTAGAGCCTTTGAAAGAGTGTATGCAAGCAATAATGGACAGTCATAACAGTGATCCCAATAGCTACAATCAAGCTCAATCGCTCCTTTCATATTCAAATAATGAAAACTTTTTGTATTGGCTGAACTTTTATGCGACGCTTATGCCGCATTGTGAAATGTTGTTTAAATTTTTACAGTCTCGATCACTTGACTCGATTAAAATCATGAATGAAGTCAGTAAATTCGAAAGAGCCATAAACGAGTTACGTGATGCAGTTCCACCACCTTCGTCGAAGAAAAAACGTCGTCCTGATGACGTCAATCATTCTGTTATGAGAAAAGAAGTATGTGACGTATTAAGAGTGCAGATTAAAGACAGATTTATACATACGAACCATTTATTGGCTCCTAAATTGTTCTACACAGATAGATTTGCGGACTACAATAAGAGTTTTCCTGAAGATGATTTTAAAAAAATTGTAAACACTTACAATTTCCTAGAAAAAACCAAACTAAAAAATGAGTTGTTAGTAATTTATAGCAGAGAAGATTTTCACAATGCTGACGGCGCCTTTGCTTTACTTCAATGTTTTATGGAATTTTCATTAGAATCTGTATTTCCTAAAAGCATGAAACTTTTAAATATTGTATGCACTATTCCTATGACCTCAATAGAAAGTGAACGCTGTTTTTCGACGTTAAATAAAGTAAAAACGTTTACGCGCAATACTATGGCGCAAGACTGTCTTAATGCATTATGTATGATAAGCATAGAAAAACACTTAATTAATTCAATATCAGATTTTCACAAGAAAGTGATAGATGTCTTCGCTCGCCAAAAAGACCGGCGAATTGATTTTTTATATAAATAAAGTTAATGGTAAGATCTTGTTTTTTGTTTTTATTTTTATTGAACACCCATAAAAATATGTCACGAGCCGCCTCTGGTATAGAGAATGATGATTTGACACAAAATAAAATTTAATGATATTGAAAGTATTTCAGGAATAGATAACATTTTTCAACATGCCGTACACTTTTTATGGAACATAGAGGTGTCTGGGGAAAATTACTTGCATCCGAAAAGAAGGACTTTCCGGTGACTTTTAATTAACATAGATCGCTAATACTTTGGCAATGATCAATAAAAAATCTTATTATAATCATTCAACACAACAATGTTATCAGAATATTAAGACATGTGAGAATTACACTTAAATGTAGTATTATTTCTTTATTTATTTATCAAATTTATTATTAGTATAAAGTTTTTACAAATACCAGTATATATTCACCTTCTAAAATAAAATCATATTTCTGTCTTAATTTATGAAATGAAATAAGGTTTTTGATGTTTTGATTTAACGAGTATTAATTATTTAATTTCTTTTATTTTCTTATCAAATTGTAAATTAAAAATTTAATATAGATGCATATATGTGATACAGAATTTAGATAAATGAATCTCATTGTCTATCCCCTTACTGAACTTTCTGTGTGAGATATCAACTCAGACAAAGAAAATGACAATGTCTAAGGGTATTTCGATAGGCCTGATAGAAATACTAACAAAACATCTCACGATAAAATATTTTGAATATTTCCTGTGAAAATATTTTGGACGGCCTAGAGGAAATTTAGAATATTGAAACATAACTTGAAACAGAACTAACTATAATGCCACCGCAACTTAACATGATAATTGTGTGTTAATAGATCAAAGCGGCCACAGAACGCGGGCGGACGGGCGGGCGCCGTCGGCGTTGACTAGGCTGGCCACGGTTTCTGAGAGCAGATAGCACTTTTTATCTCTGCACAAAAAAAAAAAACCTTTATCGCAAAAATATATCCCTGTATATTATTTGATAAAGCAATAGTGATATGATAGCTTGAAAATGTGCATCGTCAATAAATGTTAAAAAGTTGTCCATGTGTAGAAATTGTGTATACGCAGAGTTAGAGCAAATCACGCATGTATCGACACACATTTATAGGTTACACAATTTATGATGGTCAAAAGTATAAAATATCTAAGCTAAAGATAGACGAAAGGATAAGTGCTTTAAGAAATTGAGGTACGTAAGATTTTAGCATCCTTTGATAAGTATTTCAGTAATAAAATATTGGGCACTTTTTTTGGGCATTTAGATGTTTAAGTAATACTTAGATATCTGTATTAATGCTTTAAGTTAAATAAATTTTAATTCAATGACTTTAAAGAAATCAAACACGCAAAAAATAAGCGTATGTGAATGAATTTAAACGCTAATTATCACAGCATATTTTAAACAAAAATACATTTAACCAATTTCGAATTTAGCTTTGTTAAATATATTTCATTGTAATAGCTGCACAATTTGTTGAATTAAAAAAATAATGCACATAATTTAACCAATTGGATTAATTGCACCAATAATAAGATTGGTTAAGACAACCAAAATATTAGTTTTCTCAAAATCAACAATGAAAATTCGTAACGGTATTAAAACTTTTGGTTGGAATTACCAATTTTTTTTTCTCAATACAACTAGTAGGATAAAATTTTATTTGGCTTTTCTTTCTACTAAAAGATTATTAGTTGATGTAATAAAATTAATTTTAAGCAATTCTCACCGAATGAAACGCATGGCCATCCTAGCGTTAACAGAAACATTTATGTGGGCGACGGTATCGCGCTTGTCTCCGCGAAATATGTATGTACGTCCCGACCGCTGCGTATAAATTAGATTCGTTATCAGCTGAAACTTTCTACCAAAGCTGCGGTTTGCCTTGTACGCTCGTTTCAACGAAGTAATAAAAAAAAACGAAAGTTATAGCCCGTTTTTATGGTATCTAACGATTGTTTTGCTGATCATACGTAAAACAGAAGGATTATGACTCGTTATATTAGAGAGCAAAATTGAAAAGAGTTTTGGAGTGTTTGAAACAATTTCCAAAAGAGTAAACCATTTATTGGGTCATTGTCAGCTACCAATAACGTGTCGACATATGTATATGTATATGGAAAATACATTTTTGGATACACTAGAATATTTGACAAAATTAAGAGAATTTTTCGCATGAATTGAATGAGACGAAGCTTGAATGTTATATTTTGGTTCAATATTGAAAAAAAAATATTCTGGCATTGGCTAAAATACTATTGTTATGTGACTCACAAACATTTTTCACTGTGGTGATATCAATCTATGTGTAATGTTTCAGTGACGGAAAGTAATAAAAATAATACTGGTGGTACAAAAATGACTACGAAGAATGCATTACCCATTTTTACTTACATACTTATTCTGTTTTATAGATATTAATTTAATTATAGTTTATTTTTTAACATAACAAGTATTAATTTTATAGGGATTTAAACATACATATACATTTAAATATTCTTTTATATTTTAATTTTCAGATCGAACATGTTTATACTTTTCAGATCAATTATCAGATTTCAGAATATCCGTGTGTATAGTATTTTTTTCCCTTGATATCCATAAGTCGAGTAGTCCTAATGGCGTATCTCCCATCATCTTTAAATATGCGCTTCCGAGTTAGCGTCGGTCTTAGTGCGCCTGTTTCGTCACTCGTACACTTAGTCGTACGTCGGCATGGTCGCGAACCCTTGGAAAATCGATTTAGTGTACCCTATCCCGAGGAAGGCAAACGCTCAGATCCGTCCAATTGCAGACCTATTGCAATTGCCTCCTAGTTCTCTAAAATAATGTAACCCTTTATCAACCACCGGCTACTGGGCTGTTTAGAACACCAGTTGATTAATGACTGTTAATACGGTTTTCGAAGAGGCCGCTCAACAGGTGATCTTCTCATTTTATTCAACCATCATTAGACGAAAGGAATTGAGAGCAAGGGGGAGGTTTCGACTGTTAGTTTACATGAAGCAAAGGTCTTGAATATGGTTTGGTATAAAGCTCTTCTCTATAAGCTTCCTTTTTACGGGTTTCTCGTGAAATAATGTTAGTATATTGGCAATTTTCTAACGGGACGTAGCATTAAAGTCGCAATTGAAGGTATAGTATATATTCAGATCCCATACCTATGAATGTCGGTGGCCCTTAAGACTGTGTATTGTCCGCTACACTGTTTGTCCTTTATATTAATGATTTACTGACAATCGGTAACATTTCTTGCTATGTGAATGTCAGTATTGTGGACATATTATACTTCGGTCACACTGATATTTCTTGGGACCACGTTAAAGAGCGTCGAAACTAAATTGTATCTGAAATCGAGACAGTTTTAGAGCAAATCTTAGAAATAAGGTAAATTGTATTGAACTTTATTAAATTTAACCCCCAAAAGACATACCTCTGCGAGTTTACCGATAAAATACCCCAGTTCGCCCTTTTTGCTTTCTTCACAAACACTCTCCTTAGTACCACACCGAGTATCGGGATTCTCTGTGTTGATATATCGAGCAGCGTTTAGTTTCCCGATGATCTAGAGGGCAAAGTGATATTAGCTTCTACAAATCTCTGGGTGTTCAATGTAGCACGACACTACTTCAAGCCATCCGGCTTAAAGTATATTTGACCATGATTGATTTTCAGACCCTGAAAATCAATCATGATCAAAGTACATATAATAACATTTTCTACAAGCCGAAACACGGTTAGGATATGCTTTTTTTTGCTATGGAGTTCCAGTGCTAACCTTCCGGCTTCATCATCAGACTCTGAAAGTCAATCATAGTTAAAGGGCATTTGAAGAAAATTCCATCAAGCCTAAACACGGCTAGGCTACCTTGTTCCATTGTGAAGTATTGCTACTTTCTGGCGCCATCATCAAGCCTTGAAAATCGCTCGCGGTGAATGTGCATATTAAGTCAACGTTACAGTTGTTGAATCTCTACTAGCTCGAACACGATTACGATATGTTATTCCGTTATGGAATTCCTGTGCCTATCTTCTGGCTCCATTATTAGGTAAGTCCGATCATATCATATTATTGTAATGTCATCTGTTCTCGATAAATGTGCAAGGATTTCATTTAATCCAACCATTTATACAAAAAAAAAAAAACTTCCATTGCTTTGTACGAAGGACCTGAAAACGATTATAAATCGTTTGAGAATCGTTACAGACCAGTTTTCGTTTTGAGAGGCTAATTTTAGAATAACTGCAAAACCGCTATTCTTAGCGGCTTTTGAATTTGCATGTGTGATTAAAATTCATTGATATATTTTAGTGATTTCACTATAGAGGCAACACTGTTATTAAAAAGACAATTTGCATTTCGAAAGACTGAGTTGAAAATGACTAAAACATTTTTAAAATCATGCCTATTTAGATCGTTCTGTTTTAGATAATAAAGTAACGGGTTTTGTCCTTTTATTATGTGTGTAGATTATCACAGATACAATATGAGAAATGTAGTCCATAATAATATGAACACAAATAAATACTTTTTTTTCAAATATTTAAATTTTGTGATACGTGATATATATTGCATTAAATTATATATGGTATATGTTTATTTATAATGACCGGTGATTAGAGGTTGATGGGACAACTGAAAGTGGATTGGCATGGATGGATTGACTGTCTGAAATTTTGAAAGGTATCGAAATCTGTATTAGTAAATGAAGCAAAAAAGGTATATAAAGTGAATAAGATAAAAAATGTTAATAAGGAAGATAATGAATGGTGAAACTCTGAAGTAAGGAAAATAGATAGTGGAAAGAAAAAAGTATAGATGGATTTACTGTCTGAAAAGGTCAACCACATTATGCAAAGAAGGTACAGTTTGAAAGATAATCTAAAAGAAGCTGAAAGTATATATAAGGATACAAAAATGAGAGTTAAAGAATGCGTGAAAAGAATGAAGAATGAAATACAAAAACACTATGAGATAAGATTCTCAGATAATTTCCGGACAATCACAGACTCTTCTGGAATGTGTGAAAAATGCCCGGAATAATTATATGAAATGGTATATTAATCTGATTAGAGACGATAATGAATGTTTGCTGAACGAGGAAAGTCAGGTAAAAGAGCGCTGGAGGAATTATTTCGAAAGCGTTTTTGAATGTGAGGATATATTTATAAATAAAAATGTTACTGCGACTGAATATATGACTGATGTTGAAAATGAAAATGAAATTACGAAGAAATAAAATTATGAAAGCACTGAAACTTATAAAAATTGGAAAAGCTATCGTTAGAGATGCTGAGGAGCGGTGGAGGTATAATGTCAAGCCTGTTGTACCAATTCTTTAACAAATTCTGGAGAACCGTAAGATACCTAATGACTGGTGAAGAGACGTCATTGTATTCCTCTATAAAGGTAAAGGTTCAAGGCAGGTCTGCACAAATTATGGCCCTATAAGCCTCCTCAGCGTCTTTGGCAAACTGTATGCAAAATAACTATTGAAAAGGTTGTTAATGAGACTGAATATAAGATCTGATATGTAAAAGCGGGGTTTTGAAAATGGATGGGGTTAACGGATCAAATTTTTTCACTGTGAAACATTACGGAAAAGTTTTTAGCCAAAGGCCTAAATGTTTTCTATATTTTCGTAAATTTGGCGAACATATAGAAGGCGGTGTCAAATTAGTGAAAGAGTTTGTATATTTGGATAGTCTGTTTGCAGATGACGGTAAACATGATACAGATATTGAAAGAAGAGTGAACGCGGCCAATAAAATGAACGGGGTTTTGATTGATATTATGAATAATGAAAATGTAGCACTAAAAGCGCATTTAGCTGTCTGTGATAAGGTCCTGATTTCTAGGCTTTTTTAAAGTTAGGTATGGTAAAAGTAAAATGAAAATGGGATTAATGCTATAGAGATACGATCTATGCGTAAAATTTGTGGAGTGTCTGTGGCAGACATATGTAGGAACAGTAATGTTAGAGAGCGGTGTGGTTTGAAAGAAAATTGACTAGAGGAGACAAAGGTAGGTAGTGGTGGTTTAGTTATCTGAAAACAGTGAATGAAAGTAGACTGACACAGATTTCACTGAAAACAAATTTATAAAGCGAATGAGTGAAGGAAAGGTTGACAAGAATCACCTTGGAAAATCTTCTAGATATAGACCAAGGTGGCATATTAAAAAAGGGTCAAATTTTAAGCACCTGGAAACGAGCGAGCTTGTGTGAAAAGATTGATGAGTGTCATTGACGCAAGAGAGATAAGCAATGATTCTACCACGTGGAAATATATAGTCTCTGCCTACTTTTCTGCGAAATGGGCGTGAATTTATATAACTACTTTTATAATATTATTTAATATAAAAATTTACAAATAATATAAGTAAATATAAAAATAAATATAAGTATTTACTATGATAGATCTATTATTGAAAACGAATCTCAACAACTTTCCCGTGGGAAGAAAAAACGCCAAATACTGCTCGAAAGCCCAAGTACTACACGTAATCTGTATATAATGGATGTTTGTATATACGTCATCGTTAAAATCCCTACTACTAAAGACCATGAAAGTGGATATATTTAAATGACTTCTTCATGAAGAAGGTTTTTATGCAATCTATTTTAGCATTTGTTCCCGATTTCGTTGACGTTTGTTATGATTAAAATGAACTATTACATCGATTATAAAAGTCCTTCACTAATAGCCACATTGTCTTTGAGTAATACAGCTTATATTTTATTATTATATTGGCATTTGAATCGGTTTTATACAAATCGTATAAATGCTGAGTAACCGAGTATGAGATCGAGATTAGAATCAAAAACTTGACTGAGCTCAAAATTTGGAACAATATTGGAACTAGATTTGAAAGTAGGAACAAGATTGGGATTAGTAGCTACAACGTTCCATACAATAAAAAGGAAGAACACATTTTATATCCACGCGGGTGAAGTAGCGGGCAGAAAGCTAGCATATTATGATGAATAATTAACACACAATTGATATTTCATGAATTTTTTTTTTGTTTTTGCTAGTTCGACATTAGTAAAAAGCTATAAACGAGGTTTACAACAAAATCATTGAGATACAGTGAAGCTATTAAGATACAGAAAGATACATCAGATTTACTCATGTTCAAAATAGTCTTCTTCAGTATCAATACACTTCTATATATGAATTTTCTAGAAACGGAAAGCATTGCGCCAGTTGTTTACAGAAATGAAGTCAAAATATTCAAAGGTGACTATGAATTTTGTTTATTAAAACAACCAAACGTCGCAAATTTTGTGATCCGGTGAATAAGGCGGATGCTCTAAGACTACAATGTTATTTTCCTTCAAAAAGTTGACAATGAGCGCAGCGACATGAAAAGACTCGTTGACGTGGTGCAGCATTAAGTCTTTAATTCTAAGATTTTGGAGGACTCATTGCAAACAGTGTTGTATGTTTCACACCACTGTGACAGTTTTTTTGTCCTTTTAATTTAACAGCTTTGACCGAGCCTGTACTTCTTAAAAACACGGCTTGTATAATTTTTTCATTGGATGTATTTTACTTACGATGGTTGGCGTCGGGTTAACTCTACGAACCCATGCACCTATTTCCTGGTGTGTAGGCAAGTCATTTTTAGATATTGGGCCATAACCGCCTTTATTCAATAACTGTAATATGTGTCGACTGATCCTTCCACGTTAGGATTTTCTGTGTTATGTAAGATGATACGGAACCCAAGGAACAACATTCTTTCTCATTTTTAATTCATTATGGAAGATTCTATACACCGTTTCGGATCCAATCCCACGAGTATTCTGAATAATGTGGCAGGTGCATCGACTTTTATCATTCTACAAAAACGGGCAAAATTATCTGGAGTGTCTGTTGAGACAGGCCTTACCTTACGTATTTAATCGTGAAGTGAGTAGCGTCCATTACAAAAGTCTCCAAACCATCGAAAGATAGTGACTGGAGTAGGTGCTTCATTATTAAGCCCTGACTATGACCGCGGCATACGTTGCTCTTCGGATAGACCAACCTTAAAATCATAGTATATTATAATTAGACAAAGCTCATATTTCAAATGGTAATTCTTTAAGAGAAACAAATTTTGCGACAGCTACGTTTGAAAACGCGGAAAGCGATTACTGCGTGCGCTTTTGTAGTGAAGCGAACTTGTACACATGCGTAATTATAAACGCGGTAAAACTGGCGCTTGATATTATCTCAATAACTCCAGAACGGCTTTCGTATTATAGGTGTAAGAGGAATAAAATATGCGTGGTAATTAAATACATGACACAATAAAATGTAGTCCTTTCTGAGGGCTACCTGAAATTGATACGATGACAAAATACGTTTTTTTTTGTGTGTTTGCATATATATACATATTCTTAAAATATACATTATGTATATATTGAAAGTTTTGAAATAGAGAACTTAAACAAATAATATATAATAGTAATAGATAGTACAATAGCCATGATCCTTATTAAATATCGAAAACTTTGAAGCTTTCAGAGTGAACTTTTCAACGTCAAACAATGTGGTAGGAATATTTTCTGCGCTTCCTAATAATTCGATTCAGTATGGCCCCCACAAACAAACAAAAATAACCCGTACACACAATTTTTCACAACCTCGACTCCTAACCCAACAACTGCCGACGCCGGTGTGTTTTCGGCTAGAAGCAATATCGCAGTTTTAACAAACACCCGCTCAGCAGCCGATCGCAGAATGGCCGACATAAATCATCTGCAATCTTGTTTACCGGCCCGCCGCCCCCCGCCGCCCCGCTATTCTGCCACCGCCCCCCGCCGGCGCCGCCGCCTGCCGCCGGTACGTACCGGACGCCGGATATTATTTAGCTTATCAAATTGATTTCGCCGGTTTTCGGCTGACGTCTCCCAGGGGATCCCGTCTTGTTACTAGAGACGTGGTACGGTTATTTCGGAAGGTCTTTTGGCGAAAGGCCGGTTATATTTTCGGTGTAAATAAAAAAACACGAATGAGTACGGAAGTGACGTCTACGAGTGTAGGTACAAGTTTTGTGCAAACACACTTTATCGGAGCTGTTGAAATAAACGATAAATAAATTTGGATTACGCTGTACTGATAAATCTGTACTTCTTCCAAAGATGATTTGATATTCGGTACTAACAAGAAAACATGCTCTATGGTATTTCTCTTCTCGTTTGCGTATATCCCATAGGTATTATTCTAGAAGATCGTTCAAAGCTATTCACTACTTAACATGAAGAATGTAAGAACTAAATTTAAAAAAATACGATTGTTTTGAGGCTTTATATTGTTTAAGTATGAGACAAAATATACGTTACTAGTTTGCTATAAATTTCAGTTCTTTGTACATTCGATTTAGTTAATATAGTGACCCAAATTTACGACCTTAACTCATAGCTGATCTTACGCTTTCGGATTACGCGCAATGTGCAGATGAATTCGTTTCGGTGGGTCGATAGAATTCAGGCTTACCAGCCGTCATGTCAATTATTAACTGTTTTACAATAAACTTTGGCGGTGGTGGGTGGTAACCAGCCAGTTGCTTTTGAATCAGACGGCAACGGGTTCTTCGAATGGTAGAGTCATGCTGCGGTCAATTAGGCTTCAGCACCAAAAAACAGCCGACTCGGGCGCTGAATTTCCGCTATTGCATTTCCTTAAGTGAGTGAGAGTTCTGGTGGTTCACTCCCCCTCCGTCACTACACTCCACCTCTATCGATCCTTCATCGGATACCCTATTCCTATGTAAAAGGCCGGCAACGCATTTTATAACATTTGCAATGGACAAACGAACTTGCGAGCCACCGGAGGTGATTATCGCCGCCCATAAGCACTTGCAATTAGAGAGGAGTCACTAGCGCGTTTAAGTTTTCTTGAATAAGTGATGTGATTAAATAATCAATTAAACGGAATTAGGAATCCTGCTAAAAATATGTAAAATATTTGACGGTCTCAGAATGTTGATCAAACCTGATAGTTTTAATCTTCTTCATTTGATCACTGTACTTTTGTTTCTCTTCTATGTAGTTCTATTTAGAAAGTAATTTATAAAATAATAAGGTTGGACAGTGTGTATCTCATATCCAATATAATACAAATATTTATGTTGGAAATAATTTTCGAATATAAGTGTATAGGATGTTTTAATACTAAATAATCCTAGTCTCCGAAGTCATCCGTCGATAGATCATGATATATAAATATCATAATGATGAAAACTACCTTTTGAATGAATGATAAATAATAAATTCTCAAAAAAGGTCACGTATTTCAAGTTTTATTTTGTAGTCTATGAAATGAAGATATTTTGAATTCGAATTTGAGTAAATGATAAATATCTAGCAAGGTTTTAAAACAATGAATATGAGCTTGTTTATTCACTAATAATATTAAAGAGGAACGACGTTTATCTTTATCCCAAGTTTAGCGTCGGTAATCATTTTTATCATTTTCAAACAGAATTCGTACTAAAAAATGCTTTTGAAATAAAAAAATATTTTAAATCGAATAATTTTATTCCAAAATATTTCAATATTATACATCAGAATTACATGAATTGTACTATATTTTTAAAGAATAAGTTCATGGATCATCACTTATTTTTATTATTATATATATTTTTTCCAAAATATCACATAATATAATAAAATATTGTTAATGACAGCTATTACACCACTCGTTCTATGCCTCGGGCAGCACGTTAAGCCGTGGGCCGCAAACGTGACAGTATTTAACAGCCTTCAATCCACACTAGGCCAGCGTGGGGGGCTTAAGGTTTAGGCTCCCCAGGACATAATAAAAAACTTTTGGGGGTATACGTCAGTGATGGGGCGATTAGCACCTGGTACAATTACAATATTTGTTCATCTTAAGTAAGGAGGTAGATATGTAAAAATACATATTATAAAATGTTTCAAATCTGAGTTTAAGTTATTCTTTGATGAGTTTGACGCGATCCAGATATGCCCGCTCGTTTAAGGTGTCGCTCTTACGAGGGTTATAAGGTCTATTAGTGACAAATAATTTGTCACTAGTTCTACTACTAGGATTCTTCCAAATTCCAAACTAGTACTAGTATTAAGATCCAATTCACTTATAATGAATTAAAAATATTGTGGGAGGATATTTCCTTTGGCTGTGATGGAGCCATATTGTGACCAACTCGGCTGCTGTATAAGAATGGGCTGGCTTGTCTGTTGGTATACTTCTCACAGAATACGAGCGTGAAGTAGTAGCTTCCGCTGTCACATTTCGTCCAGTGGTCGAGATTTCCGGTAGCCCTTACTTTTCTTCACCCCTACACCAACAAATCGATGTCCCCCTATTAAATTTCTATTCTATTCTCTCCCAAGAGGCCGGCAACGCACTGGCGATTATCTGGGATCGTGAATTTTCATGGACGGCGGTGATGATCCATTCTCTGTTGGCTCGCCTGCTCGTATGCTCCCCTCGAACATGCTAATAAAATACCAATTATACTGAGTGCTGTCGATTTAAAAAGCATTACAGACGCTAAACATCGAACTCCAACCGAGTATTTTACGGAGAGTGTCGCTAAATAGTCATCCGAATTATGAAAATTTAATTCATAATTTTCCAATGTCACATAAGTACGAATAGAGTCGAAAGTAGCTTATTTGAATTCTGTAGGGAGTTTAAATTTTTGTAATCAATAAAAGAATTCATAGTAAATTTACACCGAACAATTTCTGTCAAACGGCGTCAAATATAGACGGGCACAAACTTTTACCGCCTCGTTCCGGCACATCTGTCCTCTCGTTACTACAAAGGTCCTTCCTTTATTCAACACTATTTTCGATTCTTTCTCACGATATCAAATTCCGGCTATCTTTCGTTGTCTCCCGCGCTCCTCTGTTTTTTGTTTTTTTTTTTAATTTCGAAATAAACCAATTTTTGACGCCATTTATATCTTGGTCCTTAGAAAATTTGACATCTTGTATTTTTATTCATAATTGACGTACTCGTACGCCGATAGTGTATTTTCTGCTGTAAAGTTGGTCATTGCTCCTAGCCAGACTCATGGCCTGGAGAGATTGCTTCCTGATGCGGGGCCAGTGAGTGCACATGCCGTCAGGCGACGTGCACGCCGGCCAACGCCGATGGACACCGTGAACTTCCTCCACTGCGTCAAGCTTACGTCGGTGTCGTCGAAGATATGCAGGTTTAGAAGATTAATAAAATTTAAATCTTGAGACCTGTTTGTCAGTTTGTAATCAATTATTATTATTTAGTTCATAGCTTGGTTTGGTCTTCTAACGTTGTATAAAGTAGATAAAAAATAATGAAAGTTAATCAAATATCATTTTCTACCAGTTTATTAGAGAAATACTGTGAAAAAAATTATAAAATAAGATTTAACTTTTAATGTTTAAATTTCAATTATTCTATAATATACCTTTACAATTGATAATACAATTAATATAATTTCTGGAAAAAATAAAATAAATATCTTTAAAAATAGTGTTATGAAGAGCTATATAGAAAGTTTTTTCTTCTAACCCAATCTAAAAAGCCTTGAAGGTTTGTTATATTAGGTATAAAATTGATGGTAGTATCCAGTACAAATAAAAATAGTGTTATTTACTTTATTGCTACGTGTTAAATTCATGCACAGACTTTATTTCATACAATTTGGAGTAGAATCGAAGTGCATAATACAATTTCCCGCACAACGGACGGAGCGCAATGTAGGAAATGAATGGTACATAACACCGCCCGCCTCAGATTTCCTGCTATTGAACGCGCGCACGGTATACCGTATCGCCACAAAGAGCTGTCAAGTGCATAGAAAGTTTCGATGCAGCAGCGCATTCTTGCATTCTCCACGTAAATGCACCGATGCTGTGCAAATTGAGCGTATGGAATCGGGTGTTTATGGGTTTATGCAAAGACTTTTGGTGCTGAGAGTGACAATAAAAATAGTACTTTTAATGTTCTATTATTATTTGGCATAGTAGGCTTTTCCATCAGAAAACGGCCGAGTAGAAAATTGAATTTATAGGCGTAAGATTGTGGTTGGCGATAGCATAAAAAATGGCGGATTGGATGGAAACAGGGGTTACTTTTATTTCAACAAATTCTATTAGAAATAATTCTAGATCAGATAAAGACAAATAATGAACACGTTTTTTGTGTTAATACTTACAATACCTATATTAATATCGGATGTATGTTTGATCCGTTATACAGCTTTTCTATACAATATCAGCTTTTAAAATTTATATATGTGGTACATTTTGGAAAAATATGTATTTATATATATCCCGAGAACTTACCTTTTTAAATACGCTTATATGATGATGATGTGTTACCAAGAAAGGACTAATGTCACTTATATTGATTTTTATTTCTTTTAGTTCATGCTTTTTTTCTTATTATTCCACGTATTTTAAATAAAAGCTCGTTTATAGTTTTTTAACTTTTAAGTTTTTAAATAAAATTTATTCTAATTGTTTTTTATCTTTAATTTCATTTTTAGTTTGTAGTCTCAAATCTTTGGCACTCGTTAGTGAGTTAGAAGAATTATAGTAAAAGAAAAGACCCTAGATGTTAAATAGAGACATAGTTTTTGTCAAGACAAATCCATCGAGCATAAATACAACGGTGCTATTTTAAGAGATGGTATGGCTACTACCTTCGAGATCCATCATCAGATCAGCTCGTTGGTAGAATTACATTGCCTGGTCATTGACCTTACGTAATTTTGCCAAACAGGTCCACCGGATTTCAATAAGTGGTCGAAAAAGGGTTTATAAATTTTGAAGACAATTAGCACACGAACATTGCAAGTTAAATAAAATCTTATAAAAAATATATTTCACTTGTTACAAAAATTCGAATGTGTGTTTTATTTTTAAAATGGGTTTTAATTTTTATTTGTTACAGGTGGTGGAAACGGAACTTTGTTTTAATGATTTTGATGTATTTATTGCATACGTGCGTTTTGTCATCCACTATTAAGAAAATTTAATTACACAATCGTCTACTTTTTCGTTCCGGTTTGATCCACAATTTTTCATGATTATGCAGGAACCACAAATAGATATCTTTCGATGAAAATTTGTTTGTACCTCTAATTTTCAAATGCTTGGCTACAGCCATTGCATGTCAAACAATATTAATAAATTAAGATTAATATGTAACGGTAGTATCACCACATTGTTTTTCAAATATGTCAATTCATTTACTTGAAAGAAATTCAATTCTTGGAATTATTTTTCATACATTTAAACAACACAAATATATATCTACAAAATGAATACTTAAATTTTTAGTGTAGCTTAATCCAAACAGATTTTAGTTATCGGTAGTTTATATTTACAACAATCAAAATGACTAGTAATCCCTATTTTAATGCGGTAGGTGGCGTAGTTATTCCTTTAAGAGCCGCTTCCAGCATCTCTTTTTAAATTGACTTTTAACAAAAAGTTACTTTTAAAATAAAATTTGAGTTCCACGACCTCCTCTTAAAACGGTTGTCGGGGCTAAAAACCGTAAAAAGAGGTCGTAAAACGCAAAAATATTTTCAAAAGTATTTTTTTTTACGTTAAAAGCCAGTTGGAAATTTTCGCGGAAGAAGCCCTAAGTTTTATATAGCTTATATCTTTATAAACGTAAGCCCATTCATTAGGTTGTATCATCAGATCGATTCAAAGCCACTATATGTTTACGTACATTTCGACCCGTCTGCAATTTTATCCGTCACACACCGAACCCAAGCAGAACAATTTAACCACACATAAATCGAAGAGTAACACCGACCCCATATAACTACCCGCAGCGGACAGTATCAGCGGCGAGCTCTCAAAGCGGCACGTCCCCGCCCGCCCAGCGCCGGCCGGAGATACGGAGAATAATAGTTAAAATCTATCATTTGGAGGTGGAAAGCGCAAAAGGGGATAGGAGGCGAAGCGAGCGCCGCTCGTCGATCAGGCCGCCGGCTCATAATTCAGGAGATAAACTTGATCCCGCGACACGCCCGGTGGGCTGAGCGGCGACAGCGCACCCCGAATGCTTTCGGTTAGATCCGTCGCTCTTATATGTATATATTTGGCTTTTGCGTTAGTTTTGGAATCGTTGCAGGGCATGAGCTTTTCTATTTCAGATTATGTTTTATCGGAAATTTATTATTCACTAATCGAAAGACTGCGCGAATTTGATAATTCACTTTTCGTGACGATAACCCTCTGTATAGCCTTATTTCTAGCCCTATTTCTATGGACGTATTTTATTTTTTTTTGCTTATAATTTGAATGAATTTATTTCATTACATTGTTTATATATTAATTTATTACATTAATAGCTGGCCAGGCAGACATTTTTCTGCATTTTCCTATAGTGACTTCCCCGTATAGTTAATGCTCGCAGCTGTACCAGAACGGACGCAGAATTATTATTTTTTCTGCAGTATCGATCGATGTCAATTTCAATCCCGGTATAATTTTCGATTCCGATCCGAGTCACACTTTTGGTCCCACAATCGTTTTTGACCCTAGTACCTTTTTCGATTTCGGTTCCGGTCTCGCTTTCGATTCTAATCCTGGTCCCATTTTCAATTCTGCTCTTCGTCCCGCTGTTAATTCCGATTCCGCTTATGAACCCGTTGCCGCTCCTCGCCCTTGATTTCGTCTCGATCTAATTTCGATTCCGATTTTGCTTCCGATTTCGATTGCGGTTCCAATTAGGAACACAACAAAAAAGGAACCAACCAAATCGGTCGAACCGTTCTCAAGCAATGCTCTTTTCTACATGTGGCAATTGATTTTTATTTATATAGAAGATACGGACGGGTCTCTTAAGAAATTATAATCAACGCAATAATAGTCTAAGCATTTTTCTCTTGTAGTAGTGAGCATCTGACTTTAACTTAACGAAATTTTAGACAAGGCAAAGAAGTAATATAATGTTTTAATATTGATTGAGTCAAAACCATCCTTTCAGCGAATGTGATTTCAGATTTTTTTTAGTTTATTTTATACTTAGACAAGTCTTTCTATTTACAACACAATACCTCTAATCATTCGTGTCGTTTTTAAGTAAAATTTCTGTGCTTCAATGAGAACATTGCATTTCTGTTCGTAGTCTTGACGTACCTTACAACGTCAGAACTTATTTCATATAACTTTTCTCTTTTTAGAAATCGCTTTCCTTTATATATTGATATAAATTTGCGACACAGCTAAACCTATTTTAACCAAAGTTTCTGTTTAAAACATTAGGCATATTATCTTTGTACTCATATCTAGTATCATTTCCAAATTTTCTTCATTATGATTAAATTACATGAAATTCTTCTTTAAGTATTTGTTTTTTTTTTAACTTTATTCCAAAGCGGCGGAAGAAATTTTATCTGTTCATTTAATTTCTGTCAATCCGTTAATTATTATAAGAGCACTTGTATTTCACAACAGATTATGTTACTTATATTAGTGTAACATTGAATATTATTTTCTAAAATATGCGATACGGGATAAATATGTAAAAGCGCATACGTTAATAAATCAAGCATAAAGTCCGACCCGTGGTGATAGACTAAATATTGTAGGACAACGACTGAAGCAAAATGATAAAGAAAGGAACGTCAAAGTTTAGTGTCGGGACGTGGCGCGCACGCACGCGGCGCGCGCTAACGAGCCGCAATATACGCGAGTTTACGGTGACTACAAATGTGGTCGATCGCTTTCGAGTGATGTCGGCCACTTGTAACATTTCTGTCATTCAGCATCAGAAGTAGTACGGACTACCTTTATAGAGAAAAAATACGCAAGACAGTCCCCACATTTTATAGTAAAGCGTGTTAAGAACTTTCTATGTCTTAGAAGATATAGAAGATATGGATCGTGGATCTCTTCTAAGATTTACGTATCGTCATGATGTCTTGAAAGCAAAGGATGATTTATATTTCAAACCTCAATTGACTCGGAAAACTTAGCACATAAAATTGTTGCCTCGAATTCACATCTACAATCTGCACGTGTAACTCACTAGTCGTATATGCTTTTGCATGTATTATTCGCATAAATTAACTTTATGATATTTGTGGTTTTTATTTAATTTTCTAAAGTTTTGAATAATTTAAAGATATTAAAAGTGAAAGATCGGAATTACTACTTGTCTGTATTTTGAAGCTGTTCACCCCGAGGCAAAATTTCAATGCACATACGTATATCGTATCAACGTATGTACCAACGCAAAGCCATTCAATAAAACCAACAAAACATTGCTTGTTACGAGGCTAAAATTTTACATCGGGACTCAATTCACTTCAGTTTAGGTAGAGATAGATCCAAGCCTTTTTTAATTTTTGATGTTATTTAATTGTATCCCTTTAATGCTTTAAACATTTCACGTTTTTTCTCATTTGCTTTAATTAATAGTATTTTTCATCAATTTGGCCCTTTGAAAAAAATAAGTTAACACTGTAAATTATTTATCGGGCCAAGTTTTTTTTTTTTTTATTTTAATGGGTATAACAACTACTTATTACATGTAGTTTTTTCGCATTTCAGCTTTATTTTTCCAGATGTAATAAACTCCAACTTTCAATTTCATGACCGTTAATTAGAATAAGGTCAGACAAAACGAGATCCCTAGACTGCTAGTCTGGGTATACTATATGAGGGTACATAGTACCCTCATATTACCCTCACTTTTTGAAGGTATAACCCTCAAAAAGGTAATCGAAATTATTGTAGTATCGTAAATTTGCACGTTACAGAAGTGAAATCAATGTAATCATGTAGTTCAGTACGTCCAACCTTGGATAACAAGCAATCATTTGCGGTGCACGCATACGGTATAATTCGGACGCAGTGCGGCGCGCGACCGCAAATCAGGGGTCTTTGTTCGAACCGCGCCGTGAATATAGGTGTCCGGCGTGATGTAGTGTACCGGAGGAAAAAAAATTAATTAATCTCCGTACAGCATAAAAGGGCGACGTAAAACGATAGGGACACGATCCGAAAGATGTTTTATGTACAGGGGGTGGGGAAAAAAAAACCGGCCATTGCGTGTCGGCGACGGATGTTCGTTAAAATATTTTTTCGATAAATGGCATAACAGTAAAACAGAGTGAACCACCGGTAATTCTGATTAACCGAAATATTAGAATAAACTAATCTAATAAATAGACTTATTTAATTACATTACCCTTTACGATGTTGCTAATCTCTGTTTTAAACAAGTCATTTTTTTTTTAGAAAACACACCAATTATGAAAGCAGAAAGACACAGACATGAGTGAAAACTAGGAAAGTATTATGCAAGTGAATAAAGATGTAGATAGTCGGTTAAGCGCCCAAGCTGCACTTAAAGTTTTGGAAACTACTTCAATTAAAATATCCCTTAGGATACAAAATTTTTATACTTTATATAGGATACAAAAGAAAACAAAATTTTTAGCTTACCGTAAATTCTAAGGGATTCATATAGGCTGTCCAACAAATTCCATATGGAGAGGTATTTGTAATATTTATAACGAAATTTATTGGAATTATTATTGTCGTACATTCGATTGTGTTTTTAAAGAATAAATTAGGCAAATTACTAATCTACACTTACATTATATTCCGATGTTATTGTATTATAAGAGTATTTATCGTGTACCAAAATGATTAATGTTGCTACTAGATGGAGTACAGAGCGTAAACTAAGTCCCATCATATTTCGTGAAATGTTAAATTTGTATTTTAATTTATTTAATTTGATTTAGGAGTAGAATAGCAAATGTTAGTGAAGTGTTTATATATATGTAACATATAACTTTGTACTGTTATATATATATATAACATATAACTTTATACATATAACAGTACAATAAATAATATTAATATTCAATTCACAGTTTATTAAAGTCATTTACTTTATAATTTTTGTTGTCAATTTCCATTAAAATTAAAACTCATGGTATACAAAAAGTCGGGCATCGAGCATATGCATAATAACTGAGCATTGGCTATAAAATCCACTTCGGATTTTCTTCTGCGTGACATTTCTATGCAGTAATATGAGGTTCAAATAAGAAAACATTATCATGTCTAGATAAAACCCACATGGAATGCCCAAATGGCACCAAAAGTCTGCGCTATGACTTCCATACAATACGAGTATATAAAAGTATGGAATTTAAGAAACAATTTTGGTTGAAAATATTTTTAAGAATTGGTTATATTCTCACAAAAAGTGCTGATATCGGAGCCTATTGACCTATTTATAAAATGGGATCACCGATGTAGTAAAATATGTGAACATTAGATACACAGTAATATCGAAATAACATAGATAAAGCTGGACATTTATATCTTTTATTAGGCGTGTATTCGTAAAACACATATGTCTATTAATTATGAATAAAAATAAAGTGACTTAAAAAATTTTGCCATATCAACAAGTTTTTAGATTGGAAATCGACTAAAGCGTCTGTTACGTGTTTCGTGAATTTTCCTAAATAATATTTTTATCTATCCAACAAAGATAGTAAATAATTCTCATCCATATTAAGGGTAAACGCAATGCGTTAATTTAATACAAGTTTATTTTACTCTATAAAACAAATAAATTCACAATTAACATTAAAAAAAGGGTAAAAAATGAGATTTTCGTTACGTGATTTCGGAGAAATATGACCATTTAGTTTTTTTGATATTTCGTCTGTGTAAGTGCACAAAAAAATTAACTGAATATTATAATTTATTCGTGAAAATTGAAAGCGGTCACATCACCATAAAGCAGGGCAACCTGCATGGGCAACCTTCGACATATGGGCCAAATTTAGTGTGCAAATACGTTCAGGAGCCGTGTTCAAAAGAGTGTATTTCAAAGTAGTGTTCATAATTTATAGCGATAGATATCAGACATGAAATAATACGACAATGTTATTACAATACAATTTAATAAAAAAAAACTCAATGAAAAAAAAATAGGTACAACATTATAATTAAATCGTGAAATTTGGAGTTACTACAAACTACGAAAGTTAAATAGCGACACCGAAATCAATGAGCACTTGAGCTTGAATTTGGGAAACTAATCCATCGATGTTTGGATTAATTTCACTGATAAAGACGTAAAGAATTTTCCAAATTATCGTCGGTCAGCCTTGTACGATGTTTTGATTTATTAACTTTCATCATTAAAAGGAACTGTTCGCATTTGTAAGTATTGCCAAACGCACAAATTAATCTTTTTGCGAATTTTCTAAGGTATGGAAAATGGTCTTCTTCGAGGTATTTCTTGTAGAAATCGCACAATTCCAGGTATTCAAGTTCAGAATCTAGGAGTGAGTTTTCTTGAATCTCGATTAACTCCATTTGCGAGTGTATTGGAGCATTGTGTACATTTCTTTTTGTTGGAGTAGCAAATAAATTTAAACAATCTTCCATATTTTTAGAATCGCTAAATCCTTTCGAAAATTGCTCTGACAAGAACTTGAGTTCTTCAGCGTATAGAACAAAAGCAATATTTTCATACGCAGAGAGCGTGGTGAAATGCTAACTGTTACCAGACAGCATCTGTGCCTCCCACAAACGGATTTTATTCTGAAACATTTTCAAATGACTGTACAAATCATTTACTAACTAACTGTTCTTGTTTTTTAAGTTTTAAATTGAAATTATTCAAATAACCTGTAAGGTCGACCAGAAATGCTCAGTCACATATCCGTTTTGGGTCATTCAATTCACATAATGGTTTATTCTATATTTGTATAAAATCTGCTATCTCATTTCCAAGCTCGTAAAACCGTTTCATTATTTTCCCTTTGCTTAGCCATCTGACTTCACAATAATATGTTACGTCATCATATTCGGTCAAAAACGCCTTGAACTGACGATGGTTAAGTCCTCGAGATCGAATAAAATTGATAGGTTTTAACTACCACATTCATATCATTCTGGAGTCGAATGGACTTAGAACACAAGTTCTGTTGGTGTAAAATGCAATGAAGGACTATCATTTCATCTTTTCGCTCATTTAATTCAGTTGCTTTTTCATTCAAAATTCCGATGAAACCTTTACGTAAGCCAACCATAAAAGGTACACCATCAGTGCATATTCCAACTAATTTTGACCATAGCAAGCCAAACTTGTGAATACCTCTTGAACTTCATTAAAAAAGTCCTCTTCTGCATTGGTTCCTTTTAGCGGCTGAAAAGCAAGAAATTCCTCAATAACAGTGAATTCTTTATCAACACCTTGAATAAATATAGCCAGTTGAGCTGTGTCAGACAAATCAGTGCTCTCGTCTAATGCTATGGATAATGATTCAAAACCAGTCATACGGTCAGTCAATGTTGTTTTTATATCATTAGCTATCATTTATCTGCCAATTTAGAACTAACTATAAAACTGGCTTTCACTACATTATTAAGTTGTGTTCTTTGTTTATGAAATATTTGCTGCCGTTTTTCCACATTTGCGACAAGGTTCTTGATTTTGTCTTTTCTTATTTGTCCTGTCAGTGAATGCAGCATAGGATATACCATTGTGCAAGATAAAAAAGAATTATTCAGTCCATTTTTGTTGAAACTGGCGACCCTCTGCATCTACTTTTCGTTTCTTCCCACTAGACATGATTTTTGTTTACTTTTCGTTCGATAAAATTAGTAAAAAAATATAATTAATAAGCATTCAAGATGCATACAAAGTCACTAAGCAAATTGACGCCACTAGCAATTCGCTAGGATATCGTTTGTTGGAGTTATCACCTCGGTAGCTCAAATAGAACTGAACTTAAGTTCGGACCATTCATCCGCTTATATAGGCAAAATGAAGGAATGATCTAGAATCATCTAGTGTAGAACTATTTAGAAGCAATAATCTTTTGTTGCGCCGCCAGTGAAGTGGCAAACATCAAAGGCTTTGATGTTTGCCGCCTCACTTTTTGATGATCGCCGCCACTCGGCTTGCCCGCTCACTTGATTCCGTTAGTATGAGTAAGTCGTGTACCTAATATATTTTTTATTGAGTTTTTAAAAATGTCTCACGGGCCGGGTGCGGCTCGCGGGCCGGTTGTTGCCCACATATGCCTTAGAGTATATATTTCTTCGACATGTTTACAAATACATAGTGAAAAAAATGAGTGATATGACAGCGTAATAATTGTGTAGGTGTGAAAAAGATGTCTGCAGTCACAACAGCTTCCGCTTTATTTTGCCTACGGTTGACACTTTGGACTTTACCGATCGTACCAGATAGGCCAAGACAGGACGCGTCGTATAAACGAAGTGGCAACATGTCCAGAATAACATCTGTTAATTTATTTACCTTTGAGAGATATCAAATATGCTAACTGATTTTTCACATCCTCACATTTTTCGTTTGAAATCTTACAGATATTTTAAAATCTATTAAACATTTGCAATGTTATATTTTCAGGACGGTTAGTGAGAGGTTAAAAATATTTATGTGGTTTTATACTTCACGAGGCGTAAAGAAATTATTTATTACTTACTTGTTCGTTTTCAATGTATTCGTATTTTTAAATTGTTTTCTATAAATGTGTGTCAATATATATGTATTATTTATATTTATTTGAGATTACTTTGGGTACGCCGTACCCATACCCATTGTAAAAATTAAAAAAATCGCAAGCCATACTTTTTAAATTCAAAAACTATTTTCTCTTTACAGTTCAGAATGTATTATCAAACCAAATCTAATGCTTACAACCAATAAGTAGATCTATTAGGTAATACATTTTTATTATTTGAACATATTTCTATATTTTTTGCGTTGGCAAATACGTGTTTTAGTGTGACCTTATTTAAATACATTTGCGTTACTATTTTTATACGTTTTTCATAAATAGTTTTGATTTTTACAGAAAAAACATTTCGGATTCATGAATAAAATGAGATGGTAAACGGTGTTTCGTTTCATATTAAATACTCATTACAACTATCTAATTGGTTATGTATGAACTAAAATTATGTTAAAATATTCACGTGGATTCGTTCTACAAACACTTAAAATGTTTATGTAATGTCTATTTACGGAAACATTGAGCCTGCAAAAGTGTTTCGAGAAAAGATTTTTCGGGTAATACAAAGAAGGTAATAAAAAATATAGTAAAAAGAGCTATATGTGAGGTAAAATAATAAAGATTTCCACAGAAAATACTTTAAAATTGCGACAATTCTCTCGAAATACAACATATTTGAAACATATGGACATTGTTACCTGATACGTGCAATAATCTAATACCTTTAAACGAGCAATTCTTGTATATTTGTTTGTTTATATATACCAGCTATCTCGGAAACGGCTCTAACGATTTTCATGAAAAATTTATATTTAGATAAAGTTTAGTGTTTCAAGTTTATGTACATAGGTGTTTTTCCCGGGAAAACGCGATTTTCCAAGAAAAAATTAAAAAACCGGGATATGAATGTTTACTTACTAAATGTATATAGATATTTCACCACAGTTTTGTATGTTTTCTATGCAAAAGATCCCCAGATCGAGCCTGAGGTGCATCTTGATTTTTTTTAATTTCTTTTATTTTTTATCACGCTTTTTTAATTTTTATTATTATGACAAGCATTTTTATCTTGCAAGTTAAATTTGATCTACTTCCCGGTTGCTTTTTTTAAAATTAATTTTATCAAAAATATCCTCAATATTAGTTTTTTTTTATTTTCATGGTTGTTTTTGGAATATTAATTTGAAAATGTGTCAGTCGTCAGTTGTGGTCCATTCAATGGAAAACGAGTGCCATCTTGTGTTAAAAGATAAAACTACGATCTCAATTAGATCTCAATACGATCTCATTAGTAGCACTAAGTAAGTAGTAAAATATGTCAAATATTAAAAATTGCACAGAAATCATTAAAAAAATATTTTGGAAACATTAAAATCGCCTCAGACAACCATATTTTATAATTTTAATATTACGACACTTGATATTTTACTGGTGATAATGGACTGTTTTTTAATCAGCGAAATGAAGTGACATTAGTTTTACAACTTGGTATATTAACACTATTAACAGTGTTTTATACACTTAGTGTATCCAAAAAATAATCCGAGCAAAGCTCGGTCGCCCAGCTAGTAATTTTATTATAGGCAATCATTCTAGGTCGTGCTATAGTCATTTTAACACTAGAAATGTAAAATATAAGGTAACAGTTATTACTGCGGCGTAAGATTACTTCCAATTAATCGGACGACGATGGAAATCGGCGGATGAATAGGCGCTTAATAAATATGAAATTTAAAAAAAATTGGGAAATAAATTTGTTTGTTTACGTTTTCTTGAAATTATGCAAATTTTGAAATCAAATGCCTCTTAATAAGCCAGCCTTTAGAAACATACATTTCACAACAATAATATTTGCATACAATGCTTTTTTTTAAATATTCGATAACTTTGGGTGACTCATAGAGACATTTAGGAATTTCGATAATCTTAAGTCCCGTAAGCCCATTATGTTATTAATAGTTTTTATTTAACAGTATACGTTTGTTAATGATTTGTAAACAATTCACTATGTAGAATTTTGCAAGGTATTTTGTATTATGTACAAAATGATCGTGTTATAAATGCTCAAATCGTTTTTCAATCTTTCATCATTTTTTAAATTCAACTCATTTCGGCCTACACGTGTGACTGTTACTTAGAAATGGCTGATTTTTTTGCTGATTTCGGCTAGACACTTGTTAAAAATTGTTTGACATGTAAAAAATATATGCGTCAAGACTTTGTTGTATTGTTTCCTTAAACTTATTGTCAGTAACCATTGCCAGACATTTGACAAGAATTGAAAGACGTCGTTTTTTCAGGCAAATGGAAAATTTCATTCTCGCTCAGCATTTATTACATCATCACCTATATTTTTTGGCGTACTTCATTACTAAAAAATGTTTATAAATTTGCCATACATTTGACGATCATATCTTTCTTTCGAGTCATGGGCTGCAATTTTGGTATTTTGAGACAATTTCGACAAGACAAATTTTATATCACTTACTTTTTTAGCAATTTTCAGTGAAGATTAAACATAAAACATTACTTTTTCTTGATTTAAGCTATCTATAAAGGAATTTTATTAAAATCACTCCAATTATTTTATAAGAGTGCTTGTTAATTTAACAAAATACAATCACCGAACCATAAGCTACTCTAACCACTAACTCTTTTTTACTAATTAGAATAATTAGTGTAAATTTCAGCGAAATCGGTTCAACTATATGGGTTCTTAGTAATACTCACAGAAACCTAAACAATGTACCAAATCTCCTTTTATTGACTTTCAGTTATGTCTATTCAAAATTTTATTAAAATCAGCTTAATGCTAAGGGTTCTTAGCATTTTCTCAATGAACTTTAAAAATACGTCGCAAATTCTTTTATAGGCAATCGTTGTCTCCACACTAAATTTTATTAAAATAAGTTAAATTATAAGGGTCCTTGGAAGTTATCACGTAATTTTTAAAGTGTACCGGTTATGTTTATAGTGGTTTCGAATTGTATCCACAAAAAAAATTATTGAAATCTTTTAATTATAAGGGTTTTCAGTAATTCTCACAGAATCCTAAAAAATGTAATGAACATACTTTTACTGGTTTTCAATTGCCTCCATTCAAAATTTTATTGCAATTTATTAAACTTTAAGGTTCCTTAGTGGTTCAGACGGAACCCTAAAACTGTATCGAATATCCTTTTACTGGTTTTCAGTTGTCTCTATTATGAATTTTATTATATTCGATTAAATTACTAGAGTTTTCAGTAGTCCTCATAAAACCCTAAAAATATGTCCAATATACCATTAATCGTTTTCAGTTGCCTCTATTCTGAATTTTATTAAATTCGATTAAATTATAAGGGTTCTCTGTAACTCATGGAACCCTGAATATGTATTGGGTTTCTTTTTATTGGCTTTCGATAAAATTTATAGTAAGACTTATTAAAATCGGCTTAATTAAAGTGTTCTTAGAAATTCACATTGAACGCTAAAATATATTGAATTTCTTCACTGATTTTCAGTTGACTACATTCTCCATTACCGTACTATTTTTTTTGTTATTGATTATACTTAAGGGTTTTCAGTGATTCTCTCGAAAACCTAAAGAATGGTCAAACTCTTGATTAATTTTCCTTCGTAGATTCATCCGTGTGGATAAAGGCCGATTGGTGTACTCTAGGACCTTTGGTTCAATTTCTGTAAAATTCCTCCATCTTTAAATTTTCCTATAATGCACGCAGAAATTCTAAATGTGTATTATTGTTATAAGAAAAGTTACAAATATATTCTTCGATGTTTGACGATTAAAGAATCATCAAACAATATTCTTTTTACATGTTATTTAACCATACTGATAAATAAACATAATATAATTGTCCGGTGACTGGCTATAGAGTACCCTGGTGAAATGTTTTTCTCAAAAAACTAGTAAACTAAGAGGGTGTGGCCTATGATGTGATAATCGTGGTTTGGCTAATCGTGGATTTGCCAAAAGAATTATAACTGTATCTATGGTGGTTATAGCTGTGAGAAAGGTAAAATAATGAAATAGATTAGAAAAACATATTGTAATATTATTTATATTTTGTATTTATTAATTATGAGGGAATAACGTAGATTTAAAATTTCAGCTTATCATTAGGTAACATTTCTTGTTCGTGAGCCAAGTTGTTGTAAAAAGTCTTTAGATTTCAAGCCGAAGAATGAAGATAGAAATACCAAAAAATTGTATAAGAGTATTACGACACCCTATTTATGTCAGTATAGTATGGTATCGTTCTTTAGATAGATCGTATATGGAAATGAATACTTGAAACTAATATGTTTCCAATTGGGATCTCATTGTTTCTGTGGTAATAGGATGAATAATTAAGCGAAACGTAATTTGTAATTGTACTACCTTGGCGAATCAATACGTGAACACACGTTCGTAACCGCGTGTTGTGATTCAAGTCTTTGCATGCGAAGCCCTTTGCGCACAAATGTAGGGTTTGATTAAGGGCCTGTTTCTAATTAGTCAATTTGTACTAGAAGGGAGGAAATTCTATTTAGCTTTGTAAAAGTACATCCATAGAGAGTTGTGACGCGTTGGTGGCTTATGAGATTTGCAAAGAAATGGTTTATACGTACCACTAACGAATACAAAATGGAGCGAAGGTTAGCGTTGGTTTTATTTTTCTGTCTGCCTGTCCATCTACACGTCCTACATTTTTTTGTTATCGGAATGATTTATTAGGAAAGATCAAAATTTGGAATATTTATAAAAGTCTGAAAAGCTAATATGAAACGAAATTAAATGCTTTTATCAAATCATGGAAAACATTGAAGATAAGACTTTGGGAATCAAGAGACATATTGAAATTATATATTTGAGGTACTTGCGATTAAAAATACCGATTATTAACTATAGATTATAAATATAACTACCTTCTGATCAATTTTAAAAGGATCAAGTTTAATAATTATTACGATTAGTTTCATAATTTAAATATGCTGACTTTTTCATTGTTTATCGCCATAATCAAGTGTCATGGTTTGACCAAGATCGGTGTTGAGGTCGCAAATAGTATAGCGTTTGGAACAGAAGCCGTTGTAGCCTGAAATCAAAATAGGGATTGGATTAAAGATTAGGACTGGAACGCGACTGGGAATTGGAATTCGGATTAGAACTGTAATCGCATTGGAGTATGATCGGGTATGGGATAAGATCGAAATTGTTGTACAGCATGAATCGAAAACGAAATTTGAATGAGATATTAAAATCAAGGTCAGATTTAAGGTTGCGTTATTATGGGCAAAATTGTGGTAAACAGCTATAGAAGGACTATGTAACGAGGATTTTTGTATATAGTACAATTTGTATTCAGATGCTATAACATAAATTCATAGGAACAACTAAAACTTTTACATCGGATGAGCGAATTTATTACATTTTTATGTGACAATAAAAAGTAAACTATTGGACGACATAAAAACTATATCGGACGATGAAAAAACTGCCTTGAACCTCTCATGTAGATGATATACTCAGTGTACTGATAGGTATTCCTGATTTAACGCTTTTATTTTTGGAACAAAGAAATGATATTAATTTTCATTTGGTTGTTTAACCTTTGGTGGTGAGAAATTGTGATATGAGCAGGAGATTGACGATAAATTTTATTTGTAGACTAATTTTAATTTTAAATTGCGACGTCTCGGCGACGCCCTACAAATACCTTCTTTTGCGGTTAAGCTCATGGTTGTCAAAAGAGACTACATTATATGTCTCCGAATCGCATAGTTAAAAATGAACTGTCATTGAGTAGTTGTGTTTCTTTTTACCAATACCATAATAGTTTCTAATTTCCAACACATGTAGTAATAAAATTAATACAGATATCCTAATGTATGAATATTCAGTTTATCGACATAGGTAAATTTCAAAGTTTGAAATTTAATTACGATGGTTCGCCATGGAGAATAGTCACTATACATAAATTTATGTCCTGTCCAGAATACCATTTGTTGGCCAAATTACAACACCGTGTACAAATTATAATAAATTCTTGCACAAGTTACACTTTATATCAAACCTGTCCAAGATGGTGGCTAAATATGGTTTGAAGAAAACATAAAAAAACCACTAGAGCAATTTTTATTTTTGAATCTAATAAAGAATTCCAAAATTATAAAAAGTTCATGAAGTTTCACTACGAATTATTCTAACGTTATGAAGTTTTGAGATATTTAAATACATATGCCTTAATATAAACTTTAATATTTTGGAAAAAACGATAGTCTTAGAAAACATGATGATATATAAAATACAAATATGATTCCTAGTTTAATATTTTATTTTGTATAATTCATAAATAAGTTTAATATTATGACAACAAATTTTAATTTGATACTTATATGCTTTAATTATTAATGAATTGCAATCTTACAATTTAATATCGTAATTTTATATAAAAAGCGTTGGAATTTCAGTAAATCTGGATACAACCAATGGTTAAAGGAAAAAAAAACTTAATTTAAATTACAAATTGATGATCACAAATAAAAAAAACGATGCCATATTTTACCTAGGTACTTACGTATAAGAAAAGATAAAAAGAAGGCTTGATATTGAACCCTTATAATCTTGGGAGCCCTAAAATATATTTATTCCTAATATTTAGATTACCGTTGTCATATATACATTGTTATATGTTATATATTTGATACGACTCAAAGACTTAAAATTGGTTCGATGCATTGAATAAATAGTTTGATTTAAATTATAAAGATTTATTTTATATCCATTATATTCTCCACATTTCTTTCTTTGAATTCAAATAAGACTAGCTTTAGTTTGGTCCCATTTGAATTCGAGGGATCCCCTTATTGTATTGAATTGGAAAAGTTTTATATTTTTGGTCGGTTAATAACAAATATATTTCACTTTTGCAAAATTTGTTAAAAACAGACTAGCGTTTTGTATTTGACCAGCTACCATTTAGATTTTATATATATATATATATATATATTACATAAATTTATATTTCTTTTATTATTATTTAACAACGATTACCATCTAAATTAATTTATTGACGTGACAACGTCTTAAATTACAAAATGTAACGCTCGGTAACGTAACGATGAGTTGTTCAACTATGATCGGTCTTGCACAGTGCATAGCTTGCAAATGTATTGCAAGTTATTGTATTGTATATAAATACGTATGTATGTGTAAAGGTATAAAATTTTGTTAATATGAAATTCATATTCTTTGTATAAATTAATTAAATATAATTCTTTGTATAAATAAATGTTTTAAATTGTTACTATTATTTCATCCTTCTTCCTACTATACGAATGAATATTCACATTAAAATGATTTTACCATTCAAAGTCGTTGTCACGTAAAACTTTCGCCCGTAACTTTATTTTACGTAGGCGGATACCGCAGTCTTTAAAACTTTCAAACTAATACGTGTGCAATGTACAGAAGCAATGAATGCAATACTATTTGCAACTGTAATACGAGTAGTACTCAATGTTTACGTACCAGAAAAAGTTTTCTGACAGCATCAAAACAAAACACATTCGCCGCGACCAAAACAGTCTTTCGACTGGCGCGGCGTATGGTGATTGAAAAAGATATACGATGACTTTTTATTGCAACTACGAGTCCTTGTTTACGAGAAAAACCGGTATTGCTAATTAGGGATACTAATCCTTATTTAGTTATTTTCCCTTTAACGCCTTTTACGTTATGTTACGATTTCTACCGGTCAACTCCAACCGTAAGCCAGGGTAAGGAACTTTATTAAAAAGTATTTCTAAAATATTTTGTTATTGAAGAGGCGATTCGAATATAATACACATACTTTAGACCATATTACAGGTAACATATTTCAAGCTAATCAGCTACATAAAAAAACATAATTATTTCCTTTATAAATGTCACGTTGACTAATAGATAAATAAAAACAATGATTGTTTACAATTTAATTCAAATATTTTCAAATAATTGGTTACAATTTTTTAATCGGAACTTAATTATGCATAATAACAAAATACGTATTGTAAAGCGTCATTAAGCGTCATCAAATTGAGACTTTTTTCCAAACGCTTTAGTGTTATCCTAAACTAAGTCCTTTCCGGTATAATTCAACGTAGTTTAATTGTAATTAGTATTACCTCATTTTCACAAAATACAAACGTAAAGACTCAGCTTCCGCTGTTACGATTCATTCAGTGAGTGAGAGTCCCGGTGGCCGATTCCCCCTAAGTCCTTTGGCTCATTCCCTCGCACTAGATATCCTTTTCTTTGCAAAAGGCCGCCAATGCACTGAGGTTTCCTCAGGGATACCGAGTGTCCATGATGAAGGTGACTACCTACTCGCTGTTAGCTTGTATGATCGTTTGCCTCATCGTCTGCAAATCTCACAGGCTGGAGTAAGCTAAATACATAAAAAGCCAAGTGCTTGAAAAATATGCTGATAGCCTGATACAAAAAGCTGAAGTAATGAAAAGAGAAAATTGTGCGTAAATAACGTGCGTCTATAACGTTGATTGGGAACATTTCATTATAGTATAGCAGTATTATTTTTTCAGACCGTGAATCAAGCGAGAGAGCTCAATAAAAACCACTGCGTTGACGAACACATAAACGCATTTCATAAAAGCTCCACATTTTCCCCGTTATATTTCTCGATCGCAGTTTTAAAAGCGTATAATGGATCGGAAAGCTGCGTTCCGGCGAGCTTTTTCACGGCGACTACGCCGGAACGTTTTCGCGCTAAAACCAATAACGTAAAAATAACTATCGGGATAACCGTTCGCTACAGAAATTATTGCTCAGTGTTAAGGCCTAATAGGGATTTATAGGTCGTAAAGCGAACGGCGCTCTCGCTCCTGATGGACCATTCCGTGAGATGTGCGAAAACAAAAGTGCTTTATGTCCGCTGGAACACCTCCGGAGTGAAATCGTACACCCGTGTTGGGGTGTTCGCGAGACGGCGACGAATTGTAACTTGTAAAACTTGATTGAATTTGGAATGTATAGTTGGAGTTTTTTGAAGATATTGTTGAGTAAAACGAACAACCTGCATAATGTCGTTATGTTCGTACGTCGTGCATGTGTGATGGCACGTGAATGAATGTTTTGTGGTTTTCCAAAATTACTTTCCTATAGATCATTCGCTCGGAATTTGCGATCAAACTTAAGATTCGACTTCAACCTTAATTTCGTATTCGTATTAAACGTAAATTCACATACAAAGAACAATTCATTCCACCGCAAAACGTATGTAGAACACAATTTTAAATATGAGTTGCACTTGACCTTTTGGTCGACAAAATGTGCTCAGCAAATTAATAATTAACTGCGACGTAGTTTCAGTAGGAAACACTCAAAGCTGTAATTATGAAGACGAACCGAGTTCAAACAAACGCGCCCACATAATCAAAGCTTAAAAGCACTTATTAAAATTGAATTCATATCAGATCGTTGGTAATTCTGAAAATTTTACTTCCTTTTGTGTAATATTCTATTCTTTTAGAAAACGATCGTAATATCGATAAAATTTAATTATCTCGTACCTTTTACATGTAAAGATTATTAAAGTCCACGCATTGCGTCTGATAATGATGAATGGCTGTGAAAAATTGAAAACGATTGGTGTATCGTATCGTACACGTTCGAGATTTCCTATAACGCGATCGTAGCACCAAGTGTAATCCTATAAAGGCACGAATATTCTAATAACGGCTTTTTCGCATTCATTAATTCCTTTTGCATTGCTAAACCCGAGCAGGTGTGTTTCAAAATCATAAATTTTCGATAAAAAAGTATAAACATGTTTATATTTTTAATTATACAGGCGGTGTATGCGGCAGATATTATGGTAAAGGAAGCAGTCATCAAAAAAAAACAAAACTTTGAGAGTCTAAAACGACTTCACTTTTATATTTTTTATAAATTTTTAGAAATTTTTGACGTCAAACATATTAGACTTCTTTACTTAATAACAAAAAGGCTAAAGTTTGTTCTACAGTAGTATTATAAGTTGAATACGTTTGAATAAATATTCGTGGGTATTCCTTCGGAATGGGGCGCAGGTGCCGGTTCAATTCAAGAGCATGCATATAGTTGTATCCCGTTGTCGTAGTCTAGACTAGACCGAAGAAAACGTATGGCATAAAAGTACGTAAGTACTAAATAAAAATTTTTACGTCTCCCACATCAAAAGAATATAAATTTACGTTTGTAATAAAAGTGTAAGTGAGCGATATCTGTGCATGGGAAATATTTATGTAAATCTAATATGGGAAGATTCTTTCAAGTGCATTAGAAACCAAAAAAATAGTTTTAAGAATTTTTTCTGTCTGTACGTTTGTTCGTTCGCGTATCATGCAAAAACTACAGTATAGAAAGATCTTTACAGGTATATTGCTAAACGTTTAACGTAAAAAAAAATTCCAAACAATAAAAAAAATCATCTTCACCCACTGCTTAAAAGCCGAGTTATATGTAAAACTTTTAAATTGGGAATTGTGACAGAATAGAGGAAATCGTTTTTAGAACTTCATGTCTCTATGATTTTAAAATCACATCATACTCTTTTATTAATATACCTTTAAAGATTGAGACGAAAGCAAAATCGGGATTGAGTTCATGATAAAAATAGCATCCGAAGTCGATATTGAAAATCTAAGGATTCATTCTGTTTCACACGGGAGGAACTGCGAGCGAAAGCTAGTAACAAATAAAACTAAAATATTATTTTTTGTTTAGATACCATATAAATACACTACTTCCAGGATCTGTGAACATCCTCTTCCAAAGTTGATGCAACGTGATTGCGAACAAGAATTAAATTATACAAATTCCCGCGAAGCACATAATAGTCATGATGAGAACGATAAGCAAGTCATGGCGAATGCACTTACACCTCGTTTAGCATTACAAGCTGACTTCATTATACATAGGGATCCTGTTCTACACAATTCACCATTTTTTTTTTTGAGGTCGTCTTGATTGTCAGTTAAAGCGAGAGGTTTGGTAGACGCAGCACTAAACTGCTCGCAACTTTTATGCTGCTATCCATACTGTTTATCGCGTAATGTGATAAAGCGTTAGTTGTTCGGCCATCTGGTCAAGTGACAATTACTCCGCCATCTGGTAATTTGAGAGTCACTCCGCCGTATTACGCACATACTACTACAGTCACTTGAGCATTTATTCGCGTGATAACTACTTCGACGTTTATTAAGGATCAAAAAATGACTCATTATTAAGATTGTGATTTTTTTATTACATAACGGTTATTTCCTCACCTACTACTGTACGTAGAAGTAAAATTGAAAAATCAATTTCTTGCACCGACTGAGAGAGCATTCTTTAACTGTGACGGATGTTTTCACTTAACTGCTATCCATCCAAAGTATAACGTGGTCGTAGGAGGATTTTGTTAATAGTGTATCGTCTGTATAAGCCAACCACCGTTGGTGTTTAACTAACAATGTGCCGTTGTATTTCTAGTAGCTGCATCAACACAATAAAGTATCCGCTCGTCGCTTTAACAAATGATTTTCCAGTAAGCCGCACCCCGCTGTACGCCCGCCGTATCGCAGCGGGCTGCGCGCGTATAAACTTACTTCACTTGTCCCGGCTTATTAATTCCGTTTGGTTGAGCTGAACTGACAAAACAAACTTTAACGTGTAACGCGTAGACGTGACTAGCGTATACGGTCCCTATTCTTCATATAAATAAAATAAAATTTTGCATAAATTCAATAATTCCAAATCGCATTTTGCTACGGTGAAGAGAAAAAAAAATATCTTTCACATGATGCAGATAATAAAAAGTATACTAATGTCAGTGATATATTTTTTTATGATATAAAGAGAAAAGGAGCGTACGGACCGCCAGAAGAATGTGAACATCGCCTCCCATGGACACCCGTAGACGAGTCACTAGTGCTTTTCTGATCCATTACAAGGGCATGGAGAGTCTGATGGAAGAAAGATGAACCACCGGAACTTTTAGAAAGGAATAGAATATTTTATATAGAGGAGTGTGAGCTACTGGAGCTTTTGGGAAGGAATCGGATGATAGAAAAGAGTGCGATAACGGAACTCCCATCTGTTGAACGAAATTGGTACTTCACGTCTGTATTCAGTGCGAGTATGGTATCTGACATTTCGAACCAGCTCATTTTCGTCTACAGTCGAGTCGGCCACAGCGTGCTTCATTAAACATGAATATTACATCGTCATTACTAGTTTTCATGTTTTATTTCTAATTATAAAATGCAATCTGATATGTACTGAAAAAAACTTGCCGATTAAATCGATAGCGGGGCCTAATATCTACGGGTGAGCGCGGCGCCGCATAAAATTGAAACGGACTGTTTCTAAATGTGTTGACAAATTTTATGTACCCCATGCGACAGTTACTCAGTAACGCAAATATGTAACAAACGTCTGTCCATCAAATACGGGATGTCAATTATAATTGTATTTTCTTCATAATCTTAGAAAATGAAATATAAAGCAGTAGGTCTATATAAAAGTGTAAATTTGATTTAATAAAACTAAAACTCATTTATTTTCATAAAAAAAAACATTATTATTACTATGTTTTTACATCATGAATTACTCTTTCAAAGTACGTACTAAACTTTCGAATAGGTAATTTAAATTCACCATATTCGGCATCAGCATCTGCTGAACTCTTGCAGTTCACTTTAAGCAAAAATTATCCCATAAATGTGACTTTCAAGAAAAAGCAGAGCAACCAACCAATGTTTCGACTTAATCGTCACGCTGGGCAACAAATTGTTATAGCAACCAATACATATAGTTTTTGGCGTTATTTGTTTGAATATTTTGCACGTTAGGTCGTGCAGAAACCACTTTAGTACAGACTGTTGGTCTTTCGATTCCCTGATAGGGCATTAGTCACTTGTTATAACTCATATGTGTACGCAAGACGAGATTTCAGTTTTAATTCTGAAGACACGCATCTGTTCTGAATTAAAGTATTTCCAAAACAATGAATATCAGATGATGTAAGAAGATGAATTGTATAAACTGTAAGTTTTTGAATTTTTTACCAAAATCCATAGAACTCGGCAGCCCAGAGATTACAAGAGCATTTGTTGAGTGTTTAGTGCTCGATCGTTACGTCCATAATTTATACGCCTCTGAAAGTTACCTGGTTAATCTATTTAGTTAAATTAATGATCCTGAAAATCCAACACGTGTTACGTTTGAACTTGCAGCCGTCGTCCTCATAATACCGTGTAAAGTTCACTAATCTGGACATGTACGAAATTCACCGTGAATATGAAGAAGCAGCCTGCGTTGAAAGAGTCTTTAAGAATGTATTGAAATAATTGTTAGATAAATATTTAATAAGGGTTGGAAGATCTACGCGTGAAATCTATAAGTTCTCCGAAATTTTAGAATTCACTGAGTATTTACTTAGTATTGGCGCAGAACTCACATCATGTTAAAACAGAAACTTAGTAATTAATCCACAATGAATCTATTTTGTTTTAATAATTCGGGATGTTGCTCCAATGTAAATTACGTTCATATTAAATTGCGTGTTGATAGAAATTAATGCTATATGAGCGTAGGCGAATGAGTTAAATTATACCGATACCGCGAAATTTGTGGAATTTAATCCAAATAATGGTGTAACAACGTATAAAGGTTCATATGAAGAAATATTGGATAATGGAAAATAGTCAAATAGTATTTGTGTGATTTTATTTCCACTTATATACTTAATATACATAAAAACGGTTTTGGTTTTTGCTGCTCATTTGAAAAGGAAGTTTAAATTCTGGAATAAAATTTCCCTATTTATTTTCGCTTCACATATTTTGTTAAATTATTGTTTTTCTTTTTATATATTTTATTTATGGAGATATTGCGAGCAATATTTTTAGAACTAGTTTAAAGATTGACATAATATTTACAGCTGTGTGCTTCAAACTCTCATTTGAAATAATTAATTGTTAACTGTTAAATTTAGAAACTAAACACGTTGTTTTAATTTCACCACTGCGTTTTACTATGTTAGTATTAAAGATATTTATTTAATGTCGCAAATGCTAATATTTGCCAAGATTACCTATATTTTGACATGTTTAGTTTTCAACTTTAACAGTTTGCAGATAACTATTGCCAACGAGAATTTCAAGCACGCCGCTGTTAGTGTTGTATTTGTGAACAGTACTAGTAAGGTACAAAAATTTCTGTAAATGCTATTCGTTACTTAATTCCGACTGTGGAAGTTCATCGAAGTTCAACGCCTCCTGTACACTGCCACGCCATATGATTCTGAACCACCTGCGATTTATGGTGGACTGCGACCTTTGGAGGTCTGCAGTCCGGCCAGCCTGCCGGCGCCGAATGCCGCGCTGGTACATCCGTTCGGGGGTCGCCACTGCAGAACTTCCCTTCTTCAGCGGTTATCGGTTCTAAGAGCGCTTCAGCTTGTCCGTTGCCACTTCGACTTGCCGATTCTGCGAAACGTTTCGCTCGCCTCGTTCAATGCTTTAAAATCGTCCGCTTAAAATTGAATAGCAGCGCCCGCACGGGATCGTTGTGAATTAATAGCGCGGCATTAATTAAAATAAAAGTCATGTTTCGAGTTAATACATTCGGAGTCGTCGCCGCGGCGGCCCCGGTCACGCAGTTAACAAATTAATGAAGACACAAATTTTAATTAAATCCGACTCCGGCGTCGCGTGCGAACGAGATTTTATAACGGGAAAGTAACAAAATACGCGGGAATTTGAATATCCCTAGATGTCCCGGAGTTTATTGCCTTGTAGCCATAAATTTAACACTTGCCGAGATGGGCGTCGAGGGCTGCGGAGTTCTTCTAGTATGAATTTCATTTTCGTCGAGCTGAAAAACAATAGTTCCTAACCGATGTTTTTGATTATTACAAAGTTGTTCATGGATAATCTAGACTGTATCTCAGCTCTTATTTAGCTTTGACAGATTTTAATTACATATTCATAAATAAATATTATGAACAGATAATCCAAAACACATTTATTTCTATTTATTAGCAAAAGCATATTATTTTAAATACTGTATTGAACTTAAATGCACAGATAAAAATTGTAAACATTGTAATAATAAATGTAAATAATTTTTTAAGGTCGTTCAATCAATGACAATAAAATTACTCATCCTTGACGTAATTATTCGTATACGTCGTCATTTGTTCTTTTTTTTTTGTTGGTAGACCCTTAGGAAAAACTTATGTCAATAATGTCGCTATGGTTTTGAGGGTAAACACGTTTCGCTTTCACTTGAACCCGACACTGCAGGCCATTTCATAAAAAAAGCTACGGGTCTCTCCAATATAAGAAATTTTATGCCCTTAGACGTCTCATCTTCAAGGTATCGAAAACTCCAAATACGGGGATGTCTTCAGCGACAGCCGTCGATAAAAAATATTTAAATTATTTTCGCAAGAAAAAAATAAATAAACAAAATGCACGGCTTAACCGCTCTCGTTTCAAATCGAAATTTCATCCGCCGGATCCTTTTGAATCCATCAAAGAGCACGTTTTACGATCGCTTAAGAGATATAGGTAACGGGGAGCCGCCGTATGTGAAAAATATAAAATCATGAAATCCGACGACGTCCGCGTCAATAAAGACGTTATCGTCACTGAAGAGGAATATCGTATCTGTCGATTGACGAAGATTAATTGCACTCGAATGCGTATGTTTCTTATTAAGTTTTCTTTTTGGACGGTATTAGTAGACACTTGACTTATGCGACCGGTCAAGTTCGTGTCCGGATTCCCTGACTAATGTTCCGTATCGTTGTTCCGATCAATTGAATGCATGTGAAAAGCAAAATAAAATAAATAAATGAAATGCTTTTTTCAATATCTGATAAGGTACATATTTACAAATTTTGTATTTAAGGTAAAATCAATACAAAATCCCTTGACTAGTATGAGTACTACTTTTATTTGCGCTAATGTATTGTAAAGCCGTCAACAGTTAGGATATCATATTGGTCTCACTCGCTCTTCTTTGAAGCCCTGGTTCATCACTTGGACTAATCTCAGACTGTATTAACTTAATGCTGTGCTTCAGCGGCGCGCGCATCTTCCGTCGCATACTGAAAATACACTTTTGCGCTGTTCTCTCAAAACAAGTAGGTATAACTTCTTCAATACCCGCGAGCTAGAGGAGAAACTATAAAAATTGTTTTGTGGTGACTAGTGAATTTGTGTTCAAACGAAAAAGGTAACATGGCGCCCTTACGTACACGGTACGCGACAATGGTCTCAGTCATTGCGCACAGATGGTCCCCTCCTACTTGTAATGTAGCCCAGAAAAAAACGAGTGGTGTCGTGGGACACCAGGTAGGAACGAAGTTCCTTCGGCTAATGTAGAATCGACACAATTTGCAAAAAAAAAAATATAATGTACTTTAAGTGTTATGACAGGAATATGTTTTATTATAAGATGCTACTTAAATCGTTTGGTGATCGTTGTAGTGGAATTATGACATTTACTCCTTACTATCTGTTCTTTAATTATCTTTATTTTCTGTTCTTATTGTTAATTCTATTTTCGAAAATATTTACGATTATTATGATTTATTTCTTATATTTTACCGACATATATTTGTTAATGGAAAATAACCCCGACCGATTCTCGATAATCGCGCGAAGTCGTAAATAAGTCGCGCGACCTCATGCCAACCGTGCCCGGTGTGATCCACCAATCAGCGCTCGCCGTTCGCCGAGCTCGCGTCACCTTGTGCCAATAAACGCGCAGTAAAATAATCATATCTAAAAATATACGACAAATATCTAAAAATATACGACTATCGCGCCTGCGCATGTCTCATTTAACGGTTTTATTCCACGGACTTTTTCTTACGGTTTTACTATCACATTTTTTTTCAGTTCGGTCGCGCAGCAAAATCCCTATCTCCTCCAAGCCCGCCGTAAGGAACTTCGTTCCAAAATATAATTTTTAATTTAATATAAGTTTTACACAGCTATATTGCAGGATCTATGAGTTCTTTTACAAAATAAATAATTCTTGTACTCGATACTGTTTACGGTATTATAGTACGAGAAATGAAAATTGTAGTAAAATTTTACAGGAAAATATCAGTTATCCGTGCAACAACATATTAATAATGATAGGAAAAAATTCAAGTCGCTACAAAAAGTTAGTTTTCATAGTAGGAAATAAAAAATGTTATCCCATGTATTGGTCTACATCAAGATCCATGCTGCAATTGCAAATATGTGATCACAAAAAGTTTTTTCCTAAGATATAATAACAAATTAACAAATTCCAGATTTTTTTCTTGCACTTGAGATATGAGACCTTTTTACTGGTCAAATTTCATGATTCTAGTACCCTATAAGTAATCAGTAGGTTTTGATTTACTTGCGAGTATCAAAGTATTCGGCGTAAATGGCCGTATTTTAACCGTATTTTTTTATTACGATAACTTCGAAGCTTGATTTTTTATAGCATCAAGTAACCGCGGATAAGATTGTTTATTATTAATTTCAAATCGATACTTCCACGAATTTCCGAGAAAAAGGTTCTTGACACATAGACAGATCGGACAATGAAGTAATCGTATAAGAGTTTATTTTCATTTTACAGTACGCAATCTCACAATTAATATTTTACATGTTTTATTATATTTTATATACATTGTTATTGAATTTTATTTTAATATTCAATAACAATGTATATATATATATATATATATATATATATATATATATATATATATATATATATATTGTTATTGAAGTATATATATATATATTTGTATATATACAAAAAATTTAAAGGAAACTAGGTTATTTCATAAATGTGTTGTAATAAGTTGATCAAAATATTTATCCTGCTCAAGAAATATAAATTTGCATCTTTTGCTTTTTTGTATTTTTGAAACATACAACACTTTATTTTCAAAATGCACAACCTTAAATAACACATACAATATATGTGAAATACAAAGTTCGAAGTTAAACTATTGTATAATTTATTCACAATATATAATTCAATAGCTTTCCAAAGATTATTATTCTATGAATATTTTGCTCCAAAAGTATTATTTAAAACTTTTGAATATTTTTTTACGTACTTGTCACAATACCAAACAGCTTTGTAGAAGTAGAGATAAATCCCATAATCTAGTAATCTTCAAGGACAAAAAAAAGTTTAAAATGCGCTCTTGTAAACTTCGTATTTTGAAGTTACCATAATTTAAGTAGGAGGTGTCAAGATAATTAACGGTGTGTTGCATCGGAGTGCGTAACTTTACTTATAACAAGTTGAATAAACACTTTCAAATATTTTTCCTAACGTGCATAACGAAGTATGATCCCAAGAAGTTTTTAAAAATTTCGTGATAATGAGACGTCACCGGTCGCGCTATAGATTCGACAATCAAAACTCATCCCTTCATTCTCAAATCAAATTAATATTTATCCGTCGAATGACGAAAGCACTCTCGGTCAATACTTTTCCGCGATGTTTCGCTCGTACCCGTCTTCGCGTCGAAACGAGATTGGCCCGCAGCGGGGGCGCCGACGCCCGCCGGCCGCCGGGCGCCGGCGCCGGGCGACACCTCGCCGCGCGCCCGCCCTTTGCATCGCCGCCGAATAAATATTTGAAGGTTTCCACTTGATGTAATAACATCCGTCATCCTCTTAAAGTAGATCTCAGAAGTGATGCCTTCCCCCTTTGAATATTTTATTTCTCTGTTCGTATTGCGGGCGGTTCGACCGCGCGCGCGCGCCGGTCGCGGGGATTTAGAAATGGAAAGATGCGAGATACGCTCCCACGCACGAAATACGATTCACGCTCATATATTTAGAAAATATGTTCGTACGCGAATCCTCGATTTATATGACGATAGTTTTCTGTTCTTATACTTTAAGCGATTTATACATTTCGAAAGAATGCCTATCTCGACCTCCTCTTGAATATTAATTAATTTTGTTATTCATATGTAAGGAATATACTGTCTCGCATTATAAAAGACCTTTTTCTGTGCGAAGTTTTATAGCGGACAAGGAAACAGATAGACACCTTATCGAGGTGATATGTAACTTATCATTTATAGAACTGTATACTTTTACTGCATTCCAAATTTCATTAAGCTTGGTTCAGTTGTTTTTTAGTTACAAGAGGATGTATAATTATTAGTTAATCACACAGACAGACAAAAATTTTGAAAATGTCATTTATAGATTAATGCGTCATAAAACTAATGTTTATAACTTTTTTTTTATAAAATACTGTATATACAATACAAAGCCTACTTACTGCTTTACGAATTTGACATGAGACTTTTATAAAAAAATATTTAACACTAACATGAATCTTACTTTCTAGGAATTATTCCCTTGATATTTAATTTCTATTTTTTGATTTTTACATGGTTTTGAATAGTGTTGTATCGCTATAAATATTAAATTATTCTGAACGAATCTTATAGATAATTCAAATTATTAAGCTAAAACAATAAATACGAGTCCTTAAAAAAATTACAGAAAAAAATTTAAAAATCAGTTACACAAACAGACTTTTAAAATTAAAATAAAAAGGTGATGGTCCTTTAAGTTTATGAATAGTAAGAAATATTTTGATACAAACGTCGTTACGTCGGGGGACCGCAAATGTAAATAGAAAGTTAATAACAGCTGTCCCTTCTACAATAACAGATTTTCATTTTCGCTGGGCACAAGCCTCATCTGTTTGGCTTTATTTCTTCTATTCCTGCACGTCCCGCATGCTCAAAATAATCGTTAAAGTATTAATAAGCGATCTAAGACGAGAATCGCACGTGCGCAGTATGCAAAGCGCTAGTCTTAATCTAATGCGGCGACCCAAACGGGCAGACACGTAAGGGCAGCCGTCATTGACAGTTGTTTCTATGTTGCGAAATTGTGTGAGTGAATTACTTAAAATTTAGACTCAACGATTAGATGTTCATGTTTTTATTATTTGTCTACATTTCCTAGGAAGTTACTTGTATATATTCTTTATACTTTACCGTTTTTAGTTGTCCTTTGTCATCTTATTTATTTAGAAGTCCCCCGACGCTACATCGCTTGAATTAAAATATTTCATACTATTTATATTGAACGACTGATACAAATATATATTAGTTTTTTTTTACTTTATAGAGGTTTGTCTGTATCAGAGGTTTTTTTAAATTTTTAATTTAAGACTTATTTCTTTCTTTTCAAATCTTTGATATTGCTAGTAGACGCGTTGCGGTCGACAATTGTCCATAACTTGAAGCCAATGTAGAAAAAGCTGTGGTTTATTTATGCAGAAATACTTTTTTAAAAGGCCAAGCCTATGTGACCTCAAGTCGCGTATAAAGCTTGCAGGATGTTGCTTTCTTTGGTTGAGTTCGACAATGCCGTTTAATAATCCTCATGACATATCAATTTTGGCAGAATTGCTAAGATTGAGCAATAATATTCAGTAATTTAATTTTGCACGCAGTGTTGTACTTCATTATTCAAAAACATGTTTATAAGTTTAGAATGCTTTGTAACTCCGATTCGAAGTTTCTGCCTGTAATTCATATACATTAAACGCTGGCATCGTATTTTTCACCATTGTTTTATTTGTTTGTAGTGTACTTCGTTATCCATACAATATTGCATGCGGCATATTGCCAACAATATCATACCATAATCATATATTCAATTGATACCTTTTATGCACTTTCCACATTCGTAGCCGATGCCGTACCTCACCATTCCGTATTATGTTCAACGCAGTACTACATCAGATCGCGTTTATTTGTTCACTCAATCCATTAAACTTATTTGTTTTCTTATTACCTTTACATATTCATGCCTTAGTTCGCCATAAACGGTACTAAATAGTATAATAATATTTAATGTCGACTAAATCCTTGAAATGAGCTGAGAATCCCTAATTAATTTATTCTCATTTTTGTTTATTATTACATAATTAGGATTCATTAAAAATTTATCATTTTAACGAGCCCAAATATTATACGTTTTTAGTATAAGAGTGGAGTATCCTTCAAATTTATAAGTTCAAGGTTACTACATTTTTATAATATCACTCAAGTAACAGAATACCGAATTTCAACTTAATCAAGCCTGTGGAAAATCAACCCCATTTATCAATTAAAAAACCGGCCAAATGTGAGTCGGACTCGCACGTCGAGGGTTCCGTATAAACCCGTAGGTATATAAGTAAAAGTTTACCCATCACGATAATTGAGTCATAGCTATGGTAGTTTTATTGAAAAATGAAATCCACAACATTAAATTGTGGAAAGCCGGAGGAGTGTAAATTTAAGACAAAGGTCTCTTTATCGTTTCATTAATCATTTATCTTATATTAACATATATCATTTATTTTAAATTTTTATTAAATTAAATATTATAACTGAAATACCTACACTAGCCTAGCAGCAGTTTTGCAAAAGTTCTTTTATCAAAGTTATTTACTTACAAAATTTTTTAGTTTCTATTTAGAAATCTAGTTCAAAAATACTAAGTATTAAATTTGAACCAGAACTGTAAATGGTGACTGAAAAAGGTTTTGAATTCAGGTGACTGAAAAAGAATTTGAACACATTGACCACATTGAACATTGAAGTTTGAAAAAACGTTATCTATAGTTGTATTATTTCTTGTAGTGCTAGTGTTTATTAACGGAAGCATGTTTTTGAATGAAAAATACGTGGACATTCCATTTTAGGTATTCAGTCTAAAATCGATATTGAAGTCTCCCACAACAATCAGACGAGAACATGAAGTATACTAATTGAGGCCGCTGCCGTATATTGTTGTATTTATGCATTTTATTGAAGCGTTAATTTGACATTGTGGTGATCTATACACAGTTACATTCACAATGGCCGTTTGCAGCGCCTGGATTATTTAAATTATATCTTTTCCATGATCCATCTGTCACGGCATCCTTAAAATTGCAACGTACATGCGCGATAAAGTGTTGTCCCTCCCCATACTTAGAGATAAGTCGCGGTCAATGTAGTAACTACAATTATGTTTATAATTTATTTTCACAGCATAAAGGCAATAGACCTAAGTATTTGATATGAATTTCAACTTAAGACCTCTACGGGTTCATAAGGAAACGAAAAATCAAGTTTGTGATTGTCAAAAAAAAATTATTATGTGAATACCTCTACGCGTTCATGAGGAAAGGTGTAAGTATAAAATTTTATAAAATATTTTTTATACGATGTAACTAAAAATTTATGGTTTTCGCAATTTTTCCTTTATTTGTGCTATAAGAAGTTGCTTCGTACCAAATTTCAAGGTTCTGAGTTCACGGGAAGAGCCCTGTAGGTTTTGATTCCCTTGCGAGTGTCGAAAAAAAAACAGCTGCTTTTTTTTATTGCGTTGGCTTAGAAGTTTGATTTTTTCACAGCTCCAAGAGACAGTAGCCCTGAGTATTTGAAATAAATTTCAGCGTGAAACCTATACGCCTAAGAAAAAGGGTCTTGACACTGTCTGTCGGACGAACAACAAAGTGATTCTATAAGGGTTCCGTTTTTTCCTTGTGAGGTATGGAACCCTACAAAAAGATGATAATCTTAGGACGGCCTAAGAGATTCTCTTGAATTATGGTTAAGAATATTCTCGACCTTGCAAGCAAAAAAATCGATCGATTCCTTTGGAAGTTCCGATGCCATAGACTGACACACGGATATACAGATAAATATTTTAATTTATATAACCTCTCTGTTTGTCTCTGTTGGTTAAAAAACCGGCCAAGTGCGAGGCGGACTCGCGTACGAAGGGTTCCGTACAATTATATATACAACATTAAACACTATATTATAGCCTATTCTTAAAAAAGCGCGGCCGCGTTCTCAAAGTCAATATGTTTCGCTTGACGTGCTGTCGACTGTGTACAGATAGAAGCACATCAACACTTGTACTACGAGTAGCAATCCCAGTGCTGACAAATATATTTTTATTTGAATTAAGTAGTTATTTTTAAAATGTATTTAAATCCAAATATTCTGTAAATGTTTCAAATTTCCACCTGTAGTCGTTATGAAGATCGAGAAAAAAACGGCAAAAAATCACGTTTCTTGTGTGAGAGCCCCCATTCAATTTATTTTATTTGGATTTGATTATTTATTTTTTAAGTGAATATACAACTAAATATTTTGTAAATATTCCAAGCGTCTACCTGTTGTAATTATTGATATCGAGCAAAAAACAGCAAAAAAAAAATCACGCATGTTGTACTGGAGCCCCTCTTAAATATTTTGTTTATTTTAATTTAATTATTTATTTTTAAAGTAAATGTACAACTAAATTCTCTGTAAATGTATCAAGTGTCTACCTGTTGCCGTTATTAATATCGAGCACAAAATGTCAAAAAATATACGTTTATTGTGTGGGAGCCCAACTTAAATATTTATTTTATTCTGTTTTTAGTATTTGTTGTTATAACGGCAACAGAAATACATTATCTGTAAAAATTTAAACCATCGAACTATCACGATTCATGAGATACAGCCTAATGACAGACAAACAGACGGACAGTAGAATCTTAGTAATAGGATGCCGTTTTTACCCTTTGGATACGGAACCCTAAAAGATTGGGGTTTTTATCACCTTTCGCAAGCGCTCAGTATTCTCCGAACATACGTTTAAATATTTCTTCAGTGCAAACAATTGCAACGTTAAACTCTAATTGGAAATCTACTAATGCGTAAAGAATTGCTTTATGATCGAGATTAGAGTTCTAATCTCATTGAAATTTAAAATTACAACAGCAAACGTATAATAGCTGTATAATTGTTCGCAAACTCCGAGTTACAATATCGTATTAGTTTAAACGACGTGTCCCCATTAGAATGCCGCTCTCGGCCTACATAATTCATAGTACTCCGCGGCCTGCCCTTTGACGACTGCGGGGCCTAGTCCCTTAGTCACGTACGTCGGTAAATTTGCCGGCCTGGCTGGGGCCGCGGACACGTGCGATTAACGATGACAGCTAGAATGTCCGAATCGACTCCTAATTTAATATACTCGCTTTCGTACCCGACAGTTCTTAACTTGAGTATACTTTAAAAGGTTATATTTGTTGGACTGAAAGTCAGTAATGACGTAATGTGAAAGTTTATTTTAGGATTGCGCGTACTTGTACGGAACAGTTGCGATTTCAGTTGGTAATCTGTCACATTTCAGCAATCTTTTGAAGTTTTCACGACGTACAATGCCTTTGCATAGAAGTAAGAATTAAAAACACAAAAAAATCTGAAAAATGGTGGACCCTGAAGGCCATCCCTAAAACTTCTCGCTGTGATATTTATCGATTTGTTTTTGAGCTTCTTGAATATCAAAATACACTTGCCTATAAGTTTTTGATGTTTTCTTAGTGTTTAAGCTTAAAAATCCGAACTACGGTTGACTTTTCAGGCCTCTCCAGAAAGTTCATGCTATTTTCAAGCCCAAAGTGTTCAAACATATTGAGTTCAGTAATTTTATGGTACTATTATAGTACTTTTTTGAACTCTCTTAGCTCAAAAACATCGTTATAGGACGTTTTGAGCACTTAGAATTTAAAAATCTCCATTGCTCTAAAAAATTTTTGAAAATGCGAATTTGATTCGATACAGAATTTCAGAATTTTTCTAAAATAAGTCTTTTTTTGTTTCTGATTTTGATAATACAGCGGGGCTGTGCATAGCAATTTAGACATGCGTGGCCATATAATTGGCAACGGAAACATTGCCCTGGGCCGCTTTTCTTGTACGGGGCCTCTACAGTGATATCGCTAAGGCTGCATGCTTTGCGGGGGGTTTTGAAAATATCTTTGGCATTATCTGATTTGTGCAGTACTGCCAGAACGAGGCCGAGCTCTTTGCCATTTCGGCGGTGCATCCTGTCTACCGCAAAGACGGGGTAATCTAGTTTTTGAGGTCTGTTTTTATGCGTCCGTCGGGATCTTTAGCGGAATGTTTCTCGAGCAGCGTATTGCGCGAAAGGTATCGTTGATGTGCAGTCTATTGCAGTCAGCGAAGACTACATTCCACTTCCCTTCGCGAAAATAAAAGGGTGGTAGGGATTTGACTTTTGGGGGGGTCGTCGGTTTGGCACCGGATACTCTTGACAAATCAGCTCCACTGGTCGCCTGCTTGGCGGTAGTGACCGGAGCGTTAGCTACGGGGTGTCGGGGGTGTCAGGGGTGTCGGGGATACAGGCAAGTGGGTAAAACTAGTTGGCGCGGCCGGTTGGATATCGATGTCCATACTTGGACTATTATCGGCGCGTTGCCGTTGTCGTTGCCGGTGGGATGTCCTATTTCTCCTTTTACTAACGACGATAGTAAAGGGATCGTCCCGTTTGCTATCCGAGCCTCGTAAGGTACCGTCCGATTGATCCGTGGAGGCATCGAAAAAACGGGCGCTAGCGGATCACTTCCGCTGATTGCAGACGGCGAGGGTGAGCCCGAGCGGCTCACCAGTGGTGAAACAGAGGTGACTCATCCTACTTATACAGTATTCGTCGTTAGGTGCTAGAAAGGTATTTTATGAAGGCAATAAGCTATAACCGTACCGATACTGAGAGGTTGTTAAATTTTAAAATCTACTATGATCTCCAGAGGACTCCTCGCTGCGCTCCGGTTACATGTTAATACTTGCATGAAAATGAAAGACGTTTCATGCGCTCGGCTCTTAAGAGTATTTCGACTGTCTCCGCAGCTTAACGCCGTGTCTTAGTCTCGTTGTTGCAATGTGTTGGCGAATGTTATTGCGCAACGCAAATTAACAAAATAAAAGTAAGTTATTTATATATTACTTGGCGAATTGATCAATAGTCAAATCGAAAAACACTCGTTTAGTTGTCGATCCCAGACGTTGTCATTACATTAAGGACATCGGTCGTTACCGGCCCTACACCCTGTGCGTAGTTTTAAGGTATGCCTAGGCAATGAGGTAAATGAAACACAAGAACTGAGTCATACCCTCGCACAATATATTGATTGTAATTGGCCATATGTTGTTGGCATAGTTAACCAATATGTAACGTTGGGGAAAAAGTTTTTCGTATGTTGTATATAAATTTAAGACAATTTTTCATCATATTTTATTTACATTTAATTGTAATACATATATGCCATTTTGTTTAACAGCTTGTTGCCATTTGTAGTTGGTGGTGACATAATCCCATTGCTGAAGAAATTTTGGGACTTCTAATTAAAAACTGCGACAAGTAGTTTTGACAGTCCTATGTTGATGTTGACCTAACATTACCTAAAGAATTCTGAAGAGATTGAAACAGCTAAAAATCTGAAGGTGTAAAAATTTAAAATAAGGTTAGAGTCATATGGCGGATGCAACACTTCCCAACCAAACTCTCTCAATATTTGTTGGGTGGGTAAATATGTGTCTGGTCTGGCGTTATCATGTGAAAAACCACCCCTTTCTTTTGATCAATTCTGGTCATCTTTTCCCTACTTCTGCTTGAGTTTCATCAGCTGTTGGCAGTAGAGATCCGAATTGACGGTTTCGCCAGGGGGTAAGAACTCACAATGTATAACGCCTTTCCAACTATACACATAACATCGAGGTATAATATAAAATAAGTACGATATAAAAATACGTTGTTTTAAATAAAATATTTCAATGAATCTACTCTGTATTAACAAACTTTGAAGCCCTTTAACTGAGATGGTGATAGAAAAAACCATTAATAAAAAAATATTGTTTTAGATGTCAAAATATGATCTAGATGTCTGGATGCAAGTACGCAACCACAATAAATAGAAAGAACTAGAAATAATAACCACAATAATTAGAAAATTTATTAGCTCCATATTTCCGAGGAACAGAATCCGTTTCGACATACCGGGTGTACTTATTGTCATAGAATTATTAAATTCATTTAGAATACATGACATCAGATAATCAATATAATAATAACAATAATACTGCAGAGTTATTTTTCATTATTTTTTAAAATTTTAATATTATGAGCACCATTGTGATAAATGATAAGTACTGATAATTGGTAAATTTTTGAAAATTGTAGAAATTGTATTTTCAAAATCTATGCCTTTCACTTTTTTTACAAAGTTTTTTAATGCTTCAAAAAATATATAATTTTAGTTTTTATGTTTGTTTACTAATTAAATACATTACTATTTTCCGCTTTTTATGTTCAAATTAAAACTTTGTCCGTCGTTATTAGAATTTTACATTAATATTGATGGTTCAAACGTACTCGTATTCCGTTTTAATAATAAGATTGCTTGTGAATATTGTCCACTTACAAAAAACCTATTGCTTATTACAAATAGTAATAGACGCGTGTCTCATTTATGCGTTATTACAATATATTATGTAATTTTCCATGTATTACGGTCCATTTTGAAAATTAGATGCCTACCACTGATTTCACTGGATAATCTATATAATACGCGTACACATGGAAAGAAAAGAGCTAGCTCTAACCCAATTATTGGTAAATAATGGAGATAAAATTGTTGCGACTGGGCCTACGTAGACAGAATTTTATTAATATATCGAAATAAATCTAAATATATCGATTATACATAAAATCTAAAACTAATTAGATGTATAGATAATTTACTTAAATGAGATTACAAGCTCCTTCAAAGCCTTGTCCGTGTTGAAAATTACAAACGGTCGGTTTGACCAAAGCGGCGGCAACCTCTGAGACCGGAAGGCTTCGAGTGCTCTCTGAGGCACGAAATTAATGCTTTCATTTAACTTTAATTAAAACTTATTAGTAAATTTGATATATGTTTCTTTCATATGTATTTTCGAACACAATGTTTTTCTGTTTGTCTGTCTGTACACCTATAACTCGAAAGCCATTGGTGAGATATAAAATGATCCCTTATTGCTATGGAAACAAGTTATAGTCCATCATGTCGGAAGAAAATTGTGACGCTGCGCAGGCGCACGGTGCAGCAGTGGAATTATTTAGCGTATTTCGTGTTTGAATTATATTTTGTATATCTATAATTAAGAAGAGTATTAACTAGGTTTTTCCCCGTGTCCGTCCGTGTGAATTAACATTAAATTAATTCATTGTTTACAGTTCCATTCACAGAAGATATAAGCGCTATGATTAAAAAACGGGATGGAGACCAATGGAAGAAGAAGCGATTTCATGGAGAGAGGAGGGGGCTGTTAGAGGGACAAAGTGGGGTGAGGGAATAGGAGTAGGGCACCGGAACTCTCACTCCATGGATGAACAGCGGAAAATGTTACTTCACGCTTGCATTCTATGAGAGTGTGGTATCGAAACGGTCGAACCAGCCTATCGGCATGCTGCAGTCAAGTTAACCATAATATGTCTCTACAGCAAACCTTACTTTGATTGAAAAAGAATCACTATCTTTGTTAAGTAGTGATTCTTAGAATGACTGGTTTTAATCGTACAAGTTGTCGCTTTCTCTTAACAGCCATGGCGCTGACAAGACATCCACCTCGTCTAACCCCGTCGGATCAAGGTACGGGCCAGGTCGAGATCAGCTGCCGTATTACGTAATGTCAGATTAAAGTCTTTTCTATTTCGCTTCTATAACTCTTCAATTGTACGTTTCTTACTTAACATCTTGATAACGTAACTAGTTAAACTATGATGACAATGAGGTTCTTTTAAACATCATAACATGAAATTTAGGAATACAATTTTTTACATTTTAATTATATTTTATTATTACTGTTTTCACATCATTCATTTACACATTTTATCGTTTTCGTCAAATGGCAAGTCGCTTGAAAATTGTTGCTTCTAGTTTAAATTTCTGATGTGTCCTACTCTAAATAAACATACATAACATGCTATTTAGTGCATATGTACTATGCACTAAATACACTTTCTCTATACATTCATAATAAACATGTGACCGTGACGCTCAAGGGTGGGTGCCTGGAAACCTATAACACAAGTTGCACTTAGTTTGGGTTCCAGTCCCCCACAGTAATTCCTAATGTTGCACATTTTTTGTAATCTTGCATTCTAAACTATTGTGGAGGAAAAAAAATAAAGAATTATTATTATAGTTAAAAACTATGTTTTTACGAATACATATGACAGAATATCGATAAAGTTATTGTCGTTGACGTTATTGGACGATCAATTGCATAAGCGAACACGGTTATTCCTTTAGAATTACGAGTAAGTTATTTATAATTTGGGCGAAGTCATACGTATACTAAGAATATTTGTAAAATTTATTTTGGCTTGCCACTTTATTATCGAGGGAGGTCCTTTACAAAGTTCCGTATCCTCAGAAAGAAAAAAGAACCCTTATATGATCATATATTTTAGATTAGAAATTAGAAAGTTTTTTCCAGAAAAGTAAAAGTTTCGAAATACTTACCGGTATCGTTATCAACAAAAATCGTCGAGACACATGATACATTATGTACAACGTACATCTAATACCTTTAAACCAGCAATATTTATATATATATATATATATATATATATATATATATATATATATATATATATATATATATATATATGATCAGAATCTTGGAAACGGCTTGGTTTTAAGGGGGTTTCGAGAACGATAAATGGATCTAGCTAGGTTTTATTTGTAGGGGATTCCATTTTTTTCGGTGTCTTCAAGAACAAATAATTGCTAAGCAACAGATAGATAATTTCGCACTTTTTAATATTGTATTAACGACTCTCTTGGAAGTCACTCGATTTCGAACTACAGTTTCCATGGCTCGAACCTGAGAAAATTATATTTATTTTTGATCTTTTTTTTACATTTCTTTTTTTATTTAGTTGTTTGAATTAAATACAACGACAGCGAAATAACAATTTCTCTTTTATTTTTTCGTAGACGATAGATTTCGTGGATGAGATTGCCGTATCAGTTCTGCAACTGGTACGGCAATCCCTTGTATTAATTTTGTGTCAGTTTCATATCTATTAAAACAATACACAATTGTTTTGACATTGCCAGCGTTTCTTCTTTCTTTTGAAATTGATAAATTTTATCGATATATAATTCACTGAGCGAAGCTCGATCACTCGATATTATATAATTAAGTTTGTACGGAACTTTCAGGGTCTGAGTCCTATTCGTACTTGTACGGTGTTTCTAATTTGCACATTATTCTAAGTTTTTTGTAAATCTGATATTACAAATACTTTTGGTTTTTAGGGAAGAGAATGTAGATAATTTACATATGATTTATGTAGTATCACGTCCAAAGATCACGACATGGACAAGATATCTAAGGCAGTTCACGTCCTGGACGAATCGATCGATGTATGTTTAAATTATATGATTTCTTTTTGTATCATAGTATTTTAGTGTAATTTAAAATAATTGTCGTTAAATACGAGGTCTACTTTTATTTATCGTAATGATTTCAGCTATTTGTAGCTATTTTTTTTTTTAGCTACTGACTCATATCAATCTATAAGGTAATCCGGGTTTCGCTATGCACCGTGGAGCTCGCCTGCCTTTTGACCATGATCTTTTTCGCATTTTCTTGTCGTAAGTAATCCATTTTTCATCGCCATTGATCAATCTTTTCAATCAGGGTTCAGTTTTATTACGTTTCAATAGAGAATCTTAAATAAGTAGATGAGTATACTATTCATAAGATTTTTTTGAGTGAGCTCGTGTATCGAGCTTCTTTGTATGTCAAGCTTTTTTCAAATCGGTCAAAACTGCTTTGTGATCAATTTCCAACTTTTCAGGAATGCCGTAAGAATAAATATGACGATCTTACTCCACTTTTTCCAAAATGGCATTGATTTTATCCGTACCAGGTCGACCAGAGCGAGGTTCATCTTTGACATCAAAATTATCGAACGGAAATCGCTTGAACCAGTTTTGTGCTACTCTTACTGACACTGCATTATGTTCATAAATGTCAAATTTTTTTTTTGTCGCATTTTTCCCTTTTTTCTAATAAAACTTCTAAATGTATCAAATTTCTACATTATATCACTCAATTTGGTGGACAGAAAAACAGTAGAAAAATGGCGGGACACCGTTTTTACATTTTATTTTTCTTTTAATATTATTTATTTAACGATATCAATATTAACCAGATACAAACAGCACAACCTCTGAGGTTTTATCGCAACTTTTTACTTAATAAATACGAGAAAACTTTTTCCCCGACCCGACCCGATAACATTATTATTGGTAATGACCCCACAGTGAACATTCGTTAACCAAGTATGGGTATAATTTTTAAATTTAGGGTCAACAATTTAAACAGAATATTGCGTCATCACATAGGGTTCTTAAGAATTTAACAAGTAAGAAATCTTATAAAACAAGAGAACTTATAACATTTTGGAACGAAATGTCTTGTTGCACATTTGGCAAAAGAAAGCTAAACCGAAGAAACATTTTGACCTTTACAACACTTTGCTATAGTAGGTGTGTTCGTTTTTACAAGTAGCCTTACGTCTACCTATAGGTATATGTATGTTTCTGTATTTATAAGCGTATGTGCATGTATAGCATATTACATTTTTAAAATGATTGTGTATTATTAATTTATTTTATCTATGTAATAAAAGTATATATTAATTTTATAATGAACAGTAAATGAATTTTTAAACATTACGAGTCAAAAAAGTGTTAATAACTTTTTTGTTTATTTTTTAAAAATCATTTCATTAAATGGCAGTTTAAAATAATCAAACTTTGGCAATAACTCTTGAAGGTTCTTGATTTATTAAATTGTGTCGCTCATTTAATACATAGTACATAGTGAAAGGAAATTCGATCCAATGGGGTGTTCAACAACATTTTTCGTTAATATTTTGCTTAGGATTTTTTTTGGTGCCGATTAGCAGCAATTTTGAAAAAGAAATTATAATTAAACACATTCGTTGCCAGTTCCCGGGGGTCATTACGTAGTTCGCGAGTGCAAATAGTTAACCAAAGACGTGTATTTTCATGCTTGTTGGTTCCTTTTATTTCTAATCAAATTTTTGTCAATATCGAGGTAACAACTCACTCAAAACGTTTTGAATTTTAAGTCAACGAATAACTGCTGTAAGTCACAACAAACTTGTACTCAAAACCACAGCAAAACGCTTTGTCAATTTTGACAACACTTAGATTTTGTTGTGATCAACCAAAGTTTTTGGTTGATCGATATTTGCTTATGGTATGTGGATGGCCACAGTAAAACTAACATTAAAAACAGAGCTGCAGTATTGAGATCGAGTTTCGATTCAGTGTAGAACTAGTATAAAACATAATTTTTTGCTTATTTATTTACATCGTGCCAAGGAATCCATGCGCAAAAACGCTGATTTTTGCATGTGCGTTATATATGTCCATTATTGCTCATACTCAACACAACGAGGCTAAATATCTATTTAAAATCCGAGTGCTTTCGTACCGGGGCGACAGACGGAACCATGCTATTTGCATCTTAACAGCTCTATCGCAGGTTATTTTGTAACGTATATTCCTAAGGTTATTTTAATTCGGCGCTATTTTAGAGATTTTAGACAAAAAAAATGTCGCACGTGAAGACACTTCTGGAAATAGTTTAAACGTTGTGTCAGTGTGTATATATAACCATTATTCTATCTTTAATTATATGAATTTATTAGAAACGTACATTTTAGGACAATATATAGAATTGTTACCAAAGAGTTGTACCCAAAGGGTAAAAAACGGGACCCTATTACTAAGATTCCGCTGTCCGTTCGTCTGTCACCAGGCTGTATCTCATGAACCGTGATAGTCAGATAGTTGAAATTTTCACAGATGATGTATTTCTGTTGCCGCTATAAGAACAAATATTAAAAAACAGAATAAAATAAATATTTAAAGGGGCTCCCACACAACAAACGTGACTTTTTTCTCGTTTTCGCTCAATATTGATAACAGCAACAGACGCTTGAAATATTCACAGAATATTTAGTTATAAATTAACTTTAGAGATGGACGATATACATTGATGTTTTGTAAACTAACGTCAAAATTTCCTCGAATTGTGACCACAACGGGTTATACTCAAATAGATAATGTGTTTAGCAATATCGACTTGAATGCTGGCACATACTGCGCCCTCTTTAGTTATCATAAAGCTTTATGGATACAATTTCGAATGAAGCTTTAGATTTTACAACAAATAAAATTCCGTACCATTGTTAAACATAATAGTACGGGACCCTTCATGCGCGAGTCCGATTCGCACTTGGCCGGTTTTTTTTAGAGTCAATCGAGAGGCAAACCACCACGCAAGCCACCATAAAACCGTCGTCCATGGAGACTCGCAATCCCAGAGAAGTTATCAGTGCGTCGCCGGTCTCTTGGATAGGAATAGAGTATTTGGGAGGTGAGGAGCGGACTGAGAGGAGGGGGAAGGAGAGCGGTGGATGGGGGAATAGGGTGATGGAGGGGAGTGGGCCACCGCAACTCTAAATTAATGGACGAAATGCAACAACTGAGGCTGTTACTTCACATTTGTTTTCTATGAAAGTGTATTTATATCACCGTTCGAACCGGTCCATTTTCGTTTTGTAACCATGTTGATTACAGCAATGACTCTATCACAGTGGGTGCTTAAATAATTCTTGAACTTAACAAAGATTCTCTTATAAGTTACTACTCTCAAAATGTCTCCTTTATAATCGCTTTTTTTTTAAATTGAAAACAAAGTAGGCTTATTGGAATTTTACAATAAGCAATAAATCAAAAATAACCAACTGATGGCCACATATTCTTGATATTCTGTTCTTTGACGAAGAAATGGTGTCGATGTGTTGCCTTCAAAATCAGAAAGTTTCTTGTTTAAATTCTGACTAAAAACATTTTGTGTAATTAATTTTTACTTTAGATAAATTACAGCACTCATTCCGCGCCTCGAAGAACACGTCACGACGTCGTTGGAGAATACAACGTTGAGAGATTATGTTATTTGCATTGAGCCGTCAGTCGTACATATTGTCATTGCATTGGCGGCTAGGTGTTTATTATAACAGCACTCAACACGCCCTAGAAGATCCTGGAGATACAGTATAAGCTCTTCAATCTCTAATGAAAAAGGTTGCTTAAGGCTCTGTTTCTGTATTGGGGTGACGGAAGCTGGACTTGGGAAGAAACCCAGGATTTCAGCTTTCAGGTCTGTGAGGCTGTTTATAACGGAATTGCGCAAATTTCATAAAGCCCAAATGAGGTTACAATAAGTTGTTCTTTTATGGAATTCTAGTGCTTAGGTTTTGGATTTGTTATCAAACTTTAAAATCATTCCAAACGGGAGCGCATTTCAAAACAATTTCAATAAGCACAAATATGGCTAGAACACGTTGTCCCGTTATGGAATTCCTGTGTCTACCTTGTGGCTTCAAAATAACAATTCAGTGATACCATATTATTACATTGTCATTATGTTATCATCAGAACTGCACATGATTGCCGAGTTTCATTATACAATATTCAAAAATGTGTGAAATTCATTCTCTAAGATTCCATTACATAGATATATACAAACAAGTAACACTAATAAGAGCATTAAAACACTCATGAGTGAGTCCGATTCGCACCTGTCCCGTTTGTTTGTTGTTTAGGTATAGTGTTAAGCCAAACTTGTTTAACATTAGACACTAATTTATTAGTTAAGTCTGTATTTAAAATATACTCTGTAAATTAGAACACGTATCGATGTATAACTCTGACAGTGAGCCGAAGCTTCAGCATATAATTTAATTTTACGAAGCTATATTTAAATGAAATTCTTATAACAATTTACGTGAACGATAAAACTGGTTCGAACTGCACTTGTCCATTGTTTAAAAAAAAATAAAATTGTAGATATCTTTAATGTGATAAAGTGGTTCATGAGAACTGTTGCAACGAAATTGTTTTTATTCTTTCTTTTGCACTGATAAAGTATGAAAGTTTTCGTTTATTAACAGACAGAAACAAATCAGAAAATTGCTATTAATGTTGAAGCGTCTGTCTCTATCTCATTAACGAGAAGAAACAGCCGAAGAAAGTTTGTAAGAAGTTCATGTCGTGGTGTCACGAAATCCGCCGGATAATAAACTTGTAAAAAAGCTACCAAAGACAAACAATAGAAATGAAAGAGCGCACCTTGATTCAATGCACATTGTAAGAATTTCGTTTGCTGGCTCTAACAGTATCTGGGAGGCAACCCGCCATGGCGATTAAGTTAAATGCTACTAGTAGTTTTAAATTAATTATTAATTCATAATATCTATTTATTCTCAGTATTTCCATAAAATGAAATACTACTCCACTTTTATTAAAAATTTAAGAGCCTATTTTTCATTTTATGTCTGATGTTATGTCCGAAGTATTTTTTTTTAAATCTGCGGTATGGCGCCATCGGAACGCGCGCCATTCGCACTTACCTAGTGGTTTGCCTTTCTCGTGTAGGTCAATTTAGGCTATCTTCCAAATTCGTCCGATATTTCTTAATCGCCCCCCGAAAGAAGCACGAAAAACACATTCCAAAGCGGCCGGCCCGACCTATTAACCATATATATTCCCCGCATTTTTTGGCACGAACACGGCAAAACTTGCGGACGGCGGGCGTCGTTGCGTGATATTGGACCTTCGATATGATATCCCCGTTCTCGTGTCGGAAAATAATTCGTCTGCCCTTTTCATCCGCCCTTTCATTTAGGACGGACGGAAGGAGTCTTTTGTGCTCCTAATTGTGCGAACACGCGCCGCCGTCATCACACAATAATAAGTCATTGGCGATACGACCTTTTCACGGTCCGGCGGGATCTCTCCGCGATGATTTCATTTCGGGAAAGAATGGAGTTAGGCTAGACCCTGATTGCGTGGTCTAAAAATAGAGCTCTATAGACGGACAGCTCTCGGATCGTGTTCGCTGTCAAGTGAAAGTTTCGTAGTATTGTAGGTTTTGTTGTAAAAATGGTATATTCCATAAATGATATACTCATAAGCGCTATATTTAAGGATCGCAAATAAAGATTTCAAAGGTCACGCCAAGGTCGCGATTACATCCACTCGGGCCGAGTCGCTACCCTTACATTTATGTCACTTCAATCGGAACGTCACCGAAAACAGGCTGCGGTCAAATATTTTTTTTACGGGGATCCGCTTAACGTTTGATATTTCATTTGGCACACGCCCACCGCGTGCGATATCACAATCCGTGCGGTGTCGCTAACTGTATATATCTTTCTGCGGAACCGCCATTTCCGGCGGTCCGTTTGCCCACCGGAAATCTTTTGTATCCCCGTGCGGGGGCGCCACGTGCGACGTCACACACCAATAAGCCGGCCGCCTTGTTTTTGCTTCTCTACATGTCGATGTCACTGCGGATATATTAGAACAAACACGTCCGACGTTCTTATTGTTTCTTTTTGAGATTATCTTTCGCTGCGCAGATGTTTGCGTGCGAGCTCTTTCTAGCCGCGACACGGGGTTGGTTTTTTGACGTGACAACGTCTTAAATTAGGTTGCGCCTGGGAGTCACTTATGAAAAATGTAACGCTCGGTAACGTAACGATGAGTCACCGAACGAGAGAGAGGCCCGCCGAATGCCTTGCGTCTCTCTCCCACTCAACTATGATCGGTCTGCCGCGCGCAGCACTAGAGAATTAGCATAGCTTGCAAATGTATTGCAAGTTATTGTATGTATATTTGTATATAAATACGTATGTATGTGTAAAGGTAAAAATAAAATTTTGTTAATATGAAATTCAGTGCGAGATTCTTTGTATAAATTAATGTTTTAAATATAATTCTTTGTATAAATAAATGTTTTAAATTGTTACTATTATTTCATCCTTCTTCCTACTATACGAATGAATATTCACATTAAAATGATTTTACCATTCAAAGTCGTTGTCACGTAAAACTTTCGCCCGTATACCGACTTTACAGGCAACCAAATTTTTTTTTTTGTTGATCCTAGGATATTACTGGCTGTTCAAAGTTCTATAAGGTTGTTTTAGAAAGTGACCTAGGAAATATGAAGTGATATATCAAGAATAAGCAAGTCGTAATGTCTGTCAAGTCATAAATTTTTTTGGATGTTTATCCGTCCGTTCGAAAGAATTTTACTCCGAAGCGGTCGATCCTCGCATAAGATCAAATTATATAGGTCACTATGACGATCTATACATCAAATCGAGTTATAAACGAAAAAAAGTCCGTCGATGGAAACGGATTATAAGACTATTAAAATGACAATGATCGTTAGACGGGCGCCCGACGTTGTTAGGCATAATTGTGTTAAACAAACTGACAATACAGGTGATGATGATGAAGTACGCGACACGACAAACAGGCGTTACTGGCAGTTTTCATATACAATTTCATTTATAACGTGAAACAGCATTCCTAGGACTACGAAACTACACAGCCAGTACACGAACACGTCATGAACGCGGTGCGCGCATTAACTTAATGAATTATTCCGACTTTCAGCGCCTCAGGGCCCGCCGTCCCTTAGAATAGATTATTTGATGAGTCAGCACAGCATCCCGAACGGATCGAATCCTGAATTTGATTTGCTTTTGACTCGTCGGCGAAATTTTAGGAACGCCTACCGCGCCATTCGCGAGTTTATTGTCGTCCGCTTTCTTCCTTGCCGGTATTTATCGTGGGCTCTATAGGCAAATCGAGTATGTTTTAGGAATCATGAATTAAAATGGACGTCACTCGCATTGTTGAGGTGAGCCAATACCAATGTCGCAATTGAAGCACGGACTGAAATTATAAGATTATAAATGTGAACAAAAAGGTGTTGTAAATGAATTACAACAATTTTAAATAATCATTAAAATGTAACCCAAAAATTTGCAGTTTCCAGTTTTATTAAGTTCATCATACATACACGGAGACAACTACGTAGTGTCCAACAGTTATTGCTCAAACTCAACCATAAGTGTCGTATATTGTGCAGTTATATTTATAGTTATTTTAAACTACCCTTTACCCGCTTTCCGAAGCAAGCGAATTACGTTCAACGAATTGTGCGTAAATTGAAATTGAGCAACAATTGTTTTTTATTATTTAAAAATGCGCGCGGGTTCGCTCGGGTGAACATAGAGTGACGTTTATTTTTTTTTGTATTGGCCGATATCGCGGTTTAGTATGATCGCTGTGACAGTTCTGTCTTTAGTATCAATTATGGTTCCACTGTCGTGACCGATAATCTTTCCGTTCTAAATTCCAACATCGGTCGCGATGTTAACCTTGAACCTTATTTGAGCACAGAAGTTAGACATATCAAAATTATTATTTTTACCGGTGTTTGCATAGTTTTTTGCATTATAGATAATTCAATATCCCATTCGAGAACAGAATCCACGTTTATACGAAGTTTAATTACGATTTGTCCAGCCGTCAGCTCGTGAAAAACATCCAAACAAACATACTACTTTTATATTACACACACACATACACATACAAACATCCACACCCACACACACAATTATGTATAAAATTAATATATTTCTCATAAAAGTGAATATCGTTTAATGTAAACGCATTCGTCATATCATCAAAGCATTGACCATAGGCACGACGATCGACAAATAAAAGGCAAATGAATGAATGCCCGCTTTTTACTATATGAATATCGGCATTGGCTGGCTTTAGATGCAAACTCAGGTACGCAATAGGCTTTTCGACATGTGCGGTTGCAAATATGGGCCACGACGGGTATTGACCGGTCGACAAAGTGGGACCGTTTAATTAACGCTACCGATGCGTTCGGTCCCGTACAATGTGGTACTCAGATAGATTGAAGTCTAACAGTCGCCGGAACTCCTCTCCGGTACCGGCGTTGAATAGCCGTGAGATACTAATGAATTGATGGATTCATTTAGAATGACATAGCTGTAAACTGATAAGTTGGGATTATTGTTTGTCACCTCTTGAAAGCAAGTTTTACGGCTTGCGGTAGGAGTTGATGGAGGAAATCATAACGTAAAGAAAAAGTGTTACTCCCCTTCCATACGACTTTCTCTCTCTCTCGATATATATATATGTATTGTTAAACTCTTTGATTTTATTTCTTACCATTATCTATATTCGTTTCCGACAGGGGTCCTTCGACCGCATAAGTTTTATAATTTAATTTACTGAGAGTGTTGAACTAAATTCATTGATAATAAATTAAAAATTACTTGTTGTAACGTCAGGTCTTAAAAGCGCCACCGTTGTAGCCTATTATCCTAAAACTTTTTTTTTATTTTAGATCGAAGTGCTTTCTGACCTTAAACCACACACCGCTAGTTTGATGCGTGTTGGCGGCAGCTAATAGCTTTATCGGTTCCGGAAGTTTCTATGACGCCATTTAAGAGATTTTTACGAATTTTTGCTTCATTTAGCTGAAAAACTCAATGGTTAATACGCTCATGGTCAAGACCGAACTCATTACCCTCTGCATCAAAGACTGCGCTCTTAAGTGCTGATATATGCCACTTGTTGATAGTTGGCAGTTAAAAATTCAGCCCTGTGCGTGTTCGGAAATAACGAGGACTGTACCATTGGTCACGAGCGTCACTTCCGTTGTATCGTATATCAAAGCAAGAGAGTCGTCTACACGATCGCTCTTTGCTAGCTTGATGCGACTTGTATTCGGTTAGCTTTCACAATAAGGTTGTGTCAAGGAATAATTATACTATGCACCAAACTATACGTTTGACTTGCGTGGTCTAATGGATAGCAAATTTACTCTAGACGCGCTCGACGAAGTTCCATTTTTGATTCTTTGTTTCTGTTTCCTGTTATCTTTAAATTGTTGTACTAATAAAGTCGGAGCAAAAAAAATGCCTATACAAGAATTCAGCCTAGTCCGATTCCGTATGCGCGTACATACAGATATATGATAATAAGCGTGTTTGTCGTTTCCCTATTCCTATATTGTGATTAATTTTGCTTCTGAAAAAAAAAACAACTACAAAAGTATCCCTCACATACTGCGATGACGATATGCAGATGAGACCTCAAACTTCATGGTTCGATCATATGAAATATTAATACGGGGTCGGGTCGACAGTGCTTTGACCTCAGCGAGATTCCCAATCATGCCCTGATTAATGGTAATAGATACATGACTGCTGAACACGCGCCTGTTCCCACGGGAGGGCTTCGCTCGTGTTACATCGTATAATGCTCCTCGATCGATATAAACCCATAAGAGTACCTCGTGTTAGTCTAACCGAACAAACGGGTTCGGGCGTGTGTATCCATTTTGCGCCGCGAAATCCCTACTTAGTGTTATTGTGTCCTTTTCCTGGAATCAAATTTACGTATTACACGTCTCCGTACCTCTCCGTGACGAGTACTCAAAGAAAAAAATTGAAAATGTAAAACATTCGAACTCTTTTACAATTTAATCGCTTCACGTTAATGTATTCCGTCTAGTTTTTGATGAAGTTGAACAACGTGATCAACAACCTCGACGCTGGCACACTCGTCCACGGCGCAGAAGAGGCGAGATCACGTCGGCGAACCTGAAAAGGGAGTGCTCATATTATAATTTATGCGATGGTAGGTTTTTTTTAAATTATCAGTCGCCTAAACAAGCGATAACAGTAGTGGCGCTTTGGTTAAGTCCGTCGCCTTTGCATTGAAGGTACCGAGTTCAAGAAGCGAATAAACTCGTCATAACCTAACCTATACATTGGGAAAAGCTTAGTAGAATTTCTAACGACGTGTTTTCGAATTTCGCAACGCATTGAGCCTATCAGAGACCTTATAACCGTCTCTTAGAGAACATTTCGCGCCATTTCGTAGGTCATCACGTGAAAGCGTCTTGCAAGTAAGATAGGAGATTGGAAAACCAATAATTACGATTTGTACGAGTCGGAATAGTGTATAGTCAATTCCATAATATAATACCAAAACATTGCTTTTTTTATGTAAGCTGATTTTGTGGTAAGTGTTATAAAAAAGTTTTTCAAAATAAAAACGAAATAAAATGACATAAGCTATATATATAAGACCGTTTCTCTAAACTTATTAGGAATTGTAAACCAGAAAACTATTTTCTACCTGTAAATTTAAAATCATTTAAAATCTATAATTGAAATTACCAATTCCTATTTACAATATTTTACAATAATGTACATGATCATGGTGAGTCCTGTCAATGACAACAAACCGCTTAAGCCTCTGATGGCCGTCTTTACTAGGTTGCGCTATCTAGGGATTACATCAGTGAATGTTCACTGTTTTACCAACAGTAGTGCACCATACAAATTAAAGAAATATAGTTTCTTTACATCCATATCATCCATATATATACAAAGGTACCATAGTTACAATGAGACAAATTGAATTTATTAGCCTTCAATAAAATTAAATATTTATTTTATTTTTAAGTTAAAAGGTAGCATTTTAAAGATAAATCTTTTCTGATATATTTTCCGTTTCCTGAATGAATTTAATGACTTAGCATTTTCTTTCAGTTTTCTTTGTAAACTGTGGATGAGGTAAAATATCATATGCTTTTTTAATTTCAACCTCAATAATTTCGGAGATAGAGGAATATGCTCGATATTAAATATTTCGTTTAATATTCTTTTAACTAGGTACTTTATATAAGTATTCATTCATCTATCTCATAACAAGTACCTTTGCTTTATAGATCAAGTAAACAATTTATTGAAAGTTTTTTGTTAATATTCTAGTCCATCTGTCACAATTATTCATCAAAATACGATTTTGTATATTTACACTGTGTATATCCGTCATCGACTCGCATGAATCCTGTATATGTACTATATTTCAAGTTTTTCCCTTCAGTAGATTCAAAGATAATAAGCTGTGACATGCGGACAGACGTTTTACTCGTGCATACAAGATCCTAAAAATTAGGAACAACTATTTGAATATTGCTACTCATCATATTTAAAGCTAGTGCGACTTTATGATGAATTCATGGACTTCTCAACGTTATAGACCTATTTGCCTAGACATGTCCCTATAGAAGTAATGCGATACTTTGAAACATCATTTTATGTAACGACGCTTGTAATTTTCAATACGTAAACCTTTGTTGCGGTAAAAAATCCACGGTTAAGAAGAAGTAATCACAAAGTTAAATTACTTTACAATGTTTCAAAAACAAATTGTAAGTTGCGGGGAAAAGTAGCGCTTCGAAGAAACAATTTGCTTTGAATTTACAAGCGGCACATACATTTTTAAACCTAAATTCTTTTTTTTTATTGCGAATAATGAGATGTAATTGAAACCGTCACTAAGATAAATTCGTCTGTTGTGACGAAATCACTAAAAACTTTAAAGTCAATTGTGTAAGATCCCTTAATTGCAAGTGGACTAGCGGTTAATTAGCAAATTTGACGTAGTCATTCTGTAGTCATTAATGCCTTACCTGAAATTATTATACAGTTTATTTTAATAAAGGGTATTAAAATTTAATACCCTTTAATTATAAAGGGTATTAAAAATATGTACGAACATAATTATGTTTATTATTTAACACTAAATCTTCCAGCGTGATATTCTTAAATAATTAGTAACCTTCATTACAAATAACACGGGTAGATAATTTTATAAGTTCCAAGGTTATCTTAACATATGATAAAATTGCGGAACCTTTACGTCTGTGTACTCAAAATACTTACGAAGAACTAATTCAGATTTATATAGGGAATGAAACAAAATTCAATAAGACTATTGAATTGAAAAACTTAGTCCGACTTCTTGTCTGTTTGAACATGGTAATATTTAAAGCCAACAGATGAACTTTTATCGAGTTTTCACAGCTAACTCGAGCCTAGCTTGAAGCAACGCATAGGCTTCGTTTCATCACAATCGGTTCATACAATTTCAATAGATATTAAAAAATAAATTACACCTCTGCGATATCACGAGCACAACTAGTGAGAAGTAATTTCGTAAGCACTATAAAAGTTTCTACTGAACCTAATCATGACGAGCATCTACATCAACGTCCGTTAGAGTTCAATAAAAAGAGTATTTTATAAAACAAAAATAACACCACCGCGTTTTTCGTTCTTAAAATTTGATTTGCTGAAGTGCTGAATCAACTGATAACTATTTTTAACCATAAACTTAAAGCATAAAAAAACTTTTGTCTAATTTAAATAGTGACCGGGCTATACAAAATTTTACCACCGTTTCCAACTTTTATTTTTAAATACTAAAATATTATTTATTTGAAATTTAAAATAAAATATTTATGATTTTAACTTCGAATATCTTAAAGGGCATGCTCTAAATTAAGTGTCATATTACATAGCTTATAAGAAGCTTTTCAATCTTTCTTTAAATAGTTTTGTTTTAAAAATATGTTTTAATATTTTATATTTATTTTTATATAATATTTTTATTCAATACTGATAATATTATTGCCCACTGATACAGATGCGTTAAAATTTTAAACAAAAAAAAGCAACCTGACTATATTTGATTAGAATTCTAATAATAAAAAACAATTCAAAACCTATAAATAAGCTCAATAAACAAACCGTTCGTTAAGGTATTCACGCGGCGGGGTGGTGAGGTCGAAGGGGAGGGAGTCGGGAATCAATACCGCGCTTTTATCCGGGTTAATCGTTTGTTTTTGTTAATTGTCGCGTTCAGTTTTAATGGCGGGAAATGAGAATGAACGGTTTCCGGCGCCGGGTCCGTCCTGTTTATTGTATTCTGTATCATCGCCGCTCTGCGCGTGCGCACTGTGGATGTTTCGGTGAAAATGAAACTTTTAAGGTCGTAGCCGAAATTGGGTTTCGGATATTTGGAACGATTGATGACGTTTATTAATAAGAACGCAGCGTTTGGACGTTTATTACGTTCCCGTGTGTGGCGTTTAAATGTCTGTTAATGGTTCATAAAGTTGTGAATGAACGTATTTATAAGCTTAGAGATTAGTATTTGAACATCTATTATTGTCCTAAAAAGTAATGTTTAAGTGACTATAAACGGTCTATAAGGATGTGAATGTGCAGATATATTACAGGTCAAAAATTTTGTATTTGGATTTCAATTATTCGATTTCCGGTCCGGAATGCAATGTTTGGATGACGATCACTATCCCAATTGACTAAAAGCTAACATCATGACTGATCCAGTGCCAAACCACTCGCGTAGCCTAAGCGATCGAAAAAAAATTCTATGAATATGGCTAAGTTATTGCGGTAATTTGTGGAAACCTGCTGTGAGCCCTTCCCTTTATAGAGGGATACGATGACTGCTTGACGCTAGTCTATCATCTACGGTACTTAAGATACCCTAAGGCTTTTCCACAATTCGTTAAGGAGCTGGTGCAGCAGGCTTGCCATTATACTTCCGCCGCCTTGCAACATCTCTGTCTAAACTCTATAATATGTGGCAGATTTTCCAACTTTCATACGTTTTAGAGATTTCATAATTTCGTCCATCGTAATTACTCTTTCATTTTCATTATCAATCATATACTCAGTTGCAGTAACATTGTCAACTTCAACTGTATCCTCACGTGCAAAAAGGCTTTTGAAATAATCCTTTCAGTGCTCTTTCACATGATTTTCCTCATACAGTACGTATCCATTATTGTCTCTAATCATATTTATGCACTATTTCTTCGAATAATTCATGGCCTTTTTCATCTCATACCAAAAGCTTCATTATTTTTTTCTTTTCAAGCATTTATATCTCACTTTTCCATCTTTAACGTATTTTCAGTATCTTTTAGCTTATCTTTCAAGATGATGTTAGCGAAGCAAGAGAAATATACAAAGACTGTTCCATGTGGAAATTTATAGTCTGCCTTCTCTTCTGGGAAATAGGCACAAGTTAATATTATATTATCATTATGTTTGTATACATATATTTGTTATCTTTTAACTCCAACACCGTTCTACTGAAAAATATAATATACATTTGCATGTATATTATATTTTTTATGGAAAAGAAACTCCCCACCAGATGGAACTGAAGCATATCAACTTTTATCTGTTTAACCTATCACAATGAAATTTTGTATGTATACGTATTTTTTTTGTGGAAAAGGTTTTTGCGCTATACCATTTGTTTTAATTAAATTAAAATCGAGAACAGGATAGCGATCGGGATTGTAATTTCATGATGGACCGATATAGAATATGAAGGTGTCCATTTTATACCTACGCAGACGGAGCCGCGCGTAAAAACTTGTTAATCAATATAAATAAAAAATAGTTAATTGTCGTATGTATGTAAGAACATTATTTGAGACGGTGACGGTGATTGGCTCATCATTTTTTGTTGTGTTTGTAATTGTTAGGACAATGTTGGTATGATAAAAATAAAATTTTTCTATCGATCTGTCTCTCTGTTGGTCCGAGGCACCTTCAAAACGGTTAAACCGATTGTGATGCGACATTAATTGGACGGTAGAAGAGCTTACTGGGTACTTTATGTACCGGTACTTTTTAGGATTTCTATATAAAAATCCTTAAAAATGGAATAATTTATCGCAATTGAATTAGAGATGAAACTGGAATCAGGATTACATCGAGACGAAATCAAAGACGAGGAGTGGGATCGGAATTATAATGGACACAGCGTCATCAGTCGATGCAAAAAATTGTATGAAATCTTTATGTGTTCACAGGGACGGAGCTGCGGATGATAGATGTCTACAATAAAAATTATGAAGGTTTTGAAAATGTTCTAGGATTCTGATAGGATAAATAAGAACCCTTGTACTTTAACCAATTTCAATGAAATTTAGTATGGAGTTAGATTGAAGCCATTAAAAGAATTGACGATACATTTTTTAAGGTTCTATAAGAATTATAGAATTATAAAAACCTTTTATAGTTTAACGATTTCAATAAAAGTTTGAGTTGTCATATTTTATTACTAAAAACTCTTATAATTTACCCGATTTTATTATAATTTAGTACAAAAGTAGGTGGAAGTCAAGAAAAGGATATATGAAGCATTTTTTAGAGAGATATACAATACATGATTAAAACCTTTATAATTTTAGTAATTTTGATGAAATTTGTACGTTTTTTGTGAGTGATAGTTTTTAAAGTGGTTTATGGGTTCCGTAGTTATGGTCTGAGAGATAAATAAGCAATTTCCTTTTTAAAAATATGATCGATTGATAACTCTTATAATTTGACCGATTTCAATGATACACGGTATGTAGTTTTCATTATTTTTATGACTCCATGGTTATGAATTCCATTAAAATTAATAATAGTCACTATATTTTGACGAATTTTACTAAAACTTGCAGTTTTTTATAAATTTTTGTATGAAAAGCTATCCAGCTACATCACAAACTTGGACAGAATGGCGTCTGTCGGGTCAACGATAATCTGTCAGTTGTGCTGTCTACCACTGTCAGTGTTGCTATTATTACAATAACAAAAGTTATCATAAAACATGTCTATATTTTTAGCGTTCGTCTGTCCGTCTGCGTGTCTGTCTGTCTGTCCACGGCTAAACTCGGATATTATTTGTACTAGAAGGCTGTGATTTGTCGTGTATATACATATTAATTACACCTACAGGGAATTAGAAAAAAAAATTGGGGTACGTCTCCTACACGTAAATTGGGGATGAATTCGTTTTCCTCGTTTATCCAACTACGTGGGATATTGTTGGATAGCTCATTAAAAAACGTTGCAGCAAAACTATTTTTCGATTTAGGAATCTCTTTGGGAAATATTAAGATATAAGGTACTAATTTTGGTATAGTCAAGTACCCCCCCCCCCCCATAACCGGTTGATGGTTATTCTTGAATAGGGAAAAATACCCGGTAGTAGTATATACACATAATGAAGTTAAGAATAAGCTTATCAAAGCTAAGAAGTCTTTAAAAGTTGTCGTCGACAACTTTAAAATGTACTTGGATTATTAAAAAGCAAAATTAATTTCATAGAAAATTACTTAGATAACGTTGTCAGTTCTGTATAATAGGTAATAAATATAAGGCTATGAATCATACAAAATTATGAAAATATAAAATCAAAACATACTTAAAGTTCGTTCTATCTGGGCCCGTTTTTAAATGTTATTATGTAGCCGTTAAACCAGGAACTTAATTAACAGGTTCATAATATCAAACAAAAACCTGTTTTTTAATTCTTCATATTGTGACTGGCAACTATGGAATCTTACACTGTATTACACACGCACTTGGCGGTTGTTTTAATTAATAGGCATTTTACAAGCGGAGATTTATAAAATTTAGAAAAATATATTTTTTTAATATTTACAAATGACAACACAACAAATCCAGATGCCCGAGCAATTTTTTCTAAATATTATTCTCAGAAATTATAATAATAGCGTGTATTTGATACACTAATAGTATAGGAACCATCATCCCAACATATTTCAATTATCCGCAACTAAAATTGACATTAATTTTACTCTCTCTACTCTGACTTCACACAGAGTGGATACAGATTTATCGTAGTGTATAAGTAAACCCGGTAGCTTAGGTAAAAGACGTTGAAATAAGAAAAATGTATTGAGGTCATCTACCCAAAAAAACCTCATGATACGATGTTCCGAGTTTGGGCAGGCGATAAATGGAGTAACCTCGCCTTTTTCACTAAGAAGTAAATCTAAGTTTTAAGCTATGTTCCCTTAGAGGTAAAGGCTGACAATAAAAGCTTTACATTTTGATGATATCGCAAAGAATAATATAAACGGAATATTGATGTAAATAGAACATTGGTAAGGTTTTTGTGCCTATGCAGAACACCAAAGTCGTGTCCGTATAAAATTATACACGATTGTTAACAATGAACAAAAACTGTCTGAAGGGAATCGAATAGAAAATTTGAAAGAATTTTTGACTAGTTTCTTGTCCGAGTAAGTTAACGGGATCGTATCCAGGAAAACACCGCATTCAATTCGTACGTTAGAGGTCTATTTGTGATTTTTTGATATGCAAAAGTGTAATTTAGCCCTAAATTATGTACATTTGACTACGCAATGGCAGTATTGTGGGATGAATTTATATGTTCTATTAAGTATTTTTGGTTTTTATAGATTTGAGTTTTAAAATATTTCGACATTAACGAATTGGTGACGCTGACTCAAAACCAAAAGACAATTAGCGCGACAAACATTAGGGGCTCAATTAACTGTTGATGACCATCTTTAGTGTGCCACGCTATGGGTTAACCGCTTAGGTTAATTTTGGAAAGATTAAAAGCATCAAACCCAATGTCGAATAACGAGTAAGCGTAAAATTGGGTATCTTAGGTTTAAGCTGTTAGGATATAGAGTATCAGATGAGAGTACTACTATGATAAACTGAAGATCCTTTCAGAATTAGAATTGCTTAAAAAAGGGATTACGTTCATATTTGAGGCTGATTTTGTATCACAGAAAATTGCACAAAATTTGGTTCATACATGCTCATCTCCAATTTTGCTCTCAAAGTATTCTAGCTTGCTAGCTCTAATTCAAAACTTTTTTACAACATAGATTATGCAATCCTATAGTAATCGGAATTGGAACCAAATACAATCGGAGTTAGGAATTTTTATAAACATTAATGAGGTTTTTGAGTGTTAATGACACTTTTTATAGATGAGAGTTGGAAAGCTCTTGGTGTAACAATGACGCAAGGTGTAACAGAGATTAATATAATAATTCATGTCCCACATAAGCTATTGTAACTATAAAAAAAATGTATGTTACCATAGAGAAGGCAAGTTGGGCGTTCTAATGGAGTACTAAATTATTCTGAAAATTATTTTTTTTTGGTGTATTTTAAGGCAATGAATTTCAAAGCTGTGACAGACTATATGGCCTTGTGTTGGTTGAGGAAGAAACAAAACATGAACGGAAACTTGTCTAGATGGTGTTTTAAATTAAAAGAACTTGATGTTTTAAATAATTCATTTTAGAAGTTAATCTACTTGGCATATTAGAAGTAGTAAGATTGAACGCTGGAAAGGAACATTAAGCTCGGTGTATTGAATCACCAGATTATCTGGCTGAGTACCAGTGTAGGGATGAATTTTGATGCATCTGAAGAGAAAGAGTGGCACCTGCATGAGGTATAAGGGTACATAATTTCTTCTCGTCTGAATTGGTTTATTATTGATTATTGATGGATTGATATGGTTTAATGCGAAAGGTGCAGTATTGCTGAGAGCTAATTTATCTAAGATTATAAAATCTTGATATGATTGTTCATTTTAAGTACGATAGTGTTTACGCTAACTCCAAATAATCTCATTTAGGGTTAGTGAAAACATTGTACCGTTTACGAAAGAAGATTTAGAAATAAATGAGAAAAATGTGGTAAAATAGTATATCAGAATTTTCTGACAGTACTTAAAACGGTATAAGGATATGAAGTAGCCAAAATATACCGGGTTTTTCAGAAAAGACATTAGAAAAGACCGGGAATGACATAATAAATCCATTCACGAAATTTGTTACTGGGTCTAATACACAATTTGTTGTCTAGAATTCGTGATGAAATATACAATCACAAAAGCGATGACGAGAACTTTGGCAGACGATGTAGTAATTTTTTGTCTTTTTTTTAAGAGATTTGATAGTTTTTAAAAGACCTAATAGTTACATTTGTAATAGAGAAGCGATTTCTAAATAAAATGCAATAAAAGAGGTGATAGAAGATTATGATTAGAGACCATAATTTACTATCGCATTTTATTCTTGCAGGAACAGTTTAAGAAAACGTATTAATTAAGTACTACAGTTCACAATGAAAGTAAATGTGAAACAGAGAATATGTAGAGATCCATTACTAATGGTTACTTATGCATAAAATGCGTTAATAGAGCATGAGAGGTGTGACTCCATGTATTGGCATGTATTGGAGGAAGCTCAGATGTGAGTTAGATAACATAATGATGACGAACATAGCGGCAATGGGCACCTGCCTGCAACATGCATTAACATGCAGCATGCAACCCACCGCTGACCCTCGAATCTGTCTCTCCACTACGAATCTCTATCCAAATGATTGAATATTCAATCCAGAGGATTGACAGATATCGAACACCTAGGCAAGCGTTATTTATTTTTATAATTATCTAATTCCGCCAACTGTTAAATTGTAAATTCTACGTTCGTTTCATGCAAACAAGGTACATCCTCAGGAAACTGCCGACAGTCACATCCACCAGAGTGCAAGGAGCGTTAAAACAACCAACACAACCTCGTTAGGCAGGCCGCTGTCATGCAATGGTCAAAGAGCGACGAAAACATTCTTAAGGCAGCCACAGACCACCACCGATAGACAAGCTTGTCAAATGTCACAGACTAACCATCACCAACATTACCCAAATAGTTACAGGCAAGCGTCCAATAATGGCGATTTATAAACGTCGATTTGGTCGTTGAGCATATTATTATTATTTCTATGTTTTAAAATTTCGAAGGATTCCAAAACATTTAAACGTAACCCCTTCTCAAAGACAAGCAAGACATCGAATTTGTGATCATTATTAAGCTTATGACCGCTTTCTAATAGATGTTCAGCAAAATGGGATCTGTCTGATTTATTATTTCTAAAGGCCGAAATATGTTCTTTGTATCTTTTTTGAAACAGATCTAATTCTATTGAATTGCCCAGCCAACACATAATAATATCTAAAATAATAAAGGATATTATCATTGTTTACTATGTGCTTATTTTCGAATTCATCCATAAAAATTTCGGCCATTAATGGGCTTAAAGGTGGACCCATAGCTAGACCTTCCTTTTGTATATAAAATTGATTATTATAACGGAAATAATTTTGATTCATGCACAATCCTGTTAATTTTAAGATATCGTTCTTCTCGCCTGGATGTAGTTTTTGTTTATCTAACTTATTTTTTATAATTGTTAAGCATTCTCTAAAAGGAACATTAGTAAATAAACTGTCTACGTCAAATGAGATTAATTTGCTATTGTTTGTAAGGACAATATCTTTAATTTTGTTAACCAGGTCTAAACTATTAACCAAACTATATTTTGGGTTGAATGAAATTTTTCTTTTTATTATATCATTTATGTATTTAGCTAATCTATATGTTGGCGCCTGCACATACGATACCACCGGACGAACCGGCTCACCCTCTTTATGTACTTTTGGCAAACCATACAATCTAGGGGCCTGTGGATTCATCGGTATCAAATTTCTTTTTTCTGATTCTTTTGTTAATAGAAATTTTGAAGACGATAAATTTAGTTTAACTTCCGCAAAGAAATATGTTCTTTGTATCTTTTTTCAAAGCAACGTCCGGTTTGTCTTATATATATATTGATTTACAGTCATCACAAGTTAATTTATAAATTCTAGATATTTTATTATTGTGTAATTTATCTTTATTGTTACATAAAGTTTTCAAATTATTTGGTTTAAAGGCCGTACAAATATTATGTTTTTTTTAATAATCTTAAAATTTTCTCCGAAATAGTACCAAAATATGTCAAACTAGCTATATATTTCTTTTGGTCTTTAGATTGTGTAGGATAGATACTTTTATTTATAATACTTTTTGGTTTTTTATTAATGAGTCCATCAATACATTTTTTACTACATCCGTTTGCCAATGCTATACTGTAAATGGTATTTAATTCTGAAGAGAAATTATGATTATTAAGGGGTATGGTGAATAACCGATGTATCATTGATTTATAAGCCGCCAATTTGTGTTGCCATGGATGACAAGAAGAAATGGGTACTGTAGTATCTATGCACGTGGGTTTTCTATATATTTTAAATTCATGTCTATTATTTTTTCTAGTTAAAGTCAAATCTAAAAAATTTATAGAATTGTTTGATTCTTCCTCTAGTTTAAATTGAATTTTGGGGTGTATGCCATTAATATAATTTTGAAACAGATCTAATTCTATTGAATTACCCAGACAACACATAATAATATCGTCCACGTATCTAAAATAATACAGGATATTATCATTGTTTACTATGTGTTTATTTTCGAATTCATCCATAAAAATTTCAGCTATTAATGGGCTTAAAGGTGAACCCATAGCTTGACCTTAAGTAGACGTAAAGATACCCTCAAAATCCATTTGAAAGTACTATATTCGGAATTATCGTTCAAATTACATAACATCGAATTCGACTTAGTTGATCAAAAGCTAGAGAATTGGCCTCTATAATCATTCACAAAAAGTTCTTAACATAAAATAAAAAATTACAAAGTTTAGTGATAGATCAAAATCAGTCTAATCACACTGACAATTCGAACCATAACAATAAAACTAATTGCTCCTTTTATCCGAGAATAAAAAAATTATCAAATATAAAACATAATGAAAATGAAGAATCGCTTCTTAATAAAGGAATAAAATATAATTTCATAAAAAAATCGAATAATAAAACGCGTAATGAGACACTGGCGATAGATACTGAAATATCTCTGCACAAAGTAAATGTAACGAGTCCATAAAATACAAAATTTTGGATTTAATAAAATTTAATAATAGTAGTACTATTTCGGACTATGTATACAATGTAGATCATAAAACGTTACTTTCATTAAAACAAAAAAAAAATATTGAAAGAAAATTTAGTTATTAGTAAAGCCGATAAAGGGAACGCTATTGTAATAATGAACAAGTCTGATTACAATAATAAGGTTAATAATATAATTAATAACGAAAAATAATTCCAAAAATTAAAATATGATCCCACCAATAAATATATTGCGGAAGTTAAACTAAATTTATCGTCTTCAAAATTTCTATTAACAAAAGAATCAGAAAAAAGAAATTTGATACCGATGAATCCACAGGCCCCTAGATTGTATGGTTTGCCAAAAGTACATAAAGAGGGTGAGCCGGTTCGTCCGGTGGTATCGTATGTGCAGGCGCCAACATATAGATTAGCTAAATACATAAATGATATAATAAAAAGAAAAATTTCATTCAACCCAAAATATAGTTTGGTTAATAGTTTAGACCTGGTTAACAAAATTAAAGATATTGTCCTTCCAAACAATAGCAAATTAATCTCATTTGACGTAGACAGTTTATTTACTAATGTTTATTTTAGAGAATGCTTAACAATTATAAAAAATAAGTTAGATAAACAAAAACTACATCCAGGCGAGAAGGACGATATCTTAAAATTAACAGGATTGTGCATGAATCAAAATTATTTCCGTTATAATAATCAATTTTATATACAAAAGGAAGGTCTAGCTATGGGTCCACCTTTAAGCCCATTAATGGCCGAAATTTTTATGGATGAATTCGAAAATAAGCACATAGTAAACAATGATAATATCCTATATTATTTTAGATATTATTATGTGTTGGCTGGGCAATTCAATAGAATTAGATCTGTTTCAAAAAAGATACAAAGAACATATTTTGGCCTTTAGAAATAATAAATCAGACAGATCCCATTTTGCTGAACATCTATTAGAAAGCGGTCATAAGCTTAATAATGATCACAAATTCGATGTCTTGCTTGTCTGTGAGAAGGGGTTACGTTTAAATGTTTTGGAATCCTTCGAAATTTTAAAACATAGAAATAATAATAATATGCTCAACGATCAAATCGACGTTTATAAATCGCCATTATTGGACGCTTGCCTGTAACTATTTGGGTAATGTTGGTGATGGTTAGTCTGTAGCATTTGACAAGCTTGTCTATCGGTGGTGGTCTGTGGCTGCCTTAAGAATGTTTTCGTCGCTCTTTGACCATTGCATGACAGCGGCCTGCCTAACGAGGTTGTGTTGGTTGTTTTAACGCTCCTTGCACTCTGGTGGATGTGACTGTCGGCAGTTTCCTGAGGATGTACCTTGTTGGCATGAAACGAACGCAGAATTTACAATTTAACAGTTGGCGGAATTAGATAATTATAAAAATAAATAACGCTTGCCTAGGTGTTCGATATCTGTCAATCCTCTGGATTGAATATTCAATCATTTGGATAGAGATTCGTGGTGGAGAGGCAGATTCGAGGGTCAGCGGTGGGTTGCATGCTGCATGTTAATGCATGTTGCAGGCAAGCGTCTACTATGGATTTCCGCGAATTAACACCTCACACAATACAATATAGCGACAATGATGAAGGAAAGATGCCTCAGGCGAAAGTTCCTTAATTTTTTAAATTAATGGGTAACTTTATCGAACGCTTTCGTTTACCATAAACGAGACAAAACGGCAATTCAACAAAGAAAAAAAGAGCATTGATGCTCATATTGGTGAAATAGTAATGTTACATTCTCCCAAAAAAGTGTTAAAGGAAAATCTTAAATTATCACGGTACTATAAAATCCTGTTGATATTGTCGTGCACAAGATATCAAATTTAATTAATATGATTGAAGATGCATAAGTATAACAATGAGGTATGTAAGACATTGAATTAAGTATTACGTTGTATTTTATTTCGTATGGATAAAATTGTAAATAAAAATGTACTGGTAATTATCACCAGTTATAATTGCAATTATGTGTTAGAATATATATATGTTCTATATATGTTGTACTAACGTAATAATTATTTTTAAATTAACACAGTGAACTACTATGAGGGTTGAATATGCGGCTACTAAAAGGAGCCGCGAACTGTTTGTTTATTCAAATGCGAGAAGCATGGGACGTGGCAGAAATGAAGATTGTCATCATAAATACAGATCGCGTACCCGGGAAAGTAGTTTTAGGAGGCTGTAGTAAAGTGGGTGCAAAATGTGTGACAAGTGCACGTGCTATTATTACCGTCATTAAAGGCTGCGTTCGAATGGTGATCAAGAGCCTAGCCTTCGGCGTTTTTTTACGAGAATCGAATGTTGTGTTCAATATAATTCAGATATCCAATACTAGCTCTGTAATAGTGTTTGCGAATCATTGCGCCTGTATGCAGATCCTTCAGGTCGCTGTGGTCTTCTCTTCAATTAATACCAGCAATGATTTTTTTGTATAGCTTTTATTTAGTTTATTCTTGAGATACGTCTTAGTTTATTTACATATTAGGATTTTCTTGTTTTTACATCAACCGAGCTCTGTATCTCTACTCTACAATTTCGGACTTTTGTTTCCGCGATTTATATTCAAATTTACAAATAAAACTAATGTTCATCTACAACAAGCATAAAAACTTCATGCCTTTGATCTACCTTACGATATATATTTACTATCTTTGGAAATTGTATTGGACGCCAAAGTGCCTACAATATTTTGATTTTTAATATTAGTCAGCCAACGTTTTATTGAGATGCCCATTATCAACCCAAAATATATAGTGTTTGGATTTATATTCCCTTCTTCAATACGTTTAGATTCCCTTCTTAAATACAATAAAGGTTTATTTTTGATGATGTTATTCATCAGATAATTTACTATGGTAAAGGGGATTATAAACGATTAGCTCACGACTTCAATTGCACAGACAAGTATTTCTGTGACTATTTTTATTTCTCAAATCTATCAAAATCTCTGTCCTACAGATGTTGAATTTCGCGCTTGACTTCAATTGACGTTCAATGTATGAAAGATATACGTATATAATTAAGTTTGTATATATAATTAAGTTTGTATATCATTCTCAGTACATGAGGCCTAACCTCAACTGATTTATCTCTCTTTTTTGGAAATCAATGTCAATAATTTATGCATTAGTTCCGTTTGTACGATGTTTAATCTGAACTTTGTAATTATATTCACTTTCTTTATTAAAATACGACTTTTTTATCGGTAGACCTATGGGAAATGTTAAAAGCTTCAGAACTATTAAAGATCGGTATTATTTCAATAACTTTCAATACCAAACCTTTAGATCAATAACTGAGTAGCCGTGTCTATAGTAGCTACTCAAAAAGAAAGGTCGTGTAAACTAAACTGTTTGCGTACATATTGAGATATGTTATGGATTTACATGCTACGAAGATCCAGCTTTTTTTCTGGTCGTCATTTTGTATAAATTATGACGAATAATGATTATAAAAACATATAAGTTTGTCAAATGATCCAAGTCTGAATATAATAAGACAATTTGTGGTCATACTCGTTAACAATCATCGAATTGCGATAAAACACAATTCGACAAATTTGTAAACAAGCTTAATATATCATTATTTGCAATTGAGAAGAGATTTACCATTACATTTTAGAACAATTTATTCAGAAGATTGTTTAGGAATTGAATCATTTCTTTTCCTCCAACAATTAATTCGTCGTAATAGAAATTCTCACCCTTTTTAGAACAACGTCTATGTATCTAAAAAAAAATACGGCATTACCACGACACATTTCAACTACACGGTTCCCAACTAGGGCGTACCTAACGAAATATAAAACACGGATGATTTCACGGGAAATAATAAGTTTATTTTTGTCATGCTAATCCCGCGTATTTCATCAGGCCTGCGATTTACGAGCGCGGACATAACAACGGCACAATTGCGTATTCTCGCGTTGTAATAAAAGCGGAATGCTTTGTATTATTCAGAGTCGGGTACGAGGGATTCACTCCCTGAAAAAAAAAAGGGAGCGGGCGAGGTGCGCGTGTGCTTTCTGAAAATTGAAATAATTATGTTGAACAACGTGCGAAGGGTACGCCGCAGGTTTTTCCGGAGCGATGCACAGTGGCTCCGCGTCCACTGTAGGAAGTGAGGAAAATTAATTTCCATGATGGCAGTGAATTTAAGTAAATCTCACTGACTAATACTCGACGTTGGTAAAAATGGAATTATAAGCTTAAAATTTTTAAACTTTGTAAGTACTTAGCTTTGTGACAAAGCTAAAACATGTTATAATACTTTTATTGAATCGATGTAGATAATAGGACGCAAATTGTACTTTGCTTGGTTTTTTTTTTATATTAATGGATCTATGTCAGAGTAAAGTATTTCTTTACTGATTTTGAGTTATACTTCTATATTTTTATTTTAAGTACAATTTTATACAGACTGGTATCACAAGTCACGCTAATGGACACGCCCATTCGAGAAACGGCCGCCACCGGAAGTCTTTTACTTGGTTTTCTTGCTACTCGACTGAATGGACACAGTACGTAAAAATGGTACCGAAATAAGTGAATAGAATAGTAGCGTCCTAAGGCGTTCCTTAAGGTAGATTCATTATCTGCAGCTACATCAGCAGTGCAGATGATACGGCTGTAATCTACTTCACTTTTCGTTTAAGCATTGAGCGTCCATTGCTGAAAATAAGTCTCCTCCTAGATTTCCACAGCTTACGGTCCTGAGGCACCTATGATGACGCGTGACTCTGACCGATCCTCTGTCCATGCAGTGGGAGGCCACCCAGCGCTGCATCGTTCAGCTTGTGATCGTCACTAGAGTACATTTCTTTCCTAACAATTTTCGGTTCTACGAGCGATGTGGCCCGCCAACGCCACTACTATTTATTGATAATGTGAATTATGCGACTCCGCTTTTTCTATGGATATCCTCACTTAGAATTTTTATTCACAAAGAAACTCTGAACATAGCTCTTTTCATTATTGAATGAATATATCAAGTATAGTCATGAATGAATATGTCAGGTATATGTCAAGAGACATAGAGAATCGTTAGGAAGAAAGGAGCGATATACACAACATTAACGCTAGACATAAGAACGATCTGGCTGCTCATAAAAACCGTCTAAGCAAAATTAATAAATCGTTTAAGGGGCAACGTGTGCGCTTTTATAATAAGATCTCAGCTGAAATTCAAAATTTGTTATTTTATGAATTTAGACGTTTCTTTCGTTAAAAAAACGAAATCCTACCAAAAACATTCCTGTGAAAAAAAGGCCAAGTCTCACTACTGCTTGATCGTAAAAATTTTTACATCCTGAATTTTTTCGAACTTTTAATTATGAAGTTAAAAACTCCTCGTTAGTGATGTTAGAAATACAGAGATAAAATAAATAACTCATAGGTGAAATAAATAAGTGATATTTTAAATCTTTTATTGTATTTTGTAGTAAATGACCCCAGTACAATTGTATTATTAAAATTTATACTCTTTGCTGTTGCGTGACAAAAGTATGCATTAGTAGTAATCTTATTAAAACCTTATGATTGTTTTAATTGTTCCACGCCTAACAATTAGGCTTCAAGTACAGCTTGTTTTCATGTTTATTAAAGTAAAAAATGTTACCTCAATCATAAATAGCGCACCAAATTGCCTTTTCATAATTTTGAATTATAACTTACTTATTATTAGATGACAATAAAATTATTAAATGTTAGTATAAACTTAAAAGGATCTGATATAATGCTATTCACAAAAGTTGAAAAAACACGAAATAAATTTAAGAAGTTTTTTTTACATTAACAGAAAAAAATTGTACTGGATTGGTACATTTCTTATTTATGTAATTTGTTTTAGATTCTTTTCCATTATCTCCTTTCAAATTCACTTTTAACTAAAAGTCATTTTTAAAATTTGTGTTTCATGTTTTTAACGGGTCTTGTTTTGAACGATCGTTAAAAGAAGAACTTGGAACGCAATTTTTTTTTTTATAGGGTAACTTTTTATTAAATGTTACTTTAAAAGGAAATGGTAGAAGAGGCTGTTCAACTGACAATATTCTATAACGCGGCTCTTGTGAAAATAGAATAGGTTTCAAATTTAAGTAAATTACGAACGAAATCACATTTTGATTATACTTCATACTTCCAAAGACCACTTAGCATTTCTGCCAGAATTGAACACTTCAAATGCAAGCGCTTGTAAGGTATACCTCTAAGAAACAACACAACAACCCGGTGTATACGATTAAAGTTCTGTTGTCGATTATCAATCTGTCGTATTATACAATTGATTTTTTTAGGTCTATTTAATTAAAAATAAAGTTTTATATTAACAATCTTTGATTAATAGGTGACGCATTTGGCATAAAAGATTGATTTAGCTGTAAACAATTTGGCAAAGGATGCATAATAATAATAAAAGCCGCCCACAAAAACCTATTTAAATAATTGTTTAAAAAGAGATCTAAAACGACTAACTAGGTTTTGAAGTCGGCTCCACCTGAAAATAAATCAAACATAGTTGTGTCTCTTTAGAAGATTTTTTTTTTACTCAATATTTAACGTTCCATTCGCGTCCACATTTAATTTATTCGCACTATTTATTTTGTTATCGCTAAAGATTTCTTATGTATTAGTGCTGAGATTGTCACGTTGGAGTTGTATAAATTAATGAAAATATGGATGTAGAATAAGCAATTTGTTTTAATTTTATATATGTTTGGTTTTACTAATAGACATTGTTCTTCAATGTTTTCAATGTTACGAAATTATTCTTAGTTTCTGTCGACAAACCGAAGTATTATCCCTTAATTCTTATATATTTAGGAGTGCTATGGCTTCTCCAGTATCAGCTCAGTAGCATGAGATAATAATTATCAGACGTAAAGATATGAGTTACTAAAAAAGAGATCAAACACACTATATGTGTCTATAATATTTAAGGGCATCCCTAGATTTCCCTGGAATTCCATTATTAAATTCCGACTTAACGACTATGAGACCACATCGGGTGTATACTCTTTTAATACAAAAGAAAAAAAATCGATCGGTCCACAATTGAAGAAATTATCCCTGAACATATTTTAAAAATACATACAGACGAACATAGATTTATCTTGCTTGTTTTTTAAGCCGGTTAAAAAGACGTTTCTTGTATAGAACTATATCAAGAACTATTCCGAAAAACGAAAAATTTTGTGTGACAGTGTGTAAATAAAACAATTTTACGACACAGAGAAATTTTCCAATTCAATTTTAAATTAATTACTACATATACGTGGTATTGGATCGGTTTTACGTGAAACGAGCGTTATTCGCGAATTACTAGTGAATATAGGTCCGAACTGAATCTATATAATTCATCAGGTTTTTTATCCGCTGCCATCGGCGATTTTAGTCTAGTGCTATTGAGATTTGAGATCGGCATTTACCTCTGTTGCAATGTCTTTTAATCCTTGTTCTGGGTGTCGTGTCAGACTGTGTCGGCCGTGTGCGCATAGTCTCGCCCAATTTTTCCGAACTGCTGTAGTCGGCCACTTGGTGTTCGCTGGGCGGTTACCAGTCACTCCATACGTGCATGCTTGTGCTTCCTTATCGTGCTTTATTCACCTACGATATCCACACTAGCCGTAGATGCAGTGCTAAAGCCTACGCAACTGACCAACGGCGACGCATCAGAGAGATTTGGTGGAGGATCGCACAGTCAATTCCTATCCTTAGACTCCTTTACTTTTCATTATATTTTATATAGTTCTGAGGTTAACTGCTTTTTAATCGACCTTTTTATTTTGTTTCACGTTTCCTACGTAGAATTTCGCAATTTTTTTGTTTGTCAGTCACGTTTGAAAAACTTTTCGTATACATTATCGCTACAATTTTACCAATATTTCGCTTTTAATATTATTATTAAATCAAAATAGTTATAAAGAGTAACACATTTTTCTACGGCTACAATATTATTTCACCTTTACGAAAAAAAATTAATGTTTGTGTCACCTACATATGTGAATAGATACCATTAAGATGGATAAGTTAATTTATTATATAAAAAAAATAAAATATATAGTGAAATACAAGTAAATTTAGATTCATTTTCAAAAATATACAAATAAATCAGACACCATATTCTGTAAAAATGGGCAACTGTGAGAATGGTTTAATATTTAAATAAAAAAAATCTTAAACGTGTGTTATTGCATCACTCGTGGAACACTTTATGTCGAAAATAACAACTTGGAAAATTAACAACATATCATGGAATATGTTTCAAAACAATAATTCCCGTTTACGACTTCCAACTTAATTATATAGTCTCCTCTTAACTGAATTGCTGTTTAGTTTCACGCACATATTTTGTTTAAACAAGATTTGCTTTTATGATTATAGTAACATTATCATTACGCGAAGCCAAATAACGAAACCATGTAATTAACTCAATTAAAATATCATGTTTTCATTAATTAGTCTTGTATTAAATTCATACCGAAAGCAGGCACAATAACGCAATATCTTTTACAAATTTCAGATTTGTAGAAGAAATTAATACATTACATGGAATTGAAAAAGAAACAGAAAATTTTTCTCTGACATGCTAACTGCTTTTGTGTGCCTAATTTTTGTTTCTGATAACAAATATTTTACGATTCCAATACTTGTCTGAAATTAATATAAATAATTCTGCATGCATTATTTATATTAACCCTTACAAATTCGTAATGATTAATTTAAAAACACCTATATGATATTTTTATATTTACACTGGTCGCTTTAAAATAATTTAAACATTTCTAATTTTAATTTTTATTGTAACTGAAGATGAGAAAGGCTATTTTCTTGTTTTATTTTAATATATAATTATGCTTTCATCTACAAAACTTGAAAAATTTGTAATTTTAATATCGTTATTATGAGCGTTTTCTTAAATCAACGACCTAAAATATAGAACTTTTGTAACCGTAATAAGAAAATTGATATATTTTTCTTTTTTATTCAAAGCCTATTTATATTGTTTTAGAAATACATTCCGACTATAAACATTTCTATAGTACATCTGGAAATCCGTCACAAAAAGCTTGCTTTCCTTTTCAAATATTTAATAACAGCTTTTGCCCCAGGATCGAACAGATTCATAACATATTTAGACCGCCTTTAGACCTTGTCAGTTGCTCTTATTTCCAAAGGGTAATTACATATTACAGATCCAGCAATTTTGACGTGACAACGTCTTAAATTAGGTTGCGGCTGGGAGTCACTTATGAAAAAGTGTAACGCTCGGTAACGTAACGATGAGTCACCGAACGAGAGAGAGGCCCGCCGAATGCCTTGCGTCTCTCTCCCACTCAACTATGATCGGTCTGCCGCGCGCGCAGCACTAGAGAATTAGTGCATAGCTTGCAAATGTATTGCAAGTTATTGTATGTATATTTGTATATAAATACGTATGTATGTGTAAAGGTAAAAATAAAATTTTGTTAATATGAAATTCAGTGCGAGATTCTTTGTATAAATTAATGTTTTAAATATAATTCTTTGTATAAATAAATGTTTTAAATTGTTACTATTATTTCATCCTTCTTCCTACTATACGAATGAATATTCACATTAAAATGATTTTACCATTCAAAGTCGTTGTCACGTAAAACTTTCGCCCGTATACCGACTTTACAGGCAACCAAATTTTTTATCAATATGTTATTAATGCAAATTCAACGGACAAACTTTCACAATCGTAGTGTCAAGTTTTTAATCACTCCACTGTCAAAACTTACTCTCCCAATACCTTTTTCGTTTTAAATTTAGAGCCTTGAACCTTAAACCTACCATGCTAACCATGGTAGGTTTAAGGTTCAAGCCGCAACCATGCAAGTGCGGCTTGAGATTCCTGATGATTGTTTTCCCAATGCAGTAACGACAACGCAGACCGAAGACAACCACTAACGCTTCTTACTAGTCTTCTATAGTGTGATAGACCTATGCTGGGGCCAATTTAGCTGCAGTACAATTATGGACCAGCTCGGTCGATTAAATACCATACTCTCATAGAGTACGGACTTGAAATAGCAGCTTTCACTGTTGTTTCGCCCAGTGAGTGAGAGTTCTGGTGGACCACTACCCATCTCCCCCTCTCATCGACCCGATTCCCTCGATTAGACATCCGATTCCCTTCTATGAGTTCGGCAACGCACCGATGACTCCTCCAGGATTGCGAGCGTCCATGGATAGCGGTGACCATCTACTCTCCGATGCCTAAGCCTGTTTGTTTACTTCTCGACTTTGTTCTCACAAAATTCTTATACCCGAAACGATGACAGCCTTTCTCCGAGCAGCGTAACAAATAAGGCCTCATTCGGCACAGAATTAATGCGACACTCCGCGGGCCGGTGTTCGCGGGACATCCGGCCGCGCGCACATCAATCATGTCCCCGGCCACCTGTCGATCCGGCCATACATCTTCGTCCGCCACCAGACGGGCTAATCTGTTGCAGATCCCGCGCCGTCATATAATCCCGCCGGAATTATTGAGATGGTGACTTACACCCGGCTAGTTTTGAGCGCTCGTAACTTGGAAACGTCCCGAAGGACCCTCGATAGGATCCGCTGCGACGCGTCTGTTTGCGATAAACGATAGTGCCAAAGGCTTCGGATCTGAAATTTGTTTATGACACAGTTGAAATGACGTTGAATAAAATATTTTTAATGAAGTTGGAATAGAGTTGGAGAAATGAATTTTCATCGAGATAGCTGAGTAACTCGTCGTTTCAACCAATGATGCGTTTAATTTTACCGATCAGGTTAATAGAATCAATATTTAGGGCGGTTAAGGCAACCAAAATATCGATTTGCTCAAAATCGACGATGCACATTTGTTACATTATCCCAAATTTTGTTTATAATGACCAATTTCTTTCAGGGTATATCTTGTTTACTGTATTTTAAGAAGAAAATTAAAAAATTGTTAGTTTTGACGGTTTTGTGCCTATAAATGAAAAAGGAAGAAAAATTCTCAGAATTACTCTTTGGCCGTCTGTGATATGGGGTCAGCTTTGTGGGGCTAATTAGATAATTAAAAAAAGTTTTGTAAACCCTGTCAAATAAAAATGCTTGTTGTGACTGTCTCAAATATAGTTAGTAATATACACATTTTGAATAAATTATTATAGTTAGTTTTTCATTTGTTTAAGGAAATAGATTATAATTAATTCCCTCTTATTTCCAAAAGTAGTCAGTATAAAATTTTGAGAATAAAACGCAGAAAATAGTTTTTTTACTTACATAAAACAAAAAACCTATGAAAATACTGGAGTCTTAAAATAACATAGTAAATCTTTTAATATTGTGCGTACAAACTTACATTTGCAATTCTTTAGCTTACCACAAACAAATTTGGGTCAAATTAAAAAATATGGTAGAAAACATATTCATCGTACAGAACCTTTTCCACGCGAATTCAAGTCGTACTTGGTTTTTACTTACCTTTTATAACTAACTTTAAATAGAAAACAATTACTCTTTTTGATCTAAATATTTCTGTATGTATAGTATTTTATTATAGTAATTGAATTAGGTAATATTCTTATTACATTAAATTCAATTAAATACGGTAAACTCACAAAGCACACCTCTTACAAAAATTTGATAAACTTGGACGATTTTGATGCGAATTTACAATAATGTTGCAAACGGACGGAAGAGAGTTCTTTAATCCGGATTTGGAGCTGCTAAGTCGAAATCCCATTGTTGTTACGCTTTACTGCGAATCAAATAATTTTCTTTATAAATTACAATATCTAGTGACGTAGCTGTTATTTTGGTATTATTTGTTTACTTCACAATGTGAATTCAGTAATAATTAAAAGTTTGGTACGCTGTGAACTCCAATGTTTACTTTGATTGAAGTTAGCTAATACAATGTTACTTAATTACTTCAAAAGTTAATTGCGAAAAATCGTTCTCATTTCTCTCTATTACGGTAATTCTAAATCCATATTATCCTATACAGTGTCTCTTTCTTGGTTTGTAGTGTTTATTATAATTCATGAGTAATTTATTGTTTTAGACAAATTGTTCAGTTGTTTTTGTAACATATAGTTGGAAATAGAAAATATGTTACTTTTAGATCCTAAATATTATAATAGTGTATTCATTATAAAAACAATAAAAAAAAATTGTTCGAAATAAAAAAAATTAATCTATAAATCAGTCAGATAGGCATAATCAAACAATAAATTAGGCGTTTTGGGTGCGTTTGAGTAATCAAAAAAAAAATTAAATTCTATTTTTGACACAGCCGTTGACGACTGTGCACTGTGTTTAAATTGTATTTTGGCTGACTATACTCATATGGTATACACCGTATACAAAAATGTGTAGAATTACCTCAGTTTGTACACAATTATCGCAGATCAATATAATGCTAGTGGAAATGATACACTTAAACCGTTCACAACGTAATAATAATTGCGTTGTTGTTGCACGCGACGGACGAGTATCGCGACGGCTCAGTTGCGCCTAGCTTTTTGATTAGCGTATTGCTACACGAACAGTGGGGCACTTTGCACGACGACATTTTCCTCGATAATGTTCGCCGTAGAAAACGTGGCATTGCAGCTGTTCAATTATACGGCTATTCCTACAAAATACCTACACAAACGGCTCAAGGAAGGGCTACATGCACACCTAAGGACACTTATGAGGATTTTTTGATTGCCACGTTAACTTTATACTTTGAAACATTTAGTTTTTAGACAAAATTTTTGCCCCTTATTTTTATTGCCTAATTTTCTGATTTTTAACGTTACATGTATAGTTTTAAAAAAATATTGATTTTTAAAATTTTTATTTTCTTGGCATGCCTAAAATAAGAAAAATCGGCCAATTGCAATTTTGAATTGCACACTTAGGATTCCGTGTGGAACCTGAACTTGTTGTGTGGTGATAATATTTAATACTACATATTTTTCACATAGTAAATTAAAAACAAGAAGTATCTCTACGTGCATATCTAAGTATCAATCAATGACTTTTCAAAAGATACAACCCTGTGACAGACGGACGGAAAAACAGACGGACGCACGGTCAGCGGAGGCTTAGTAATAGAACCCTGTTGGTACGGTATGGGTATGAAAGCTTAAAAGCAAGAATAAAAATAAATATCCGACAAGAAATGCCGAAAAAAACTATGTTTTTTGTATGGGAACGCATTTTAATTTTTCATTTTGATTTGCTTTTATTATTTTATGTTATGGGGTCATAGTAACAGACGACTTTGAAAAATTTAAGTCTTTATACCTATTACCGTTCAAAACGTACAACCCTGTAATAGGTGGATGGATAGACGGACGGATGTTCAACGGAACTCTAGTAATAAGGTCCAGTTGGCAAACCCTCAAAAAGCTTCTTAAAGTAAATAATAAGGTAGTGCAAGAATTAGATAATGTAAATAGTATTTTACGACCCAACAATCAGGATATATTTGGTATATGTCTTTTTTTATAAATAGCAAGAATTCTTGCAGTCTTCATGCAAAATTTATTGATGAAAAGAAAAGAAAATAGGTATTCGTCAAGGCCCAAATTAAAATCGTAATAATGCATCCGACCTTGGTAACACATGACGAATACGGCGGGAGAAGTTTTAGTTATGAAGAAATTTCCTTTGGGGTGTCTCATTCGTTCCCGTGTTACTTGTTACCTATCCAAGAATGATATAAAGAGTATTAAGTATAAAATTAACGTAAATAAACGTTCGTCGAGTAAATAAATATTCTTTGTGAAGGAAAGGAGCACCATTTAGTTAATATTTTAGACGATGAAAACATACATAATACAAAAGTAAAATAAAAAATATTTGGGATGATGGAGTTGTTTTTTCGTAATCATGCGAAGAATACTCAACAAAGTAGAATATTTAAGAGCTTGTGTTGTGTAAAACTTAAAACTGACATCAGTGACATAATTTCTAAACTATTATTACCATTTCCAAACTATTAAAGCGCTTTGCTTACATAATCATTGGAACTTACCTATCAATGTTGGATACTGTTCGGCTCTAAAATATTGAAAGAGCTTGGTTTTGACTCTGCTCCAATTGCTGTATTGTCGGGTTTTACTCATTGCACTGCTGAGGCATATCCTCCTACGTTTTGTTTTATTACATATAGAGGGGCTCACCCCTTAAGCCTTCCACGCTGACCTAGCGCGGGTTGGTAGCTGTTAAATACTGTCGCCGCCAACGCGATGACAACGTTTGCTGCTCACGGCTTATTGTGCTGTACGAGGCACGGAACGAGTGGTTTAATATTTTAATATATGTTATTTTGGAAAAGAAATAGATAATAAAAAAAATATTAATGGATGATCTACGAACTTATATATTTAAAAATACAGTACAAACCGTTGTCACCAATGCGATGACAGTGTCTGAAACCGATCATTTAATATGCTTATTAATGTGCGGCTAGCTTATTGGTCAGATCACCAGTGGTCAGGATAGCCTTCGACACCTTTTGGTTCGAAGACAACGCTTTTAACCACTAAACCACTATCGCTCTGGTTCAGTGCACGATACTTAACTATATACAAGTAACGTCTTTAGTTTACTCGTGAACTTTAGTTTTATAGATTTAATCACCATTTTATCCTTAAGGACAAAGTATTAACGGTTTACCGTTAATGTAATTTGTACATTTGATATAGTCAATCGGATCATTAATAAAAAAAAGTGTTAGCAGTGTAAGGTTTCGAAGATGCGATTTTTTTTGTCTTATGGATGAATTGGTTAAGTGCTAGATTATCACTATTGCCTTGCATTTACACAACACAGTTTTTTATGTTCTAAGCATTTCAAAAACTAAATAAATCATACACTCTACTAAATAGATTGATCCTGCTATCAATATGAAAATAAAAAAAATAACTTGAAAATTATAATAGTCGCTAACATAGTACAATCGTCATATATTTTCTTTTTGTATATGAGTATTTAAATTATAACTTCTTAAGTATAAATATAAACATATGTGATACGACGTGATGTGAATAGCGAGAATTATTTTATTACCCATTTCAATCATCACTCAATCCGGATGCCTAAATAGATTTTTGTCCTAAAACAGAACCCTTTAGTAAGGTTATTTACGTAAAACCTCAATTTCAATTTTGCATTGAATTGATTCAGCGCGCTACGGCTCCCAAGATAAGCACAACCTTCAATTACGTCAACATACAATCACCATGAATTACCAATGTGAAATGGTGTGAACACGATTAATGAATAATTACTGCTTAATTATTAACGTCCTTTGAGGTGAGAGATATCAGATATGCGATTCGGTTTCAATAGTTTATTTCATACACATATTACAATACATAAGCTATGATGGTATTTACATTGTTAATTCATTATTCTTCAAAACAGAAAGTTGTCATTTACCTACAGTACTTTTAAAATAGTGATGTGACAATATTAGCATTCTAAGAATTTTTGCCAACCGATTGTTTTAATTGAACTGGCGTTCGCCCACTAGTCGAAATTCGAACATAATCATTGTAGACAATTTGAGAAAAATCATGAATTTGTATATTTCGAAAAATTTTTACACGCATTTGGCCGATTTTTTAACTTTGTGCTATGAAAATGGAAAAAATTCAATAAACTTGGAGAGTTACTGTTTTCAGCTTTATTTTCGAAAATCGAATGTTCACCAATCTTGACATTTAGGGTCTTAGGAATCCAATTCGACCATTTTCCGAGTGTTGTCTGTATCTCTGTGTGGGTGTGTGTGCATGTGTTTGTGAGTGTGGATGTGTGTGTGTGTGTGTGTGTGTGTGTGTATGTGCGTGCGTGCATGTGTGTGAATGCGTTTTTGTATGTAAACCTCTTATTACTTTTGAATGGATTACACAATTGAAATATAGTTCGCGACGTCCCAAAGGGGTCCACTCAACTTAGACTCCCTGAAACTAAAATAGTTTCTCCTAGTAGATTTTGAGGAAACTTATAAATAATGTTTTCAATTTATTTTAATAACATGTAAACTACTCTACCTACGATACCAAAATCTAATCAGCTGTATTTCCCAAATAGTTCTATCGACTGCCGTAAAGTGTATAAAAATCAGTTGATTTGTTCAAGACAAATTGTTGGAGAAAATTTCTTAAAGAGTTTTTTTACAAGGTTTTGTAATCTGTTCTACCGATAAATTACAAAATTCGTCTAGTTGTTCTCTTTAAAAAAAAAAGTAGATCCATGCTACATGCATCAACATTAGTTGATTTACTTAAAAAATATTGTTGGAAAAAAAATTTTAAATGTGTTTTTTAGGATATTTTTCAAACTATAATACTTTATCAATAAATTTCAAAACCCAACTACCTCTTTTGCTTAAAAAAAACCACGTTCATTGTTGCAAAAAATTCGAAGGATCGTTCGAGAAATATAATTAACGGGTAACTTGAAAAGAAGTTTTTTTTTTTCGAAATAACATGTGAAATTTTTGACGGATTGATGTTTGGACTGGGTTATCTGTTTAAAAAATTGTATGAGATGCCATAAAACAGGCCTGAACCAAACAACCTGTTTCAAAGATATTGTATTTGAAAAATTAAAAAAAAGAGGATTTTTAATCCATATAGATTTATGAATTTTAAGCTTTCAAACGTATTAGAACTATATTTTTAAGCTCGGATAGTTTAAAAATCAATAAAATAGATCTTTCGAGCATGAAGAGCGATTATTTTTAACACTGAGTTTGAAAAATGTAAAAAGTTTCACGAATGGCTATGTTTCAAATTTTTGATCTCAATAACTCGTAGATAATATTTATAACTCAAGGACCTACATAAATATAATCACGAACTAAACACATCGATAAACACCATAGCGGAAAGTTTTAGGAGAGGCCTTAAAAGTCAACTGTTTTACAGATTTTTTTTATGAAATAAATATCTACTTTTGAACTTATTTTTTAGTTATTTTGTGTCTGAGTACACAGCGCATATTTCTGAGTGACAATGAGCGATACACTGCCGAATCGAGTGCCCAGAACTTATACCAAACTTAAAGTTTGTAAGCTCGATTTAGCGATATTGCAGAAGTTCCAGATCTTTAATTGAACGGTAATTTTATATAATGTAAATGAAATTAAGTTAAGAGATTTTAAAAATTTGATGATACTAATGTTTCTAATGGCTAAGCTTTCATGTCTTTTAATTCTCAGGCAGCCATGTTAGAACTTGCGGAGCATCAGTTCTGTACCAGAAATAATAAGAGATGTATCTTTGATGAGTTTTTGATAGTTAATAAATAGTTCTCTAAAAAATGTGATCACTTTAGCAGTATATAGATTTTTTTTAATTTTTTGGCCTGTGCTTACCATATCACTCATACAAAGGGTTTTTTTTTGAAATTTCTGTTAGTTAAGTTCATATTCTTTTCTGTTTTTTTTTACACATAGCGGAAAGTTTTAGGGCTGTTCTGTGAGGTCAACCGTTTTTCAAATTTTTATTAGTGGTTTTCTGAAATAATTTATGTCATCACTAAAATTGAGTGTCCCATAGTAAATAAGACATTTTTCTGTGCTTGAAATGATTCTTGGCTTTGTATCTTTTGTTCCTGAGTAATTATATAACTTACAAATGTTTCCAGAAAAACTGTAGAAAAGAAAAAAGACATTGGAATAAAGGCAAAAAGGTGATAGAAAGTTGAGTTAACTATTTTCTGAAAATAAGTATTTCTAAAATATTCTCCATCACTAATTATTTAGCTACTTTATTTATTACGTGCTTAAAGATTTAATATTAAGTGCTGCGTAAATATACTTAACTATAATAATTACTCAGGAGTCCTTCGAAAAAGAAATCATGTACTGTGGGTATTCAACGCTGTTTATATCGCGCTTATTCGAAAACAAAATTAATTTACTTGCTTAAGTCTAGAAAATGATTACTCGTTGGTTGAGATTCGAAGATGAGTTTTTTGTTGATACACTTAATACCATGGAATATTCTCTCGTAGAATTTAAGATTCTTGGAACGCATAAGACAGCAAAAAGCATTGCAATTGCTTAGTTGTGGAATCCTTATGAAAAATTCTCTACGCCGATTTTAAATAGATATCTATGTTCTTATTTTAAGATAATTGGAGTTAGTAAATTAAAATTTAAATATGTTAAAACTTAAAGTACTATTGTTCATTCCATTAAAATACCATATAACTGAATGTGCTAGAAATTTAGATGGTTTCTTAAAGAGATATCTTTGAAAATTCTGTTCGGGTTAATCTCGAGGAATACCGCAGGATCTGGAGAACGCTTGTGTAAGACAAGACGTACGTGTTACATTTCTTGAAATGATTTCTCGAAATTGACTCCACTGTATCTCACTGCCTTAGCACGTACTGCGGTGCGCATCACGTCACTGTAGTGTTGTTCAGTTGGAATTAACCAATGCTTTGATAAGGTCTTAGAAGACTGTAAATCGGACTGTTTTTTTTTTACAAATTTCATTGCCCACAATATATTAGTAAAAATAACATATAATAACAACGTACAATACAAATTTATTACGCAATACTAGAATAATATTTCTCTTTGAATCAAAAAATATTTCATTTTTAGCTACATGGACCATGTCTAGGACGCAAGATCATAAGATGCCTACCTGGTATTCAACGATTCAACGATTCGATTATCAGTTCGTATAATATTCCTACAATGTATAATTTTTGCAAGAAATTTCTTGATCTTGGGTATTAGTATTGTATTCTTTTTACGTGTCTTCAAATATTGTTGACTGTAAGAATGGAAAAATCAATGTTGTATGTCCTAAAATATAAATTGAATGGAAAATCGTTCACATCCTAGGTAAACTTTTCTAAAACATAGAAAATTTATTTTTATTATCATTATAAACTTACGCCTATTTTTCACTAAGTTAGGCATAATTCATTATGGTAGGGTTTTTGTACATCTCTCTTGTTGTCCTGGCATCTATCAGCACTTTTGTACTAACTCGATAGTTTAAGGTACTCTAAATTTGACCTTTCTTTGATACTCCACCAATTTAGTTTGCATATCTCTTTTCTGCTAACCTTTCTGTCACACATATTTACTCTATAAATTTATTAATCTGCTTTTATTCACCCTTTCCAGATGACTAAATTACTGCAACATATCTTTTCCAACTTTAATTACTACATCTTCTTTCAAATTACACCCTTCTCAGAGATCGTTATTCTTTGATTTCTTATTCAAAGACACATTGGATAAGATACGCAGGGATCGCATGTCTACTGCATTGATTCTACTGAATTGTTTTTTCTACGAGGTATTAAGACGCTATTATTGATAGCCAATCGCTCTTCCCGTCAAGCACTTTTACTATTCACAGTAGCAAGCGAGGCTACTTAACTTTATATGCCGCGTTTAAACTCCTTATAATATCTCTATCACGATTAATGTCATTTATAGACAGACTACTGTGTACTTGACACACACTTTTTAACTTGTTAAGCTTTTTCACCTCCTATGCATATATCGTATGCTTTCGCTTTTTTCAGACATAAGAACTTAGTCTTGATAACAATAACTTTTATATTTTTTTCTTAACAAAACTATTCATTTTAGCTAGCATTGCCTGCAATTCGCAGTTTTATATTTGGACCCTAAGCGATAAACGAGACAACTGTGTGATTATTAAAGAACAAACCGAGTAAAAAAACACCAAACAATACTTGATGAAATAATATTCGTACTAGTATCAAGGGTTAACTTGATTGGTAGGGAAATTCCTTTTACTTTTATGTTTGTAGCAGACTAAGCGCGAAAATAATAAAAAAAAAATTAAACAACACGGCAATAATTTTCATTGGCATTAGCTCCGAGACAACGTTAAAGTCCTGTATTATACTGATGAAGTTATGAAAACATACATCCATATTACATTAATCAGTCACCTTAAGTTACAATATGGAATGGCACTGTATGAAATACTTCAACGTCTACAGTTTCTTATGTAGACATGCTATGCACAAGAAATCCTACAGCCGGCTTCTGAGCTACGGCTACCGTGCTTCCTCGATAGCTCTCAGATAAACGGCACGACCGCCCCCTCCGCGCCGCGTAGTCGGTGAATAAAGTTCGCAGCTGTATATCACGCCGTGCCTGAAATATTCTAAGTTAAATTTGTTCGCGAATCGCGTACCAGATAAGTGAGAGGGCTTAGTTTAATCCCACTCGAAAATCATAGCAAGTCGAGCCTTTTCGACAACACGCGCGACGCGTGATACCCGGTACCTTGGTGCTCGTGTATGATGAAAGCTGTTTTTTTTTTGTTGTCAACATAAGGAATATATTTAAACTCAAATGCTTCATTTTAACTTTCCGCATTTTTTTTATTATTGGCTAATTTGTTTTTTTTAGTTCGATTTTCGGAAATCGAATTTAGTCAAATATTGACAGATTAACCTTGTATGTGTATCTCTATACGTAAAAACTTTGAAGATCTTTTAAACGAATGGACCGGTCGGAATCGGTCTTACGGAATTCGAAAAAACTTGACTTCAATCAATAATGCAGATTTTGAGAAATGTCAAAGTAATGTTATTCGAAAAAAAATTAAAACAAACTTTAAGTTATTAAACCGGTCAATTCCAAAGTGTAATCAGTTAAATTAATAAAATAAGAAATGAACTTATTACACTTTGGAATTTACTTTACAGTCTCTGTACACGTTGAAATAGTGTCATTTCTCCGCAAGACATTTATATAAAATAAAATCCTTTTAACGCTTTAAATGCGACAAGATGCGTTTGACGTCGCAACTTTCGTTGAAATTATTTAAATTGATCAAAAGATATCGTTTACGAAAAGTTAAGAAAAATATGGCTCGACTTAAATTGATCGTTACCCAGTTTCTTTCTGTATTTATCTCACAATACTACTTAATATATTCTACAACATGGACGTATGGTCCACACAAAACGTCTGCCATTTTAATTTCCTTTGACTACGGAACCCTAAAAAAGACAATTTGAAATAACATTACACAGAAAATACTTTAAAACCATACCTTTAAAACAATGTATTTACTATCCACGCTAAGCTTTACAGGCGGTTGGGTATCAGCCTTAATTATAAATTACAAAGAGTCGTTACCTTATCGGTTGTGACGTATCTCGTCGAATTCCCCAAATCCCCTGACCTAATTTTATTGGCACGCAAATTTTCTTTTCGCCGATGGACCTCCCCGTTCGCGCCACAGAGCGGACACCCCCCCGAGTAGAAGCCACAGCAGCTGCGGGACTGGGCCGAGTACTCCTAGGCCATCGCTCTGTCGTGTGGTCCGTCGGCGTAGAAGAACAGGAAAAGTACGTGCTACCGCTCCAATTAGGGTTATCGCCGACTGCGGAGTGTTTAATGGCGAAGTTCAGTCAGATTATCCGTTTGCTTACGTTTGCGCCAAATGAACGGGAATAATTCGATTCGGCTCGAGGTCCCGGGCCCGTTAGTCTGTTTTGTTTTGACGTCTGAAGGTGGCGCGTCGGATGAACAAGTTTCAAGGAGGATGCCTGTTCGGTTTTCAGCTTGCTCGTTTGATTTAAATTTCTTTTATTGGATCCAAATAAGCTAAAAAGATAACAAAAAATTTGTATTACATATAAATTGTAAATGCTATCTTTTTATATCTGGATAAGAGTATTCCAAAAATTTCTTTTACTAAAAAAATTCAATTGAATACTTATTGTCTACAGACTAAGTACAAATTTTGTATGTGTGTGTGTGTGTGTGTCTTTTTATTTAATAATGAGTATCTTCAATTTGTTCTATATTTCATGTATATTTGTAATCCGGAGATAACAAATTAAGCGGCTTTATGTATATTAAGATAAATATAGGAGGAACTACTACTCATTCTATAACAACATTTTATAAATATAGCCTGTTTAATATTATCACCAGCAAAGTTTACTCCCGCGCAGAACGTAAGCGCCTCCCGAAACCACTATCACACGATCCTTCACCTTCCTGCTATCTCGAAGACGGAGGATTATCCTCTCTGGGCCCTTGTCCGGTTGAAGTTTTATTAATCTCACTCCACTGTCCGTCTGCCTGTACAAGCCGTCTAAGCATATAGTATGGATTTTAAGTTCACCTGCGTTCTAATTTCACCCGACGTGAAAGAAAGGGTAATTAGGTGGAATTTCTGCAGTAGAATCTTTTTTTCTCTTCCGGCTAATTGTTCGGGAAAATAGTGTAGAATGAATCTTTTCGTTAAAGCTATTTAGGTAGCGTCGACTCCGATAACGATTAACCATTTAAGTACTTTAAAGTTTTTGAAGGCGGTTTTATTTTGAGAATAGTTTTTTTTTTAATTAAAAAGTTTTAGCTCTTCATAAAAAAGAAATATTATTGATGAGCATCACGATTACGTATAGCCGTCGCTGTGGACGCAACACGCTGAATCCGGGAGATGACATTAGAAAAATGTCGCGCGCCAGGGCGGGCGGGCAGGGGCGCCGCCCGCCCTCCGTCCCGGGCGCACGCCCGCGGCCGCGCGGCGCGTTCGCCCGTCTCGAGGGCTCTCCGTCTAATTAATTCGCCACGTTCACGTTTTGTTTGCGCTGCGACTCCGGCGATCTGATTTTAATTAAGTTTCCTTTTCATTATCGGGCAATTTCGGAGGTTAAGAGTGGGGGCATCGATTTGAATACTAGGAGGCGGCCGATTGTTACGTCGCGTTGTACGAGGACGCTTCGAGCGCTGAACGTGTCGTCTGTGCAATCGATTGAATTGCATTAACGTCAGAGCCACTTACCGTCTTTCATAAGCGACCCGACTCTCTGCCCGCAACTTGGCCCGCGTGGACGTAAAATGTGTTCCAAATCTGGTCTCGGTACTGAGATTCCTGATGTCGATCAGGATCACACTCTAAACTTTAATGCCGGCCCTACACATAAAGCCGGAAAAATGCTAAGATCAAAATAAAACACGATCTATATTTTACTCGGGGACAATGTAGCTTTCTATGAGTGATAGAATTATCGAATCGGTGTAGTATTTCGGTGTAATGGGAGGATGAAGTCGTAGAAAAACGCTAAAATAGATATGTGTGAAAACTTTCTTCACAAAAAAAAGCACTTCGCTGTGTCAAGATTAGAAATAACATGTCAAACTGTGTTGGAGTTCATTGATGTCATGTACAAGAACACTTATTTTTATGTGTACAAACTCAACGGACGCTCTTCACCTAACACATAATTCTTACAGTCTATTCACTTAGTTATGTAATAAACTCGTATTAGTAAATAGTTCGATTTAAACTCGATATTACCACGTAGTTCGCACTAAATGAACATAGGAAAATTCTGTGTTAAGCAATATTGCATATTATACGTACTAACAAAGCTAACTTCCTCACGCTAACATACAGTAATTTCCCAACAAATACAAAATGTTATGATAAGTGCTATTGAGCAACACTTAAAATATTTATTTGAAAAAAATTCCTGACAATTACAAAACGTTATGATGTTATGATAAGTACTATTAAGCCATATTTAAAATATTGAATTCAAAAACTTAACAAAGTTACTGTTTTATTTAAATTTTGAAGACTGTGGTATGGTTTCATCACTAATGATAATTGCTGCTTACATATTTGTGAAAATATATTTCACATTGGTGAAAACGTCAGAATCTCCCTTCTAAAGTTTTTCTTTGGGTTTCCTGCAATAATTATCACCATAGACAATCCACGCTGATATATCGGAACGCATTAATTCGGTGTTTATTGTTTGATATATTGTAGTGTTTCCTTAGCTGACACTGACTCCAAAAATAACAATAATTGTTACGACATTATAATCCTAATAATTTGATTAACTTTTAAGTAGTCTAATATTTTTCATTTAACTGTACTTAGAAGAACTCTAAAAATATTTTTATGATTGTTTGTTATTTATAGGTATGTGTTGAGTTAAATTTGAAGTGGATAGGTTGTTGCGTGGTAAACACATAGATCGTACCCATATATTGATGAGTAGAAAAAGTAAGTTGATTATTAAATTGTAGAAGAATAGGCAATTATTTTTTTACATTTTAGTGCATGTTGATTTGTTTTGGAATAGGTTTTCTTTTGAATTCGGGTTTTTTTTGTAAAAATTTTTGTTTTGCTTAATCCAAATTCTTGGCTAGGATTTCTCCTCAATGATTTTTCACAGTTGAAACGATTAGAGTCACTTACGTGGAATATGATTATTCATATTAATTATTTGAAAAACCACTTTTACTTTTCTTTGACTTACGATATTAATAACAAATACAAAGGATCCGTTTTCATATTGTAAAAAAAACGTGGCGTCCGCAGACCGACCGGCGAACAATAACTTGCAGTCAGCTCCCGCACTCGTTATATTTTAATTAGCGGTGTTAAAACAAAACTCTTGTTTATTAATCGGCAACGACAAAGGTCGCCGACGGCGCTGGCCGGTCCGTGATTTATACCGGCAATAAGTGTCGTGTTAACTCCGCCATTACCGCTAAGGGCTGATAAACAAGCACTCCGCTCTGCGGCCGGAGAAATTTAATAAGGTTAATACAATACAGGCAGCTGCTGAGAAACAGCCCGGCCGGGAAAAAAAACTAGTTTGAGGCGTCACCGCTAGTCGGCTAGAACAGAAAAACTGTGGAGTAGAGGAAGGGCACGAGAACCGCCATCAATTAAGTCCTCCTTGAGAACATCTAAAGGGAAAATCGAAGACAGAAATTAAAAAAAAAATCACATACAAAATAAATAAATATATTATATTATATAGCAAAATAAATAAATATAGTGCATTTTGTTCATTTTCTTCGCATGCCTGAGCAATTACTATGAAACAGGAGAAAGATAAAGTTTCTAAAACTAATATTTCCGTCTGACTTTATCTGTGCATTTCTACTACTGAACTGATTCTAAGAATCCTTCACTATTTAGAAGCACCACGAGTAAAAATAGACTACTAATATAACCCCTTGCCTTCTTCAACATATTTGTGCCATTACACATTCTAAAACTTCTTTCCCTCACAAAGAAACCTATTCTATATTCGAGTAATATAGCCTAAATTTTATTTTGATATTAGCATTTGCCACGGCTTCGTCGAAATCGGAATGGCGACCGGCAGCGGACTCGAAATTGCAAGAGGGACGGGAAGTAGGATTGAGGGTCCGGACCGTTGGGATTGAAATCGAAAGTGGGACCAAGGTCGAAATCGAGTAAGAAAATAAAATTATAACCAGCAGTATGACTGAGATTGGAATGAGAAACAGTATCAAAATCAGAATCGAGAGTGTGACCAGGATTAACAACAGGATCAGAATCGAAACCTAGTTAAATGGATACTGGATTCAGGATCAAAAGTCGCACCAGAATCGGAATCGAGAGTGACATAAATTGGCATCGAGAGCAGGACGGAGATCAGAATCGAGATCTTGGTTGAAAGTTCAATCGGTCGATATAAAAGTCAAAAAAATCTTTCTATGTCTATGCGGGCGGAGTAGCGGGCGAAAGCTAGTAATACATAAAACGATAGATAAACCTTAACAAATCACTATCTCGACGTTAATGAAACCTACAAATCATAAAATTGTATCATAAGATAACGTCGGTGACATTTATAGGATATTTCTAGCCTTTATTGTCTCAAGTACCTGTTTGTCTAGCTAACTATGTTACTTGCTTAACGAACATAATGTTTGCGTCTGGCGTGTATCCAGAAGCACTAAAGGAAATAAGCTTGGAGGAATTGTTGCTTGTAAAACAATACAGTTATCGCGCAAAGCTATATTAATAGAAATAGTCAATAATATTTTTCTGTAGATCTAGATCCTACTATGATATCACACCAGCCTCGGTACGAGATCATCGAAACAGTATAAAAAGAAAATTATTGGATCCAGAAATAGAGAATTAAAATAATGTTTAGCACATGCTTCCAAATATTTAAGAACACAATCCAATGACACATCATTAGCGTGAGTTAAATATATTTTTGATCAATCGGTTTCTTTAAGAACTATAAATTCCTCTTAAAAATTTGCATATTTTTAAGTAAAGGTGTTATGTAAATTTTAAACTGATTTGCAATGTTTTATTTTTGACATTATAATTATATGTTCATACTCATGGACACAGTGTATTATATCTGAATCATCTCGATCTGAATCACCATTTTAATCGCAATATATAAACCTGATTCCATTCACATCTCCAATTCTGATTCAGTATCCAAATCCTCTTCAAATCCCAGGTTTGATTTCAATTCCATTTCTGTTCTGGATTTTGATCCTAATTACAAATACCAGTTCTGCCATTCTCTTTATTTGCGTAGGTGCCTGTGTATTCTTAATTCCTTAACAATTGTTATTTTTAACATTCTCGTCTTAATATTATATTAAATAAACAGGCTGGCTGTTATCTGTGTTAATGTTTACTTGTACACGATAAAACTAAATTTGACGGACGCATAACGAGTCGACATAAGGTAGACGAGAGAACAAAGTTAGAAAATACACATAGTCTAAATAGCTATGTAAGACAATCTCTTCTTAGGAAAATTGAATTTTACACATTTTCCCTTTTAAAATAACTTTTGTCTTATTGTACAAAATTGAATATTTTCGTATCAATTTATTCTAGATTCACATATTACATGTAGCGTCCTTGTTATTGAATTATCTGAAAGAATAATTTATTAAAAATTTATCAGGTTACATTGTCTTCGTTGTGTCTGTTTGCAGAGTTCATACAAACTTTTTCTCAGACTGTAGACATTTTTAATTCTTGAACCCATAATATTAAATGTCTAAAATCACACAAAACGCAACAAATGATTGTATATTAATGAAAAAAAAAGTAACAAAACCTTTTCAGTGTAGCGTTACTGAGATAACCGTGTGAAAACAAGCAAACGGAATAATATCAGTTTTGTTATTTCATAATATTTTATGCTAAGGAAGCAGTATTTAGTCAGACAGTTTATTCCTACGAATCTAAACTACTTGAGATAACGTTAACAACCGTTAAAGGGTTATGCGTGATTATTTTATTTACTTTAATACAATTAAAACAGTGATTATTTAATTACTGGTTCAGGCTTCACTTATTCCGCTGCTGAGGCATAGCCACCCACAATCTTATTCATTCAGATTGAGGGACTTTCACCTTCAGCTTCCGGCGCTGAGCCGGTGCAGGTCACGGACTGCTAAAGACCATCGCTACCGATGCGACGCCTAAATCCGACACCGAAAGCTTAACTTGCTATCCGAGGTACGGAGTGAGTGGTTTAGTTTTATTTCACTTGAAAAATTGTTGGTTAATTTGTCCACAGTAATGACCGAACCCGGTATACCTTCTAGCTCGAAGCCGTTGCTCTTAATCACTAAGCTTCGATTCAATCAGATTAAGTACTTGAAGATCTACTTATCTTAATTTCTCTATACATTTTCTGTCGTGTATCGCGATGAAAAAAGTAACGTAAATTTAAGTACCCACTACGACCGTCGAGGATCACGGTATACAGAACGAATTTTGAGATGATCCTTTAAATCCTCTAAAAAAAATAGAAGGATAACATTTCTAAATAAATAGATGTCCATCTCCATTGTACAGTTTGCATTAAGATATTCATATATGTTTTAATATCAGGTTATTATAAGTTTTATATATATTATTTACACTAGTAAAAAAAAATCAGTACTGTATGCAAACCAAATTAACTCACGAATGCAAAAGACATTATAATGCAAAATTGACATTATGGCGTAACGCGTCTATTTGACGCTTCTATGCAAAAAAAAATCGTGTTAATTTCCTACTTCACTCGCAATTTCTGAGATTGCGCCTAGAAAAAAGAAAATAAAATGTGATAAACAAAAGATTTGTGAATATCTTCACAGCTCTTTTTCTCGAAAGTGGTTAGCTGGTGTGGAATTTCTGCACGTATTTAGTTTAAATTGGCACAAAGTATAACTAATTGTTTATGTCAACGTAAACAACGCTCTGTACCAATATCGTAAATAAATATATCTTTTAAATTTCACCTACAACTTATAATGAAATTTAAATTTTAAGTAGCGCTCAATAATTATTGAGCACTACTTAAGCAATAAAATCACCTACAGAACCTCTTATTTTTTGAAGTCGGTCACACATGCAGAATCGTGTATACCTATATAAAGTTTTCATAAACTAATTACGTTATTCAAGTGATAGTAATAATAAGTAATAAAGTCAGAAGAAAACTTTTAAAAGTTTTCCTCGGATGACGATGCTTGAAATTTTATCCAAGTGAGGTTCTTCCAGAATTTCTATAAATTTATTGACTTCAGTTAAACATAATTTTATTATTTATTATTAGTCGTTCATATCACAATTATATTTTGTCCTACAGTTATTAAAAATCTACACAACATTTTTAATTTGTAGCATCAAAAATATTATCTGAAACTGCAGCTTTTGAATTTTACTTTGTGACGAAAATAATAAATAAGTTAATTGAACTGTAAGTAATAATTAATTTCTAATATTAGAATGTATATTCATTTAAATTTAAATCTTAAAATTCATTTCAATTTTTATTAAATGTTCTCTAATTTTAAAAGCGTAATAAAGTTAAATATATATATGAATGATAGTACATTTTATAAATATTTTCCCTTTATTAAATGTGTATTATATACATACTACATATATATACTACAAATATATATTATATACATACTACATTTTCATATTTAGTTAATAAAAGGTGTACATTAATTTTCTTCCAAATTATTTTGTTTCGAGTGTTTCAATTAATGTTTTATGAAGAACTCGAAATAAACAAGATAATATAACTCACTAACGCACTAACTCAAATCAAAAAGATTTTAAGGGGTCTAAATTCGTTAAGAAAATTAATAGACGTCTATAGTATTTAACTTTTTACTAGAATCTTGAGATACGTAAATTTAAAGAAACCAGTTATTTCTATAAATGTCTTTGAATAATTTCGAATTTCTTGACATGCGCTTGGACTGTCGTAGATTTCTATGAAGATGTAATACAATACCAATATTTATTCACAACATTTATACGTGACACATTTATTTTATGTTGGTACAAACTTTATTCCATTTATTATACAATGAAATATAGGTCGTATTTGACAAGTTAAATCAATCACAAGTGCATAAAAACTAAATTTAATTAACTGTTAGGTACTATATGTGCATATACGATAAATAAAATATCAGATTAGTCGAAATAATATCTTCTGATCAAGTTTAAATCTAAAATGGCTTAGGTACAGGGTACGTTATTTTATGGGAGCATTTCATTTTGTAGAAAGAGGTGGCTCGATAAATGCTCGAGAACCCCAACTAGCTGAGTGTCGGTCGGTGTACCGTGCGTAGGAAATCGGCGCATGCGCATTTTGTCAACACAGACTTCGGGAAGTATGCTATCCGTTTACAATCCCAAGGCAGCTCGGTCTTTGTTCCCGCGATCTCTGTTTTCAGCCGTCATAGCGGTGCATTACCTTAAGAAAATACTCCTCGCTGAAAAGTCAACCTTTGCTATCGGGACATTGAATGAACGTGTTAGCGTATGTACGAGGCTTCAGAACGAAGACAATCAGAAGTACCCATGTAGAACTTTGATCTGCAGGAGTTGGACATAATCCGCTGTCGGTCATCCACAAGCTATCTGGTATCCATGCGGATGTCGGCATAAGGAACCCAACCCATAAAAAAAGCTTCGCAGTTACAAATTTAAACACTACTATGTCATCTGTTAAATAAAAGAGACTTTATATATACTCGTCAAAACGTGCTGATGGTTCATAAAATAAATATTTTCAAGACGAAGCGCCAAGCAACTTAACTTTTTTCTTTCCTGTATTAAATTCCATAAATCATTTTTTAAAATCACTCAATTATTTAGGTTAAACTATGCAGTTTGAATTCACAGAGAAGCGCTTTTAACTGTTGACCCCAAACTGTTTGTCCTTTAAATAATCCCAAGCAGAGCAAAAAGCTTATTTCAAATAATTCCGTTTTATGTACAACTTAAATTGCTATAATGAAAAGCTCGAAGTTTGCTTAGGGACTTAATAAAAAATAGATTTGCGAAAATTGGCCACAAACGTATTTGCAGCTCTTTGCATGAAATTGTAAATTTATTCATGATTCCTGTATTGATATTATAAACACTACAATTTACACAAAAAAATTCATTTCTTTAAGAACATCCATAATAATTTCATAAATATACTACTATATAACAATTACAATACCGACCTCTTTGAATTCGTCTGTAAGAGAAACACGTGAGCTCCGAACATAAATTTCTTTAACAGCTGTGTGTAGTGTGAAAACAGCTTCTTGTGTACATTCAACTACACATTAAACTGTGATAGGATATCACCCTGTGAAATTAGATGAAATAAGATATGCGTGCAGTTTCCATATTTATATGAATCCTTGTCTTCATAAGCGCGTAAACATTAGAAATGAGTTTGTCAGACAATCGAAATGTATGCAACGTACGTAACGTGTCAGCCACTTGTCGTTTCGTGTCGGATTTAAATCGGCCTCACAACCTTTCGAGTTCAGATTCAGAAGCCGGGATATTGCTTAAACCATGAACTCTGATCTAGAGCTGGTCAATTAGGCGCTGCTAAAGACAGTAGTCGCCGACGCAACAACAGTATTCAGGAAATAATGCTTATAGTGCTCTCTGAGCCAGAAAGTTATTGGTTTAATTTACTTAAGTTAAGAATATCATTAGTTAAGTTGTCCGTGGTCAAGAATGAACTCGGTGCTTCTTAGTACAGAGTGAACGATCTTAACCACTGAGTCACCATCGCTATAAAGTATGTTTGCGTGATACATTTTTATTAAATTTACTAGAAAAAAGATTTTAAACTTTTGAGGTTTACCCGTTTTCAAGAGTATTCATTTTGTGAATTTCTGATGAATTTAATTTGAAAATTATCGCACCTGAGCGTCGGGCACTTAATGGAGAGTTTTGATTTTTCCGAGCCGCTTAAATCTTCTTATTACTGACGCGCACCTCATAACGACTCGACTAGGAAACGTCCCTTAAATTCCGGCTATTTCGGCCGATTGCTACAAAATACCCCCTTAAGGGTGAGGTCGCGGGGCCGGCCGGCGGCGGCGCATGATTTATGCGAGCAATAAACGTCGTGTTAAGCCCGGCCATTACCGGACGCGCGATAAACAACGCCCGGAAACCGGGTCGCGGAAGAAAACAAAATCAAACCGCCCCGGCCCCTGCCGGCGCCGCCGGCGTCGGCGCGGTGGTGCGACGGCTGCCATCCATGGCAGGGTACAACATTCGATTCCGATCATACAAAAGAACGAATAAGAGAATGAGAAGACGAGAGAAGAGAGAAAGAGAAACTAGTCATTCAGTAGCTGTCTGGGATTTAGGTAAATTTGAATATTTCCGTATGAATATGCAAAATTTTGAATCGTTTAAAATAAAAATGATAGTAAATAAGAGTTCAGTATGCGAAATTGGAACAGAATGTTTTGGCACACTAGCTTCATGTCGCTCAAAACTTCATTGATTAATGTGGGGAAATTTAAATGGTGTATAATTATTGTTTTAATTAAATTTACGTAATAACTAATGCAGCGCGATTAATAAAACTCAAAAGATCATTAAAAATTTAAATAAAGGAGTTCTTATTTTATTTGCTAACGCCCCATTTGTGTACAAAGTTTGATTACAGTGGGTAACAGTAATGTCACCTAACTAAAGATCTAAAGACGGTAACTTGACTTTATAGCGGTACGAATAAATGTCATATTATACTTAAACCTTTTCAGAAAAAAAAATATGTCTGAAACAAGTCTAATGTAGATGAGATCAAAAAAATTAAGAGATATTAAGATGCACACATGATGCTATCAAACAGAATATAAAAATAAAAATAAATTTCAATAAAACTGCTCTAACAGATTTTTACAGTAATTTGGTTATGAGAGATATAGAGTTAAAGCATTATCGGCACTTGATGAAATGGTTTTAGAGCCATGGAGATCAACTCACATTTGATAAAAATATAAACCTAAAAATGAAATGAAATTACAATAATACTCGTTGTTTCTCTTCAATGTTGTTATTTGCTTTTTCGCCCAACTAAGAATTTGTGACTCTTGACTCATGGAACAGACATTCGTTTTCCCGTTACTCTTACAATTTATAATACAACTTCCGCAAACGTTTTTATGTATTTTAATTATTTCATTTAAAAATATATTCATGTTTTTGTATGCAGTATCTTACGGTACAATTTCTCCCTAAGTTACAATCTCCCCTCAGCCTATGCTGATATCTGTTTCGTTCCCGTCGGTATGGATTCTACAGCGAGGGAATATTTGTGTTCTAAGAAGTATTCGCCTTTCTGCTTTTCGAAATAATAAATGTGAAAATTGTAATTTAGGCTTATAAACAAAAGTATAGCCTTTTCTGCTCTTTAAAAAATACAATTCTTAGAAACCGAAGGAATTTCGAATGCGATTAAGAAAATTTCTTTAATTATTTTAAAAATGTGCAATATATGTGTGCGTGTGTGTGTGTGTGGGCGTGTGTGTGTGTGTATGCGCGCGCAATATGAAAATTGATCTGGATTAAAAACGGGATCGTTTGGAAACAAATATGGGATGAGGATGGAAATTGAGAACAAAACTGGCATTCAAATTGTAAAGGGGACCGGAATCGTAAGTAGAATGGAATCAGAATTTGGAACAAGACTGGAATCGAAAGCGACAGCGAAATCAGCAATGAAATCGAAAAAAGCGGTACAGAGATTGTGGATGACGGAGAGATCGCTGGATACAGTCGATAAAGAAACTAGATCTACTCGTACTGCTCGCACGTAAAACAGATTATTTGTTTTGGTTGCACATAATTATTAGCACAGTTTTATGACTTTAAATAAAGTTATAAATATAAGCAAACAAACAGACAGACAATAGATAATATTATAGGGAAAGGTGTACCAGTGTACCGAGTCTTATTAAACTTCAATCGGATACAGTATTATACTAAAAGCTACAGTTGGTATCAACGTTTAACATATACAATGGAATAATTTAATGCATTTGTATCTACTTTAAGGTATAGGGCACACATATGCCTACAAAACAACATGAAATTTGCTGTGTTTTACTGCGTAGCGTACCCGCACACACCGCAGTTTTTCTTCCTACGTAATTTATTAAAATTGTTACCGATAATACCCTAGGTTACCAATTACCAAATATAAACTATACGAAGTTTAACTAAATAACGTATTTTCATACTGAAAAAGAATAAATAAATAGGACTATTGGTTGTTAAAGTATGAGCTCACAAACAGGCAGTCGGACAGTGAGACATTATGCTTTATAAAATGTGTAATAGAATCGAATACTTATGATGAAAACTTGGCGAATTCTGAAAAAAATTCTAAAATCTCCATACTATTTATAGTTTTAGAGTGTTTCATCTGTAGTATCAAGTTATTGCAATTTCGAGAGATATTTCCAGTTTTCAATTAATTCGATATTGATAATTCATTATCAGAAGTGTACTCCACGAGACCAAGGAAAATTGCTGGCGATTGACAGGGATTAATTAAAATTTAAGGACTATTGGGACTGAACTTATGAACAGTCGTGATTTTGATGGAGCACTCGCCGAAGGGTTCCGTGAACTTTATCATCGTCGCGGCGTGTCCAAACTTATTAAACAGGTTTTCTCCACTCGCAGTGGATGAATAGGCAAGATTTCTTAGAAGATGCGGCACCTTGAGACGGGCGGTGAGGTTCCCAGAGCTTTTCACATAACGCAATTTAATTTTGGGAACGTCAAAATACAAATAAATTAGTACGAGAAAAAAAAAAACCTATTTATTCTATAAAATTTTATTTTATGTAATATTCTTATTATTGATGGTAAAAATTAATGCTAAATTCTTAAAGAAAACACAAATTTATATTTTTGCAGAAAACTGATAAAATATGTATCTAACCTACTATTATACATAAGAGAATGGTTAGGTTGTATAATGTAACAAACTTGAATATTTAATTATACTCGCTATTTCCTCGAAAATATGAACACAATCAAAGATATTAAAGTCTTTAATATCTTTGATTGTAATTATGTTAATGTTTCTCTATATTAATATTCATCGTATTTCATTTGTGGACAATTCGAATTATCGTAAAATGATCTTGTTTGAATAGAAATGATCTATTATAGCGATAAATAAGTATGTAAAAGATAATCCTAGAATGTGTGCATGCACGAAAGCAGATAAAAAATTTCACAACTTACCAATGGTTATCAGTTTTGTAAGATATTTCTTTTAATTTAAAAATTCTGATTAATAAATTAATAGTAATTAGTAGATGTAATGTACATATACGAGTTGAAAGATCATCATGCAGGTTACCGATATCTCTACGAGGATGTTTCTAATGAAACTTACCAAATTTTATTATAGGGACCACATGAAAACTGAAATTTCATAAATGGCTAAACGCCATGTTCCTAAGGCGTTAATATTTAATTAACGCTATCTTTATTAAAAATAAATTATTCCTTTTACAAGTAAATACTGTTAATGCTATATAATATGCATAGGCAATAAAACATTTTTATAATATTAAGAAACATTAAAAAAATAACGCATATTTCCTAGTCTCAGTCTCGTATAGAAAAATCGATGTGCTGTCGTTCGATCTAGGTATCTATGGGATATTTTGTTTATGAAAACGTACGCACATTAAACGCGCTCGACGAATCAAAACGTAAATTAAGTTGTCGCCCGTGCGAGAGCTTCCTGCGCGCGCGCGGAGATCGTATCAAAAGGAAATGAGACAATTTTCATATGCGATCGCCGGCATGATTTTGAATTCAGGCGACAGCTTTTTTTTCGTGCCAGAGCGTCACGCGCCGCTACGCCACTGATTTTCTTGCTTTCTCGCGATGCACGATTCTACGTCGCGAAATGAACGTCATCGGCGCTGAAGTCATCCATGCGTGTCCGATTTTAATTTAGAATTTGAGGGTGTCGACTGCATTAGAACTAAAAGCTACCCGATTGACGAAGCAAAAAAAAACCAATAATGATGCTTATAAAAGTTTAATCTGTTGACACTTCGTTATTAAATAAATTTAAGAATTGATATTATCGCTTAATTGCATCTCAATATCTGTTTCCAATAAATTTCTTTTATCTATATTATTGTAAGATATATTTCAATTGTGGTAGTATTGTACTACAATTAAAAAACACATCTTAAAGTAGTAATGTTTAGAAGGCAACAATAAAATTTATTTATGTATTAGTTTATTATAATATCAATAACAAGAAGCGTTGTTTCTTCGATTTTTTTTAATTTACTAATCATTTTCCACATTTTCTTAAGAAATTTAGGTAAATAAAAGCAATATTGACATTAAATAGTATATATACGGTTGTGAATCTTTATTTACGTATTTAGTCAACAAAAATTAAAAACAATAATAAAAACCACCGATCAATATGAATTGATATGGGAATTCTGAGTGCTGGGATCTATTGCTGGTGAAGAATTTGTGGATATCAAATTCCACTTCACTTCACAATACAATTTCTTAAAAAAACTGTTTTGGGTCTTTAGTAATTAATAAGCTTTAGGGACAGAACAATTTAAAAAAATAATGAAACATCCTTTTTTCATCAGAAATCTATTTGTCTGAAATTTAATTTTATTTTTTTCTACATTCTTAAATAAATATTCTACTATATTATCGTATAATTAAATACTCTTTTAGGTTTCGCTGTTTCAGTCTTCATAAATATTGTGAGATAAGTATTTTTCCCCATAAACTACCAAAAAATTAAAACAAGTATATCTTTTGAGTCTATAAACATGGCTTTGAAAAGGAAATCCATACGGTCTAAAAAAAATTAAAAATTGAAAAACCCGTCTTCGTAAAAGTGACCTAAAAAGATGGAATAAAAATTAAATAAAAGCTTGTCCAATCAAATATAATAATACGATTTTATATAAACCTTATTGTGATAAGGCTTGATTAGAGAAACCTTAAGAAGGGTTACAAAGACCTATTCATTAATATCCTACTGGACATAGTTTGCCGCCTTTCATTTTTCCTCTTTCGTAATTTCGCATCATAACGTTAGGTTGTAGTCATATTGAATTTTGATTATTATCATGTTTTTAATGACTCTTATAAGATTAACAAACGTGAATTGACGTAAGAATCACCAAAATACGCTTTTTGTTTCTAGTGCTGCAGAAGAAAACATTCATACATACATAGGCGGATAAATACATTACCCTCCTTTGCGTCACGCAGTCGGATAACAAAATAAAAAAGGTTTAGTGATTAACGTGTCCCATTTTCAGTGGTGACAAAGATGATTCAATTTTTTTTCATTATGTGTGATTGTAGAATATAACTTTTATGCGTTGTCTGTTTATCTGTTCTGCTACTAAAATGTAACTAGATTGTATATTTAATGTAATTTAAATAGACCAAGTGAGGCTTTTTGAACTACTTTTAAGGGTTTGGTTTAGTTTTCGGTGATAAATAAAAACTTTAATGACATTTAGAGTTACCGACGAATTAAAACAATACCAGATAATACCAACTGCCACATCTTTGGTATAAGATCGACTAAAGTTGAGATTATTGTTATAATTTAATGTTTCTGATAAGAGTTTCGAGAATATAGGTGAAATCATACATTTTTTTTATAAAATTCTTTGACAACTTTTTTTTTAAATGAACTTCTCTAAATGTTAATTTTGATAGTTAACTTGGCTTTTATAGACATTTTTTAAAAATATGAATTCATGTTTTTAAATCTACTTCTTCGATACATATATGTACTATTTATGTATACATTAAATACATGTATTCGTTTCTAACGCATAAATAAATTTAGAAACATTTATTTCGGGCCGAAAATTTATCTTTCGTACATAAACGTCGCAAAACTGGAGGAACATTTTAGTCCGAGTTAGCTGAGTAAATATTAGCGGAGAGGGGCAAGAATATATTTCATTCCAAGATCGGCAGCCGGCGCGGCGCGTCACAGCCAATGAAACGAAACAAACTAGCGTTTTTAGTGAATGCTTTCAGGCTGACTTCGATGCCTTAGACTATTAAAGTTGCATTACCCATATACGGACTCAGAACCCTTATAAGATCTCTACATCCAGGTATACTACAAAACTTAACGTTTTTCTCTCTACTTATCTGTACGTTCTATTCGTTTGTGTATTTACAGCTCAAAAAAACTCTTCCAATTTATATGTTTATTTTTTTAGCAAAAACATATAAATAAAATAAAAATATAAAAGAAAAATACTTACAACTATATAAAAATCAGTAAAAACCTATATCTGCTCAGATTTCAGCATACATTTAATCACGAAAGACGAGAAATAATTAGCTGTAACAATTTTAGTTCTTCATATCAGAAAAAATCCCGGAGCGCAGCGGGCATACAAGACAACTATGGCAAACTACACGTTTATTTTTCTGTATGCTTATCTTGCACGTCTCACTAATAATGTACTGATAGAACACACTGTCGCATAACATATGAGCTTCTTCCTGTTTGTCTACCCATATACAAAAGTTATATATTATGCTGACAAATTGCAAGAAGGTTGTAGAAATAATTAATTTTAAAGTTTTTTTCTTATTTTATAAAGACGGAAATTACAACAGATATATATAGTAGTTTAAGAGATAGAAGAAAACGAAGAAATGTAAATACAAAACAAGCGAAAGAGAAAATAAGAGGGATATGTGAAGTGAAAGAGTAGAGGAAAGAGAAAGCGTAAATGAAAACAAGAACGTGAGAGAAAACGAGAGGCCTTCAAATGTTGAATAAAAGCCAAATCAAAATTGGTCAGGACCAGAATTAGGATCTAAATTTTAATAGCAATGAATTTTCGAATAAGATTCCATAAAATCTCTGAACAATTGATCTTAAATCAACTGTTACATTCATAATTACATTTTTATAGTAACAATTTAATATCCAGAAAACAATTCGATTTGACGTGGGGTCGCTTGACAATAAATGTTGGCGTTGAGCTTGTTCAAAAAATTTTCGGAGTCTGTGAGGATTTGCAAAACGTGCTGCAAGTGTTTTTTGATCTTACCAAGCATTTGATTGTGTAAATCAAGAGATTCTGATCGGGAAGCTACGTCATTAATGGTTACGGGTTTGACATTTGGCTTTGTAAAATAGCATTTGAGTGATAAGATTTAGAATTTCGATATTAATGATATAAGGTCATGACGATCTCTGGTCCGCATGGGGGTACCACAAGGATCAGTCCTTGATCCGTTTCTGTTTTTGGTAATGTTAATGATTTACCCAGTATTGTTGGGGTTTTCCATGAGTTAGTACTGTTCGCAAATGATATTTAATTGTTATCTATAGCCAAAAGATAGGAAATTGCCAAATTTATATATTATTTAGATATTGGTATCTCCAAAGTAAAAAAATGGTTTAATATAAATAACTTCCTTTTCAATTCCAAGAAAAAAAATGTGTAAAATTTTCATTTCCGTATGTAAAACATGAATGTGGTATCAATCTATTACGTAATGAGAATTGTGAGTACACAATTTGTGAATATATAGAGAACAATTATTCATCGACATAACTGGTTCGATTTCTAGCGGGCTTATTTCTTTATGTTATAAATTTATATATTTTCGATTGCATAACATTCGTGTATTTGTTGGTTTACGTATTGTACAAAATTGTATTTAAAATTGAAAAGAGCTGCCCTCAAGATTTTCTTGAGAGAAAACTGCCTTCCGAAAGAGTGATAAAGTAGTAAAGCTAAGTAGTAAAATGTAAATTAATGAAATATTGTGAAGTGTTTCAAGTGTTGTTAATGGCCTATGAAATAAAGATATGTTTGAATTGGAATTTATAAATTATAGCCAACATGTTATTCTGATGTGCAAACTATATTACTGTACAGTTTCAGATAATTCTATTCAACCGCTTGAGTAACAGACATTCAAATATCCAAACATACAAATATTCACATTTATAGTATTAGTAAGATTACACAGGCATTATTAAATTTATTGTGGAACTGAGTCAAAACAAAATCGATTTAGTCTTTGAAATAATTTTCAGTGAAGTATTCTTCCTAGGTTTTTCGTTTTTCTTATAGTATAATAGAGAGGCAAATGAGCAAGCGAGCCATCAGAAACTAGATGATCCCCACCGCCCATGGACGTTCATAACCCCAAAGGAGTCACTTCTCAGCCAGCCTCTTGGGAGGAAATATAATATCTTATGGAGAGGGATCGTGTTGATAAAAGAAAAAGAGGGAGGAGTGGGTCGCCAGAACTCTCATTCATTGGGCGAAATTTGACACGGAAAGCTGTTACTTGACTTTTGTACTTTGTAGGAGTGTGGTATTTCACCAGTTGAGCTAGCTCATTTTTGTTCTACAGCCAAATTAGCGACAGTATGGCTCTACCACAGTAATTTTCTAGGTGAAACACTAATATCTACGATATTTTCTTTTATGCTAATCTACTTATTTTTAGTGCAAAATACGCAAACTTTCCGTACATAGTGGACATGAGAGACGCGTTAGAAACACCAGATTGCATACCAGGCATTGGTTTCACGATACTAAGCGCAGCGTTTGTAAACATTTAATAAATATCTAGGCGAGAACTTGACAAAGAGCGAATAACCATTTGAATTGAAAATGTAATAAGGCGAAATCGTATGCAGATCTTTTAGTGTGCCCAGTTCTACGTGGTCTCAGCCATTCAGTTTGATGAAATCTGAAATCACCTTGAATTCAGAATGTCAGCGAAGCAAATGTCTTCTAATACGATATCTACCGCATCTTTCACGCATTCGATGAGAAATAAGTTCTCGGAATTACGAATGTGAGAATTGCAAATGCACGTGTTTTGTGTAGTTTGGTCATCGCAATCAACACGTACCCATAAAATTCACAAGTCTTTACTTTGCCAAAGTAAACTCCAGTGCGTGAATAAAAGTAAATTCTAATCTATACCAACATAAGTACGATTTACTTGTAGGTATAGAATATCTGGATCTACGTATTAAGGAAGATGACTATGTTTTTATCATCCGCAGATGATTATGAACGGTGTCAAGATGATAACATTACTTACTGGAATTATTACTTATTAGGATATTTGATTACGAGCAGGGCATCGACCTTGGAAGAATTCTGTTCCAAACTTTGCAAAAGTTCACAGTCAAACATTCGGTATGGATTTAAATCTTGATTTTTATGTAAAACGGTTTTAGGTCGATAATCTTGGAGATATTAGTGTTTAAAATAAAAATGTAGTCTATATTCACGAGTATGTGTTTCAGTTTTAATATTACCAATAAATGCTCATAGTGGATCTTAATAATGATTAACTTGAAATAATAGTCCGGTGTGTAAAAGTAAATTCTAAGTAAATCAAACACTTAAAGACTTGCCTTGTATACGATATAATAAATTACAATGTTGACGGTGTATGTGAGGCGCACTATAAGTTTTTGGAACTGGCCACTTACATACACAATATTTAAAAAGTATTTATTACACTTGAAAATGGAACTCTTTGGCTGTAGAATACAGTTTGTTTCATCTAACTGTTTGATGTAATTGTTAATTATTTTTAAAATGTGGTATAATTTTAGAAATTGCGTGTCTTTATCACTATGGATTTAAATCATGAAAATTTTCACAGTATGATTTTCTAGGATTTTAAGTGTAAAATGACAGATCAAGAGAGCCTTGCACGGCTTCAAACTATTTTTAGCAATAAAGCACCATGTAAGACGACTATTTACAACTGGTTTGCAGAATTGTAGCACGCTTGATGCTCTGCGCCGTATGATGAAAAAAGATAGGCATGTGACCTACCATGAGATCCGGCCATATTTAGGTATAGGGATGAGCTGAATAATCAAACTCACACGAACATTTGGGTATGAAAAAGCTGTGCTCGCGGTGGATCTCACACAATTTGACTTAGGTTCAAAAAACAGACCGTGTCACTTGGTATAGTGCCAAGCTTATCAAATTTAAGGAAGGGGCGTCAAATTTGGTGTGGAATTGAAATGTGGTGGCGAAAGGTGACGAAACATGGATTTATTGCAACTGATCCAAAACATAGCAGCAATCGAACGTAGCGTGGCGCACGACCGAAGCGCCTGTAAACGGATTAATAAAATTGATAAGATTAATAAAACTGGATATGTGACTACTGTTGCTCTAGAGAATTGTCGTATCGTGAATAGTGATTGGTACACAACAATTTTTTTGTCGGAAGTTATTGACAAACTTCATAGAAGTAACCGTTAACGTCGTATCATCTTGCATCACGTCAATGTCAGTTCTCAGACGGCCAAACAGACAAATATGTTTTAGAAGGAGAAATACGTAGGACTTATGAGAAATTCTGCATACAGTCGCGCCTTGGAACCTTGTTACTCTTTTTATTTGCAAAAACTAAGAACTATTACGCGGTCAACGATTTTCATCACTAAAAGAGGCTATCGAAATGTATGAAAAACATATTTTCACTGACATTTTAAAGTCGCCAGGGAGGAGTGGCATAAATGTTTTCAAAATTAGTTGATAGGTATAAAAAGGAGCATTTTTTCTAACGGAGAATATTTTGAGAGACGCTTGCCTGCAACATGCATTACCATGCAGCGTGCAACCCACCGCTGACCCTCGAATCTACCCCTCAACTACGAATCTCTATCTAAAGAATTAAGTATTGATTAGAGAGGTTTTATAGACATCGAAAACTTAAGCAAGTGTTAATTTTTTAATTATCTTAGTCTGTTAACCGTTATATTGTTAATTTCTATGTACGTTTCATGCCAATCAGGAACATCCTCAGGAAAATGCAGTCAATCACATTCACCAGGACATAAGGGGTGTTAAAAACAACCGAAAAATGCAAACCCAACCTCGTTATGTGAACTGCTGTCATATAATAACATGACATATAATGACAGCCGTTCACATAACGAGGTTGGATCATGTAATTCAATTCTTTGGATAGAGATTCATAATGGAGGGGCAGATTTGATGGTCAGCGGTGGGTTACATGCTGCATGTTAATGAATGTTGCAGGTAAGCGTCTGTTATGGATTTCTGCTTATTAATTAATTAACACCTCACGCAATAAAATATTTTGATAATCAACAAATTCATTTTTGACCATTCATAGTAATTTTTTCTTATTTATTCCATAAATTTTCAGTGTGCCTTATGTATCGCGCCCTTTTTATTATCCTACAATGTATTTAATCTATATACTAGCTATTGCTTACGGCTCCGCCTACGTAGACATAAAATATATTCCTTCGTCCTGTATTTCACCCCATCACAAAATCGAGTTTCAGATCGCTATACTGTTCTCGATTCTAATCGCGGTCTCGACTTTTACTTTTAGTTCTTGTCCTGTGTAGTTTCAATTCTGCTACCGATTTTTATTCTTATTTAGATGAAGACAGAGCAAAAGGTAGTGTTATCTAAATAAGATAAGGGTTATATTAATGAAGAATAGTGTAGCTTTCTATGAATGAAAGCATTTTTTAAATCTTTAGTGGCAGAAATATGAAGATAAAACCTATTTTTCTACCGAATAAATGGCATAATCATGAAAAAAATACTGAGCAAAATACACATATTTTTTAATTTTACTTAAAATATTTCATTCCTTTTTCACTAAAAATGATAAATAACGTGTTTTTCAATTTTATAAATCAGCGAAAGTAAAATTTTTTTATGTATTGCTTCAGGGGTTTCGTTTTTTCATATAAAATTTTAACCCTTATTAGACGTTTACTTTTAAAAACGATAAATGTAAATATTTTTTATTTATAATGTTTAGCTAAAATATAAATTTTGACATAAATAGCTTCACCGGTTTCAATTTTCCATACAACATTTCATCCCCTATTTTAGCACCTTCAGGATTAATTTAAAAAAAGCAATGTACAATTTTTTTTTCTTTATTTTTATAAGTAACTAAATTGTTAATTTTCATATTTGTAGCTTCAGCGGTTTCAATTTTCCCGATACCATTTTCACCCCGTTAGGGGATTGAATTTTCAAAAATACTTTCTTCATGCTCGTCTACTTTATGACAGAAACACCTGTAAAAATTTCAAGTCTCTAGACCCAGTAGTAAGGGCTGTGCGTTGTATTACCGTATATATATAATGTATAAGGTAGTCAGCAAAGTGACAGTTATTATTAAATAAAACTGCTTTTGATACGTAAATCTTTTCCCAAACTTCAACCCTTCTTAAATTTCCTGAAATGAGAAATTGTGCCGACTTTTTTTCTGTGAATATTAACGAGACTGTAGATAAGTTTTCAATGGAAGAACAATCATTCCCAGTTGAAATTAAAAAAAATATGTGTACATAAATAATGAATAATATCGTTAAGGGTTCGAAAAGTCTGTACTGTGGTTGTTTCCCTCCCTATCTACCAAATGTAACAATTAAGACACTTCTGTCTCGTAGCTCCATATTTTGAGTAGTGAACTGATTAGTTATTGACGCTTATTATCAACTATCAGTCATAATAATAAGGTTTTCGTTTTAAGTGGAGTTTCCAGACTTATCAGAATTGGAGTAAGTACATAAATTATATCACTAAAATATATTCTTATAGTTCTTATAATTTTATTTTACAACAACACAAGCATTTTATATAAAGCTTGAAAGTCTGTCATACGTAATAAATGATTCTTCTATTACCTAACTTAACTCTCCTGTTCTACATTCTAAGCTGGTAACTGTACGGCGGACGAAAATTGGATTGCGTACATTTTACGTCTGAACACAACGCTGCAGATACCGGCTTATCTGATACACTCCCGGCTCCCGAAACTTTTAGTGTGCAGACATCTCTCGAGTTAAGTTATTGTAAGGAAACAGTGTTGTAACAAAATTGTTTGTATAGCTTTAAGTGTTTCGGTGGTAAAAAAATATAACTTTACCAACAAATATAAAGTACGATTGTACTTCTATAATGTTCGTTTTACGAATAAAAATACATAACATCTAGAATATCTCTTTTTATTTTCTTTATTTATTAAAGTAATAATACTTCGTAATGAAAAAAGTTAAACTTAAAGATAAACGAAACACGTTGAATTCATACAAATTTATTTCGTGGTGCATTTTGATCCTATAATAGAAATAAATCCACAATTAGCATTTAATTAATGTTCAAAGAATGTAAATTTCGTTACGTTATTTCTGAGAAATAAAATGACTTAATTATTTTAATATTTAGTTTTAAATTTCCTGAAAAACCAACAGTATTTAAGTCCGTGTGAATACAAACATATATTAGTTTATTGCGTTTATAAACACATAATGCTAATATATATTATGATTTATTTGTCGAAATTGAAAATCATTTCATCAACGTAGAGTATATATTTCTTCGACACATTTACAAACAAAGAGTGAAACGAATGACTGATGCGACAGTGAAATAACTACTTAAGTCATATGGGGGCAACCGGCCCGCTGTAATATTTGATCCGGCTCGGGAGACATTTTAAAGAACCCATAAAAAAAATATTTCACAACTTACTCATTCATACTCACGGAATATAGTGAGTGAGCAAGCAAGTGACGATCATCAAAGAGTGTCGCGGCAAAACATAAAAACCTTTGATGTTTGCCGCTTCATTGGCGGCGCACCAAAAGATTAATTATTGATTTTCAATTGTTCTCCACTAGACGATTCTAGAACATTCCTTCATTGTGCCTATATAAGCGGGTGAATGGTCCGAACTTAAGTTCAGTTTTATTTGAGCTACTGAGGTGATAACTTCAACAAGCGATATCTTAACGAACTACTAGTGCCGTCAATTTGCTTTATGACTTTGTGTGCATCTTGGATGCTTATTAATTATATTTTGTTATTAAGTTTATCGAACGAAAAGTAGAGAAAAATGATATCAGGTAGAAAGAAACGAAAAGTAGATGCAGAGGGTTGCCAGTTTCAACAAAAACGGACTGTATAATTCTTTTTTACCTTGCACAATAGTATGTCTATTTGTTTGCTGTGTAATAAATCCATTTCAATGATGAAAAAATTCAATATAAAGAGGCATTATTCAACGAAGCATTCTATGCTGCATTCACTGACACGACAATTATGAAAACGAAATTCAGAACCTTATAGCAAATTCGGAAAATCAGCAGCAAATATTTCATAAACAAAAAACACAAGTTGATAATGTTGTGAAAGCTAATTTTATAGTTAGTTCTAAATAAGCAAAGTCATTAAAACCATTCGTCGAAGGAGAATTCATCAAGGAGTGTATGTTTAAAGTTTGCAGTGTTTTGTGTCCTGAAAAGAAAAATGAATTTGAAAAAAATTGTTTGTCAAGACTAACTGTTGTCCGATGTATACAAAAGATGGCTAATGATATAAAAACAACATTGACTGACGGTATGGCTGATTTTAAATAATTTTCCGTAAGATTAGACGAGAGCAGCGATTTGTCTGATACAGCTCAACTGGCTATATTTATTCAAGGTGTTAGTAAAGAGTTTGCTGTTACTGAGAAATTACTTACTTTACAGCCGCTAAATGTAACCACTACAGGAGAGGACATTTTAACGAAGTTCACAAGGTATTCACAAGTTTTGACCTTGGTGGTATACTTTTTATGGTCAGCTTATGTAAAGGTTTCATAGGAATTTTGAATGAAAAAGCAACTGAATTAAATGTGCAAAAGATGATTTAATAGTCCTTTATTTTATTATCCACCAACAGAACTTGTGTTCTAAGTGTATTCGACTCCAGAATGGTATGAATGTGATAGTAAAAACCATCAATTTTATTGGACCGCAACGGCTTAACCATCGTCAGTTCAAGACGTTTTTAGATGAAATATCAGCCGAATATAACGACGTAACATATTATTGTGAAGTTAAATGGCTAAGCAAAGGGAAAACATTAAAACGATTTTACTAGCTAAGAAATGAAATAGTAGATTTTAAGCAAATAAAGAATAAGCCACTATCTGAATTGAGTGACCAAAAATGGATATGTAACATAGCATTTCTAGTCAATCTTACAGGCTATTTGAATGATTTAAATTTGAAAGTTCAAAGAAAAGGACAGTTAGTAAATGACTTGTAAAGAGTTTCAGAACAAAATCCGTTTGTGGGAGGCACAAATAGTGTCTGGTAACATTCACAATTTAACAACGCTCTCTCCGCCAATGAAAATATTGCTCAATACGCTGAAGAACTCAGCTTTCTGTCAGAATTCTTTTCGAACGTATTTAGTGATTTCAAAAACATGAACGATTGTTTCAATTTATTTGCTACTCCAACAAAAAGTAATGTACAAAATGCTCCAATACACTTGCAAATGCAGTTGATCGAGATTCAAGAAAACTCATTTCTAAAATCTAAATTTGAAGACGAGGAGTTGTGCGATTTCTACAAAAATACCTCAAAGAAGACCATTTTCAGCAGCTTAGAAAATTCCCAAGAAGATTAATTTGTGCGTTTGGCAATACTTACAAGTGCGAACAGTTCTTTTTAATGATGAAAGTTAATAAATCAAAACATCGTACAAGGCTGACTGACGATAATTTGGAAAATTATTTACGTTTTTGTATCAGTGGAATTAATCCAAACATCGATGGATTAGTTTACCAAATTCAAGCTCAAATGCTTCATTGATTTCAGTCTCACTATTTAATTTTCGTAGATTGTAGTAATTCCAAATTTCACGATTTAACTAAAATATTGTACTTTTTTTATTTTATTTTGCTAATTTATTAAATTGTATTATATTAACATTGCCGTATTATTTAATGTCCGATATCTATCGCTAAAAAATATGAATACTACTTTAAAATGCATTACTTTTGAACGCGGCCCGCTAACGTATTTGCACACGAAAGTTTGGCCCACAACATGTCAAAGGTTGCCCATACCTGATTTTAATGTTAAATAGATGCCCACAATTATAACAACTTTCACCTTATTTGATCTAGCGTTGCCGCATCGGTTATTATCGATCGTACAAGCTTGTCAAATACAGAACGTCGTATGTACAAAACGGCATCACGGCCGTCTCTGTTTATTTATTAATCTTAGACTAATAGTTTATTATGTTCTCACGTTTTTGAATTCAGTCTTAGAGTTTTCTTAAAATTACTAACTTACAATAATTTATTGTATTTTTAGGACGATCTGTAAGAGGTTAGAAACATTTATGTGGTTTTATTCTTCACGAGACGTAAACTTTACATGCTCGTAGAACATAACAAAAATTAATTAACTGGTGCACCTACTCATTAGTTGCAGGCTTGTAATATATTGTTGTGTGAATATATTTTCAATTTTTTTAAAGTGGTAAATAAATCTTTACATTACATATTTTTAAATTGACCTTCATGAATGGATTTATGAATGAGATGATAAACTATGTTTCATTTCATGTTCAATACTCATAGAAGCCATGTAATTGGGTATGTATGAACTAAGATTATATTTAAAAATTCACATTAATTTATGCTCATAAACATTTGAAATACATATATATATATATATATATATATATATATATATATATGTCTCTTTACGAAAACATTGAGCCTGCAAGCATGTTTCGACAAAAGATTTTTACCATTTATAAAGAAAGAAAAAAAAGATTTTAGAAGGAGGTGTATGTGCGGTAAAAGTAGTAAAAAACTCCACAGAAAATTCTTTAAAATGCAAGAATTCTCTACATATACAACATAATTTAAAAGCATAGACGGTGGTACCCGATACGTACAATTACAATTTTACTATAGGCATCTGTTATAGGTCGTGCTATAGTAATTTTAACACTATGAATGCAAAGCATAAGATAACAATTATTACTACGACGTAAGATTATTTCCAATGGAACCAACGATGACAACGATGAAAAGGAAGACAATAATGACTTAAGAAATATGAAATTAAAAGAAAATTTAAGTATTTAATAATCTTATTTGTTTACATTTTTTAGAAATTAATGACCATGCTACTTATTGCAGAGCCATTCGCTCGTATAACAGGGTAGTCTCTGATGAAATATTTTTTTCAACGAATTTGTCGAAATTTAAAAGAGTGTGGTCTTTTATTTAAGCCATTCCTTTCTAAAAAATGAGCCAATTGTAGAATCACGCATATGTGTCTATTTGTGCGACATTTGTGCAAGTACAAAACCAAAATATCCGAAAGGCAAATAAAAATCTGCCGTATTATTCTAATTATACCACAATTTTACAATAATTTGTACTCTTATGCACAAAACTAAGAAAAGCTTTCCGTGAAACTAAGTTTATTTAACCGCAAATTAGAATTTGGAACAAAATTCAATATTTTTATTAATTACAGTCGAACAGTGCCGTATACCGACTCTCTATCTTTTTGTAATCGTTTCAAATTACCTTAATATGGAACCTTTCTTCGTCTGGAATATGTAGTATAAAAAAAAATATTTAGTAGCGTTATATATAATACCATAAATGTGTATTTAATAAGGCAATTATCAATCAAAACAACAGTAAATCTAGGAATACCTGCAATCACATATTTCTATAGTTATGTATACATTTTTAAATCTTTTATTAAACATTATTGGAACGATAAAATAGACGAATAAAGAAAAAAAAAAGGTTTTAATCAAAATCTTTATTGTCTCTGTCACAATTGTCACCAAAAAAGATTATTTCCTTAGTTATTTAAGGTACATATGTTTTCTTGTGAATGCTTGTTAGAAATAGATTGATTTTTAAAAGATTTTTTAATATTTCAATTTATAGTCTCGTTTCTAAGCCGCCATACATATTGCTTCTATGGTGCAAAACATCTTAATCAAAGTAGGATACACATGCACGCACGCAGGCACACACACATATATAATATAATAAAAATAATAATACTTCATAAGTATACATATACTTATGAAGGGCGATCAGAAATTACTTTAGAAGTTTGACGACCGACATGAGAGAGGAGGCTTTTGGTTGTTTCGCAATATGTAATAGCGTGGGTGCATACGACGTTTTCCTTTATAATTCACCCTAACCCGTCGCCCACGTTTTATAATAAGCCTAAGAGCCCATCTCTCAACCTACGCTTGTGAATTTTACGTCTCGATTATCATATCGGTAAGCGTTGTACGCTAGCCAGGACTAGTGCTTTTACCCGTGTTACAATATAGTGTGCGTCAACCCTCTTCCCCAACCCGTTGACATAGCAAGTTCAGACTGTAAACACACTCTACTCCATCTAATAAAACATTATTCGCCCTGGGAGAAAATTGTTTCGATGCAGGTATCAGGAACTAAATAACACAGCGTGAGTTTCCTCATATAGGTTGCAGTGCGGTAGTTCCAGGTACAGGTAACAAGTAGTCTCAAATAGTTCATTGCAGAAATCTAGGGAAGAGGCTTCTCTACCGCAGTAAAAGTTTAACAGTTGAAATGACCAAACGATGTAACCTACATATTTGTGGGTACATGATTTTCTCATGTCAGCAACGGATTGAATAGAATATTCTATCAAAGCTCGACATGTCATCTTCAAAAAAATTACATATTTTCCATTAATTTACGAAAAATTATTTTCCTTTTTTAAATAAAAAGAATTATCAGTAAACAATTTTACACATCAGGTTCCTATCCGGGTTTTACTCTTCTTCTACCATGCCCTTTCCAACTCGTTTGCCGACCTCACAAAATAATTAAAATGTACTTTCTACCTCTCTTACCAAAGTTCATTGACATTATCTGATGTTATTCATCGAATATTTCGAAAATCTTCGTATTATCTTTCTATATTTTCCTTTCCTTTTTTTACTAAAAGGAAGCGTGTTTACATTTAAGAATGTCTTAAGAATGTTACCGAACATTCCTATGAAATCGGAACGCATTTTCGTTCAAATGGAATATTTGGTAACTGTTAAATAGAAAAATTGGGTAAGACCGCATATTGCTTACTATCACCACAAGTAGCTACTCTATAAACTGCCCTGGTTCTCTGAGACTACGACGACCAACCCAAGGATGTACACCGTTCTCTTAGAAGTTGACTCAATAGGCGCGTTGGCATGCGGTTGACGGATTTATTGATATTTCATCAAACAAAAAAAAACGACACTGCCCACTCATATGAAAGTGGTTAACGGTCAAATGAAGGGAAACAGAAAAAATGAGGAAAAGTAAAAGAAGAAAATGGAGACGAGGTTTCGAGAGCATAGCTTGATTCTGCACTTTCACGCAGTCAGAAGTACTAACGTCAAAAGAATACATCAGCTTTTTGCAAAATTGGCATGGCCACTTGCTTGCATCCACGGTGGCCACCGTTGCGCGACACAATCTAGGCACTATATGACGCGCACCGTGCGTCACAGCGCCACAGACTTTGATATGATACTGGTGGTTTGTATTGAAGAAGTTAGCGTAACGCACCGCGTCGTCACTGTCATAAGTGCGCCTGCTTACATACTTGTAGAATAAAATCAACGAGTTTTCTTTATTGTTGGTTTTAAGCTTTAGATTATTTTACCATAACATAACTTTACTATAACATATAACATTACTATAACATAACTCTCCCAAGTTATTTTTAGATAACTGGGAATAGTATTTTTGGTTGTGGTTATGGATATGATATTTAGGGTCATGGTAACAACAATTGAATGAACAAAAACAACGCACATTAACCACATTAACCGAAAAATGATTATATTAAGAAGAAATTTAGTGCTCTTTTAATATGTCTCTAATTTATAAGGATCGTGGTATGGATTTTTTTTATATTTTTCTGATGACGACTACCGTCTATCCTATCGTCCCGTTTCGGCTTATCCTGTATATTCACTAAATGAAAATGTAGGTAAATAATAATAAATATAAACAGGTAATTGTAATAAATGTTACTAACCTATATAGGTTTTTTAAAGGCGTTTTTTTTTAGTTTTTTGAAGTTTATTGGAGTTTACTCCTTAAGAATCGATTTTTCATATATTAGTCCGGCGTGTGAAAAATCATGGGGAGTAAAATCAAACTTAGCGTTACGTTAAGTTACGTGCAAGTCAGTCTTATGTGAATGGCCATATTCATGCGCAACTTATCTTGCGCCTCCCCTAGCAGTATATGTAAAGTTTAGCGCCGACGTAACTATATCAGTATATACTTTATTCATTTAATGTTAATAAATAACAACTGTCAACTAAATAATAAATAAATAAATAAAGTTTTAAAATATTATAAAATATGGAAATAACCTCTTTCAATGGTAGTGAGCCAGAATTTGAAAAACACGTGGATGCGGTAATTTGGTAAATGAATAACTATTTTTAACAAATAAGTTAAATTGTTTGTGAAAAATTAAAATGTTTATATATATCTTCCGACATCCATGTATCATATTTAGTTACCACAAACTAATTGTCTCAATATTCAATGATGTCGATATTGTTCCTGGAATAAATACAACGCAAGATGACGTAAATGGTGAATAAAATCAATCTTGCTTAAAATTTTATTACATAAAATTATCATTATTCATATGTATTTTAACGAATTCATTGTATAATAAATATAAATAAATTTATCATGCATGCTTTAAGTAATATAAAAAATACATTCATTTACCCTCATTCACTAATCTATATATTTTATAATCGTTCGTGAGGAATGAACTCCAGTCGTGCGTCGGAACTAGCACACACACACACACACACACACAATTTTTTTTTGTACAAAAACTTTAACCTATCACTTAAAAAATGTTACATATACATGTTTTATTGATAGCTAAATCAAAGATTTTAATAATACTAATTATTATTCGAGCTACTTTGACAATTGACACAGGCGCACGGAGAAGATCATGAATAGAGGACACAAAGAAACGATTAATTTGAGGATAGAATAAAGAGCTGAAAGTTAATATTTCAAAGGAGAGTCATTAGCAACATCCTCATGACTATCATTGAATATATGCGTAACACTCCACGTCATGAAAATTCTGAGAGTCATGCTCGTTAACTCAGTTTCATTCCGGAACTTTTATCAAACGAAACCAAAGTCATTAAACCGCTCTGCGGTCTCACTATTCATGGATATTTAGCACAATGACCCCTACTTTTTCTCCTAATTTATCATCGGATCGTAGCCCAATTGCCGTTACTACAGTAAACGCTCTCTAGTAAGATGTACAATGTCCCAATGAATAAATTCGATTTTCGGGCTATATTTCTCTCATAAATAAAAATCGTTACTATTTATTTTTTATGCTTTTTTTTATTTGTACGTTTATGTCAATTTATTAAAGGTAAACACACAGATCATAGATGTACAGAATTCGTTTCTATCTAGAAAAAAATGTTATATCGAATATGTATCTTTAAGAATATTAAATTTGTCTTGCGGTTATTGAAGAAAACATAGAGATATATTTCTGTTAGGAATGATTTCGAATAGCATCTTGATAATAATTATGTACTCATGTTTCCTACGGCCATTTCTAAAATGTTATATTATATGTTCGCCACTACTGGGGGGTGTTGTGATATCTGCGCGAATCATTTGCAATTCACAAATTTATAGCAGCAGCTCTCAACCAACGAAAAAGTTATTATAAAATATAAACTAATAATTTTATACTAAAATATAGACATGTTTGAAAATTTTCACTGACCCTTTTGCGATAAATTATAATATAAACTTAAACAAAACGTACTCGCTTTGTTATGTATTATACTGCGGTACTTCTAACCCCGGAGTTGTAGTTGATATACTTTGCAACTCAACAACTATTTCTATATCACATTCTGATTTATAAAGACGTAATTACTATATAAAATGCGATAACGTTTATTATGTTGCATTGTACATTTTGCAAGAATATTACAAAAATATTAAGGGTTAATTCTCTTCTGTTTTTTTGTGACTCCCGTCAATTATTCTTTCTGCAACTTCAGCAACACTCTCTTTATAAATTCATGCATATCTCATCCAGCTAATAACCATGTAGATTTCATGCCTTACAATGGCCATTCAAAAACAAGACTAAAATAATCTGTTTTATGAATAGGTACCAGTGTAATGGCGTTATACATTTTATCGGGAACATAAAGCAAAAGCGGAGGCGCGGAAAAAAAACACGGAACTTTCTTAACAACGCGTTCCGCTTTTACGCTCATCCAGATTAGAATGCAGAGCTTTCGTACGGCGGCCTGACGTTTTAAGCTTTGCTCGCGCACGCAACTGATGTCGAACGGACCCGTCGTACGGAAGCTTCTCTCGCATCGCCGACCGCATGCATTGGTACACCTCGCCGACGTCGCCGAGTCGGCGAGCGCCCTCCGCGGCCGGCGGTCCGCCGGAGCGGTTACTGCAAACCGCCGTCCGTCGCGCCGGCGGTTAATCAAATCCCTCACGCGCCTCGAGCGCTTCCAGTATAGCCGCGCTAAAGCCCCCTAACTTCAGTGATTAAGACAACTGCCGATATAAACTTCGGGACCGACGCGACCCCCCCGCGCTCTCGCCCCGCGGGCTCGGGGAGTCGTTATTATAATTTCATTAGAGCGATCGCCACTGTTGTCACGTTCGGAGCGATTGCCGTTCTGGAGTTGGGTTTCGGTTGATCGTCCGTCGTAGTGCGGTTGATGGGGTTTGACTGTTCGCCGAGAAAGAAAATGAAAAATTGCATTAGGTGAAATTCAAAATTTTGTCGGATTGAGTAAATTTTTTTCAATCTCGTTCTAATTATCTGTATGTCAAAATACTGCAATATATGAAAATGTCTTGATGGTCTACTATATTGATCGGAATAAGTCGAAATCATTTGAAATATAACAATTAACAAAAAGTCGTTTAGAATGAACATCTCGATGCAATGAAATTGTTTAAAACAATTTTCGATATGTTGGAGAAGCTTGCACAAGTGTTGGTAAAATTTTGTTCAGTACAAATATAAAATCTTTTCTCCGGTACTCGATCGGATCATCAGCCAACTATGATGATGATAGCCTGATGAAATATATTTTCCTCTGTATGTTTTCCTGGAATCCAATGTGATGTTGATCGCCTGTCAAAATAGTGTACTTAGAGATCAATTTGGAGGCTACGTTTATACTATTCTCGTTGCATTCTAAATTTTAAGGTGCCCCTTTTAGGTGCCCCTGAGAAAATGAAACCCATTACATCACTTCTACCTTTCTCATTTTAAATACAGTTATCTATCACATTTTGAGCACATAATGTATATTTAGAGAATATGTATAGAGATAAAATTAAATCATGCATCCTCTCTCTTAAATTTGTAATTTTAGGAGGAAATACAATTGGTGTAAAAATATTTACGATATTGCCCGAGGCATCTAGCGTTACGCAGCATAAAAGGGCTGTAGGGCTACAAACTTGAAGAAAAAAAAACGAAACGGGCTCGGAGTTTCAGCAGATGGGTTCCGTAGGAAAACTTCAAGATATAAATTTTATTTTTATAGAACAAAATTTATTTTAACTTCTACTCATTCACTCATTGCGTATTAAAACGTAATTTTCATAAAATTAATGATAATTTGAAGACAAAAATTTCGAGGTCTTTAAGAATTTATATTTGATAATTCTAAAAGAAAGATATTGACGTTCGAGGCGCTACAATAATTTTGAATTTAAAATGTTGTTCTTGTTTCAAAAATTTCATTATGAAGATGATCAAAATCGTTAATTTGGTAGAAATTTTCAATAAGATTGTTCAGGATTTAAATATTATTTCACTTTACTAAAAAAAATAGATTATTGTAACTATGTAATTACTTTTGACTATGTAATTAATTGTTAGGTACTATTAATTTACCATTTATTTTATAGTTAATACTTAAAAAAATTAGTATCCATAAAATATTTAACTAACTACGTTCACATGTAAGTGGCAGAGAAACAACCGAATATGAAAAAAAATTGATAGCGAAACGCAATATCTGTTCATAAAACAATCATAATGGAGATAGACCGAACCACCAAAAAGCAATTTTAATAAAAGTGACACGTTAAATAAAAGTACGGAATCTTGCAGGAGATATCGCGCTTGGCTTTCACTTCGTGATCCCGATATTTTTCTATGGCAAAAGGTCCTTGCCCGCGTTACCCAGCCCTTGGCAATAACACGACCCTTTGAATCGTATTTATTTATTTACCGTTATCATACTCGGCTCTGTAGTGGAAGGCAAATCTACGAGACTCGTTCAAGTGAAAGAAATCATGAATATTGAAAGAATTTTTTTCACTATTGCCCATTCAAAAATTTATGATCTAAAATTATGAACTCGCAAATCGCAAGTACTCGACCCATTCAGGCACATTTTCGAGCAAAATCAAAAAAGGCCGGCCTGTTTTCGACTCGTGCTAATGAGGCTTTTGTTGCTCATATAATATTTACTAATCATAGAGTTTCAAAAATAGAAACGACCTTATGCGCCTCAATGTTAACTTGTTAAATGTCAAACCGTTTTTCGATTGTTTTTTTTTCTATCAATGGCCCATCAATACGGATATATTGTAAACGACTGCGACCTATTTTTCTGTTCGATCAATGAACTCGACTTTCTCGACGTAGGTTTAATACGTTTAAAGATATTGAAGTCTTATTGCAGATATACTAGGGTAAAAGTAAGCTAAAGCCGTAGGTGAGTTTGGCTGCGCTAACTTTAGCATATGTATATAATACGTCGATCTCCCTAGTAGCTCGCTCGCTAGTTCGCCTCTCCAACATGCGAGTGCGATGCTCTAGTTCTATTATACCATTATTTAGTAGGTGATATTGTGAAATGAGATGAGATACAATGAGACGAATCTCAACACTGGTTCAACATTGAGACAATCATAAGCTGATGATGTGATGGTTTGGTACGTTTGTGAATCGAATTGATGTATATAATATACAGTTCAATGAATTGTGTGTTATATCCTTGTAATAACGTATGACAATAAATACTTAACCACGGATGCATTGTAATATCTTTCGCTGAATTTTCATAACTTTATTTTAATTAAATACATAAAATTAAAAACAAATTATCGACATTATAGTTCAAATTAAAATTTTGAACACAAGCTTCTAGAAAAATTTCTGGTAAATCAACTAACAGGAATAATTCACATATATTTTATTTTTTAAATTAGGTGTACAAAGAAGATAACACTGTAAAATTACTTTAAGGTTCTCTGAATATTAGACCAAGTATCTTGTTGTGCATTTCCCCTACGAGATATGTATTCGTATAGCCAAAGTAGAATAAATAGAAAATATCAATACATCCTCTCATATCAGACACCACGTGGAGACAGCCTCCCCGGCCCCCTTCCAAAGGCAACACCAATATCCGGTTCCGATTCTACCAGATCCATCACAGGAGTAAATCTACTGACAGTTTAATTTGTGTTGCTTTCGTGGATCGGGTTCAAAGCGATGTTTTGTTAACTGATATCCTTGTTTGGTTACCAAAAGCTTTCAAATGACTTCGGATGAAATGCGAAGTTTAACTTATACATCCTGCCTACTTCCTACTAAAATCATTTATAAATTATAGTACTGGCTTAAAAAAGTCGGCTTACCCTTACTTAATATTTCATAGTAACTGGTACTAATGATAGCAATATTTTTTTTTTATTAAAATTTGCACTTGCGATGTCATTGCATTTGGACAGATATAAATACTGAAATTATGATTTTTATTAGTTTACGTAAATAGACATCGAATCGTTAAATTTCTTCATGCATGTGATGATAATCGAAGCAAGGCGGGGGGCAAATGTCAGTTTTCAGAATAAAAAATGTCCTAGCGTTCAGGAATAACGTAGGTTTCTATTAATGAAAAAATTTTAGCCCAGTAAATTATAAGATTAAATCGTAAAATCTCATTTTTTGTAAAAAGAAATATAAAATCACAAAGTATTTCTCCATATAATGATAGAATACAGATTGTCGGCTCGTGTGTTCTACTCAGATATCGCGTGAATAATCAACAAGTATGCCACCAAAAGTACGTCAGTTGCGTCCAACTATGTTGTTTCCAATGCATCTTACAGTGAATGTAACGTACGTTTAACAGATGACATCATTTATCACTCACTTGAATTCATTTAGACAAATTTGTACGCTGACTACATACACGCTTCCGTAATTGTGATGTTTATGTGTTGTTTTAAAAGAATGCGGTATCTAGGCAACATTATACCGATATGATGAAACGATGAATTTTAGTTTTAAAATTAAAATTGTTTTAGAAAGTTAGGAGAAACAGAACATAGGTTATTTTCAGCATGCGATACGCGCGTTGTAACACACCAACTATTTATTACGGTCTGAAGTTATCCGACGCACATGCTTTTAATGTCTCATTCAATTAGTCTTTCAATGGAATGAAGTCATTAGTATGTTTTGTATGTTATATCTAAGAGAGTTATATGCATCCATCTAAATATTAATTTACATGCACGAATTTCTGAAGGCTGATGTTTCATCTTACTTATCGATACCAGAGAAGTAGACCATACAGGAGGTGATTACTGTCGTCCATGGACACTCGTGAACCAACTCGTGAATCCCAAAGGAGTTACTAGTGCCTTTACGATCTGTAAGGAATAGGATATCAGACGAAGGGAGGAATGGGTCATCGGAACTTTTAAGAAGAAATTGGATATCTGAGGGGGAGGGAGGGTGCTACAGTTTCACTCGTCTGCTGGGCGAAACGCTACAGCAGAAGCTGTTACTTCACATCTGCATTCTATAAGAGTACTTATCTCTTAACTCACCAATCGAACCGACTCATTTTCGTGCTGCAGCCAAATTAGCTACAGCATCACTCTGTTGTGTTTTCTTAGTGATAAAAATGCTGAAAAACTCAATAGCTGTGAACTAGAATCATAAATACATCATCTGCCTATTTGCCTATGTAGTTTTTTTTTTCTATTCTAAACCTTACTTTTATCCCCTATAATCTCTTATTCATACATTTGTTAATATCATTTTAAGTCATCAACCGGCAAAGGAGTGGAATTGAATTACGGTTGGTACTGAAACTAGAACTCAGAGGTCGTCGTAACTCAGTACTTGCAGAAGGTCAGGGTCAGGCTTGAAATTACAATCGGCATTGAAGACAAAATCGTGAGACTGCAATTGTGTTTGGATTCGGGATATGATACAAAACTAATGTTGGGTTTCTTTTCTGTATTTACGCTGGCGAAGTTGACGGTAACGGGTAGTCTCTAATTTACGCAAGATGTTGTGTTATTTGCTATTTCCTCTCTCCGCTGTGCATCGACGGTAAGTGTGAAGGTAGGTTTATTGAAGCTAATTGTCTAAACATGTATAAAAAATGTATTAATGTTTCGAAAACGATACTGCTATGTCACATAAAAACTTGAAACGTTCTTTTCATATCTAAGCTAAAACGTTTGTTAACATTTCAGCTTAGATATAAAAAAACGTGTCCCTTTAACAACACATTGTTAACAATGCAAGGGCAAAATTAAACTTCCTTAACTTCACCGTAGTTGAGAAAAAAGGTAGGCGAAGTAAAATGTATATTAAATATAACATTTCTTTTTGCATAAAAAATTCACGACGCGTTATTCTTAATCATTGTCTGATTAACGTATGCTTATCTCGATCTGTGTCTATCTATTTACTATACTATAAATCTGTAGCGTCTGTCTGTACAGTCATTTTTTTTTTGAAAAATTTCGTGTTAGATATTCGTTTTATGACTAAATGACCCCAATTCTGCTATTTTTAAAATTTACCACTGTCTGTATGTTTGTCTGTATGTCCTTTTATAAGTCAAGAACGACTTGACCGATCGTGATAAAAATTGATATACTGTAAGAACATGTGAATACGCACATGATAATCTACGCTATGTCTCTCTGTTTGCCAGTCTGCATGACTTTTTATTATTTATGAACCATTTGACCGATCGTAATAAAAATTAGTATAAGAAAATATGATGGAGCCAAAGATAGACTTTAGAGAAAGCCTGTTTGTCTGTTTGCATTTTCCCTTACAACTTAAGAATGGTATGGCCGATCTTAATCAAAAATTAGTACTTAGTCAGAAATTGTGATTGCAAGAATGATAAATTGTATGTTAATTCCATGCACCGTGTGACAAGTATGAAATAATATATTTTTATGCAATTGCGTGTGTATAATATGGTGTGTATATAACATATGGACAATTTCCTTTTTTTTGAAGTTTAGGTGGGTTTAATTTTGTCTAAAACTTTTTATGAATCAAGGAACGACTTTCAAAAGTGATGAGGTGACACACCTCAATTATCATTGGCAATTGGGATGGGGGAGCGGGTTTGTGTAATATATAAAAATTAGTATATTTTTGGTGTTGTTTTTTGCCTGCTTAAATCAATCGTAATTTGAAACTGGAAATATATTATACTCACGAATGGGAAGATTTCGGAAATAAGAAACTAGTATTCGTTTCTGACGTTGCCTGTGTATTTTTACTATTGAACCGAACTACTAGAGTGAACAAACTATATCAATAAAAAACTCCTTTATTAAAATAGATTGATATTTCGATTTGGCTTCATCTGTATATTTAGGTTATTACAGAATCTAAGAATTATTTTTTCTGTAGAAAGTAACATTATACCCAAGTTATACAGCATTCGTGCTATATTTACACTAAAATTTGCCCCGGTATCGTTCGAAATGTAATTGTGACCAATAATGGAATGGAAGCTGCAAACGAGATGAGGAGGAGAATGAGAAAATCCAAGACCGGGAAGGTTCGAAATCGAGGACGATGCCAGGGTCATAACTGGCCGTGGGACCAAAATTAGAATGAAGATAGTGATCGGAATTGGAGCATAAAGAGATGAGAATTGATAGCAAGACCGGGATCGAAAACAGGGTCAGAATTGGAACTTACTTAAATCAAAACTGGGATTAGAATCGATAATGATACAATTTGGCATCGAGAATAGAACCGGGACTGAAATTGAGACCGGGATAGCGATCACGATTAATTATCGTAATCGGTCGATATACCGTATGGAATCGATCATGCATCGTTCCGCAAATATTTATAATTTCTTTCTTTTTTAGAACAACTTTTCTAAAAAAACCATAGTCATTGAAGTAGCCGTTTCTGAGAAAAATAGCTTAGAACGTGTGCTAAAATGTACGATGTTCCAACCTTGCCATCTTGCTGAAGATCATGTGTCACTTCGCACACCTCCAAGCGCGTTCACGAAGTGCGGACTAGTAGCGCTTCGGTGATCGTACATGTTGCCGCGTCTCCCTAGCTAATTCACGTTGAGCGCGATTAACCTTCTAAGAAAGTTTAGGTTGGTATTTTGTTATGATTTTTACGTTTATTATGTTGACGCTTTTAAAATTAAGATTCTGTGTTGATTAATATGGAATTGTTTGATAACATTGCTATTGAATACGAAAACGCGATTTATTGTTGGCGAGTTTGCAGAGATAATATTGCCTGCTATGTATTCTAATGTTCCTTAATTTTCTTTGGAGGTAAATTATTAGGTAAACTCCTTAAAAATAATACATTTCATAGCCGGAGCGCGGGGCAGAATTCGAATTCATCGCGTGCCCGGGGCTGCGCGGCGTGCCGATGCATGATGTCCGACACGGCGTTCGCGATTGCGGCTGGGCGAGTATTTACTAGGGTTGTGTTTATATTGTTTTAAATTATTTATGAGCATATTTTCAATGATGTTTTTTTGTTATAGTTACTTTTGCAAAGTTGTTCTAAACAAGAAAGAGATTATGAATATTAGCGAAAAGATACGATCGATTCCATCCAGTATAAGATGAAGGAATTCATTTTGTCTACATGGATGGAACTGCGAGCGGAAGCTTGTTTAGAATGTTTTGTATTAGGATGTACTCTTGTTTGAAATATTGTTATAATTAATTTACAAAATAATGTGATGGGCATAATCCGACAAAAAAGCGTTGAGAAAAAAGATATAATATTATCTAACACCCACAACAAATTTTAATTGTTGTAACAATTCTCAATGTTTTTGACATATGAATATTCATAATTAAATATTCGCTTTCTTTTCATTGATATGATGTTACTGCAGTACGTGGAGAATTATTAAAGGTATAAACATAATGTTATACAAAAAAAAAAAGAAAATAATAAAATTGTAACAGCTATTATATATTATATTATTGTATATATACTATACAACAGTAGATATAAATTATTTTTTTATTAGAGCACTTCAGGGTGTCCTTGAATATGAAGAAATTTGATAGAGTTTGCAATGGAACCTTGGCAATCGGCAGGTTGCCGATAGGCTTTTGAAAAATGCTGCTAAGGACCTATTACATAAGTAGGGTGCCTGTTATTTTTTCGGTATCTATTGACTCAAGCGTAGGTATTGAATTGCCTTGCTGAAAATAAAGCTCTAGAATAATCATCGACACAAATCTGCAATTATAGATGAAATAGTAAATTTCTATAAATCACTTTTTATAAACAGAATTTCTTATTCACCGTATGTAAGAAACTCACTTTTAAACAGGATTGAATCGAATCTTGCAACATCCTTGTTTTCGTTTCTACACAATCAGTTTTTAGAAATTATTCATCGGGCGCGTTTCTGAAAAAAAAACCTACAAATAATTGATGCAAATGCATGCTTCTTTAATTTTTTATAAGTTCTATACTTGGAATCCATTTATAAGTACCAAAAATGTTTCAATTTTAATCAATTTGAATTATGTGACTATTATAATCATACCACGATCTCTCTTTTGGAATTTATCATGCAAATGCCAATTTATAAAGGATATTAAAATTAGTAGGCACCGATATTAATTTTGGGATTTTACAAACTTATTTATAATACAGAAAATAATTTTAAAAACAACGAAATTATGTGATAACAAGTTATTTAATAACAAGGCGAACAGTACTTTCTTGATTTTTCTGATAGTTGATTATTAAATCTCGAAATGTAAAATTGTATTGAATCTGGCAGTGAACAGATCGGCTGAATAACCTCATTAAATTAAACTATTAATATAATTAGTTGTCCAAAATATAAAATAACGATAAAAACGCAAAGATTGATATTATATGACTTTGAAAACACCATAATATAATTATTCAACCCGGGGCCAGAACACTAAATATTCCTTGAGAGTTTATTATCAATCCAATTTGCACTTTATAACTCAGTTCCGTGATTTTAGGGTACGACATAATAAATATCTTCATTCATGTACAACACTCGAAGCAACTAATGAGAATTAAATATGTATGGGATTACATTAAAATGTATGAGTGAAATTCTCCCGAGTGATGCAAAATATTGTAACAGTATAGTAGAGCGTTCGAAATAATCTCAAAATACTTAATTGATAATTCGGACCGTACCTAATAATAAACATACAAAGATTTAATTCTGTACCACTTTATAAGCATTTCTTCATCGACGTTTCCAAACCTTTAAACCAGTACAACTGTCTGTAGCGATTTTTACAAAAGAGAAGCAACGTTTTCACTCTATCCTATCGAATCTTCTCATTTTTATATCCAAACCTGCGAGTTCAATGACCTAATATAGTTATTCCAAAAAGATAGTAACTTTTTATTTCTAGCTAATACCATAACGATTGTTGTATCAAAACTTTCAAGTCTGTTTTTACGTTTGTCTATTGTAATTGTTTCTAAAGCAAACAAATAATTTTAGGCCCATCCCATTTGTACCCATTTTAATATTATCATATATGGACCTACAAATGTAATTTTCAAAAGCAATTTTCTCTGAACAATATTTTAAAAAATTGATAAGTGTTTTATTCTTTAGATTTAACGAAATTTATGGCTTGTGTTCTATTTTGTTGCTTTTTCTCTTCTTCGCCTTTTCTAAATATGTTTTTTATAAGGCGGTTAACACTTCGAAACAAGATATATTTTTGAATTATATTACTTCAGAACTTCATCATTTGCTCATGGATATTGACATTTTAAATCCTAAGGTTGATCCAACTTTTGTCAGAACTGAAACCTGATGATGAAATATACGAAGTATCGACGGAACACCTTAAATATTATAGGAAAGTCTATAATAATTTAGGATTTCGGGTATTTTCTGTAGTAATTAATGCATTTGGTTTAAAAAAACATATTTGATAAAGTTAGCTTACGTAGTGAAGTGAAGCTGATGGTGAAGTACCGGAACTACTCAAGACTCTAATATTATACAAAAATCGGCTTAGTACTTTTTAGTTACATAGTAAAGTAACTTACATGCTGACTACGCCCTTCCAAATATCTGATGAGTTAAGCAAAATGTGAAAATTTAAATGTTTCAGAATTTAGATTTCAGATATTTTTAGAATTTTAGGATAGATTCAGATTGATTCATCGGATAGATTGATTCAGATAGATGCAGAATTCACCATATCTATGTCTCATTACTAGTCGCTAATAATAGTGTCCTAAATAGAGATACTTAAGATACAACCCAGAAAATGAATTTAAAGTTCATAATTTCCTAGATATTTATTTTATAAGTGAAACTGTAAATTGTAATTCTGACTGACAAGTTAAATAGTTACCGCGAGAAGATATCAAATTTGATAAGTTAGAAGATATTAAGTAAGAAGAAATGAAATTGGAAGATTTATGTGCTTTCCAGAGCAGTTGATTGGACTTCGCCGACTTTCCGAACTTCTTTCTTCTTTGTGCAGTAATATAGCTACCACTGTCATTACAAAACTGATTACCAATAACAATAACGATTAGTTTAGAGACCCTATGCTGGCCCCAAATTGAACATGTTTTGAAGAATCCGATAATTAGCTTCTCTAGTACGGAGATCATGAATAGGTTTATTGTTTTTTCCAATACAAATAATAATATCAATATTCTACACATAGTACAACTAAAAAAATATGTATGAGTTTAGAGTTAGATTAGAATTCATATCCGTTCAGGTGGACTCACTAATTCTTAACCCGTTTGTTGATCTTCCGGGTATTGTAAAAGGCGCATAAAGTCGGGTAGAATATCTTTTAATGAAATATTCATAACATGTGACCAAACCTGCGGAACACTCTAATCAATTATGGGCAGCCGCATCATTAATGCAAGAGAATTGCTACTGCGAACGCCTACTCGTTTGCTTGTGTCAATTAAGGTGTACGCTCCGATACCGTGGTAATTAGGATACGGCCGCTTGATATAAGGGAACATAGACTGTTACTTTTTAAGAAGGGCCTGCTAAATTACATCACTAGATTGCACGGCGATTGATGAAGCAAAAGTAACAGACTGAACCTATAAAGATTTGTAAGGAGGGTAATCCGGCGCTGTGCCGTCAAACAATCTAGACTGAAATAATCACTCGTCTCGAATAGAACAGAATCTAGAGTTAAACTGAACTCAGCTGTTTAATGAATAAATTGATTAGAACGTTCAACGTCTCGAGGCCCTTTAAGGTTGTTAACAAATCGTATCGTCTAACGTTCACAGAAGGATTTCTTGTAATGAACCCATTAAATCGTTGATCCTTCAGTAAATGGACGACATTAGAAAACAGTTGATGGCGCATAGTTCATTTGCTTTTCGAGTCATTTTAGTAATATTCTCAGTTTTGACTTTAATAATACCTAGTCAACTTTTACGTTACATCAATATTTGATTGAGAATTGGTTTTTCATATAAATAAAGATAAGCAATTGATCAAAAAAGTTATAAAAAAAAATAGATATAAATTTTAAAATTATATAATTGTAGTAAGTGAGTCATTAGAAGAATGTTTATTACAAATTTTGTCAAAAAAAAATATTTATAGACAGACGCCTTATTAAGAAAGGTTCTACTGCGAGATGCCTAAAGAAGGTGTTTATCAATCGACAGTATTATAATTATTTTTAAGGTCTTTGTGGTCATGTGGTCCAAACACGAGTAAAACCAAAAGGGTTTACGTCGCCAACATTAAGAGATCTGTGCTAAAGTTATAAAAATTACAATTTTTACAATTTGTTAAAAAGTTGTGTTGCCGTTATTTAAAAGTCGCGTTATAATGAAACTAAGTTATTTTTCTTAAATATGACTTACATTATTTTTATATACCTGTTATTCCACAAGATGACAAAGAAGATGCATCGTATTTATAATATCGAATAATTAGGATTAACTTATAATTTAAACTAAGTGGTTAAGAAGTAATTAACAAAAAATATAATAAAATAAAGTTTTAGGTTTATATTTATGTTGATACTAATAACAATAGCATACAGTTCAAAACTTTTATTACATATAAGTAAATGAAAACAATTCCACTATTAGTTTCTATTGACATCAAAATTTTTATAAATAAAATGAAAAAGTTTATCAAGCAAATTTGTATCTTCCGCTATGTATGAATACGGTTGGATATTCAATTACTGGGCTAAGGTTCCACTCGTTTGAGAATTAAACAGTGCCATTTGATGCTACGAGTCTGTTTAGAGAGCAGTTTGACGCATATGCAGTAGACCACGAGAATATAAAGACTTTTTTATGGGTAGCAATTACTAGATATAATATTTACTTAAATATTAAAAAAACGGGTCGTGTTTTATGCTCAGAAAATCACCTAAGATGTCCTCAATTCCATGTATTATCCCATACCTGTGCATCACAGCATTAATTATGTTTGATAGGGTATTAAAAGCCTTAATTTACAAGAATACAACTCCTGTAAAGAACGTTCAAATTCCGTGGCGTGAGTGATGAAGTCAAAAATGAATTGGCATATTTTAAGCGCTTAATTGTTGCTGTAGTAAATAAAAAAAAATGAGCTGTCGCGTGGCAAATGTGAAATATTGAATACATTTTATATAGAAAATGTGTATTTAAAGGTGCATGTTTATTAACTAAAATACACATGGCATAATTAAAAACAAAATATTTTGATTTTTAAGTAATAAAAATATTGAATATTTAAAGAATCTATATTAATTTAGCAAAAACTAATAATTTAAAACGTATTACGAAGTGAACAACAACACTGCACACGCTGTAGATATACGAGCTCAGCGCGGCGAGAGAGAGGGAGGATCGCCGAGCCGAGTGGGAAGAGAGACGCAGAGCGTCGCCACGCCGACAGCTCGTGTGACTGTTTGGCTAATGAGTACCGGCACTAGATTTTATATAAAAAAACATAAAACGAATGAAGTCCTCGTTTCAAATTAACAAAATCGGGATGATCCCTTAATCATAGTTAGGTGCAGCTCAGAGTTAAAATATCGAGCGGATGCTGATACATCTGAATTGTAATCACGCTCTATACATGCGAATAGTGATCACGAAATTTTCTCGTCCAAAGAGAAGCGCAGAAAAGCCACAGAGCGGCGCGCCCGCGCGTCACGTCCCGTCTCAGTAAATACTCGCGTATTTGTTCAACTGTCGACGGGCGCCGCGGAGGCGAGCAGATTCCTCTTTATTTGAATAATTTGATTAAACCGTCCCATTCCGATGTCCCGAGGCTCGGCGCTTTCAGTGGCCCCCCGGACATTAGCATAAATACAAGTGTTGTAAGATAAGAGACTTGTTGTATTTTCTGGCTGTCGGGGCGTGCGACGTGCGTGCGGCCCGGCCTAGCTGTAGTTGCGTGGGTAACTACTTTTCTGTTGGAAAAAAATAAAATCAGGATTCTGTTATTGTTGTGCTTGGACGTTCGTGAAATTGAAGTTGCCTTTTGGAATCGAGTTAAGGTTTGAGAAATAACGTTGATAAAGCTGCGTTTAAAAATACATTCATCTTTATTTGTACGACCGCAACTATCCCTTCTAAAAATTATTCTTTAACTGTGGACGGATCGGTATAGGGCAATACTTGGAACGTCTAAAGAGTACGAATGTTAAAAAAATACTGAAACACTTATATACAATTATGGCATACACGTACAGACAGCAATAATTATTTAAGAATAAAAGTAATCTGTGAAGGTAATCACGAACGTAACAATAATCTCATAAAGGACGGACAAATTTTTGTACGGCAAATTGTGTTCTTGCATGTAAAATATTTTCGAGTATGTTGCACTCACGGTATTACCGGTTCCAATAAAAAGGATGGTTTTTTGTTTCCATAAGACCCATCATGCTATAAGATTAAACCAAGTTATGACCATAAAATATGATTTCAAAATCTGACTAAGATGAAACAGAAAATTGGAGAGGAAGCGCAAATTCACAAGGGATTATAGCATCACTGGAAAGAAAATATTATATGAAAAAACATAAAATAATATGAACGTGCAAGCCGCAGTTCCAAAACGATCTCTATTCAGAACCCGATTTTGATCCTAATTTTAAAATTAATTCTTATTCCAATCTTCTACATCAATTGTTAATTTAATAGAAGTAGATTTTTCAAACGAGTTGACAGAACTTCAACTTCAAATGACTCTAACTTTCGTCAACTCTTTTCTAATTCGACTTTCTCGAATATTGAAAACAAACTTCAATTTCAATTATCGCTCTTTATCTATCGCCATTATTATTTTATTCCAAAATAGAATGTTTTAAGCTTTTATAGTATTTGCCAAAAGGTATGAATATAGATAACAAAGATATTCAGAACGCTATTACAAACATACATAACGAATTAAGAATTTACGGATTTTAGAAAATCATTTTACGCCCAATTTCAACCACATAATCTCAGGTATTCTGAATTAGTTTTACAAAAAAACTATGGAATAATTTTGACTTTGATTTCATATAAAATGTTTATGATTTTAACCCCAAATATGTAAGAAATCAACCAATGATAAAAACAAAAATTACTTCGCAATTTCTGCATAATACTCTACACTAGACTTACTTTTTAAATGTCATTTTTTTAAGATAGGCCTTAATTTATAACCCTAAAAAGCCTTTAAAAAATCCTCTATTGGCGCTTACGTTTACGTACGTTTAAAAAATTTAAAGTTTTTAGACCTTAAAGATGAAGTTGTGCGCCGGTTTATCATATTTAGCTCAGTACTATGATCAATTAATAAAGATTGGAAGCATAACATTGTAGCTTTTAGTAAAAAATAATTGCACTACAATATCATGTTTCGCTTGACAATTTCTTTTTGCCACATCAGAGTTGTCTCGAACCTTAACTTTGGACTCTTATTTGTGCTTTAACTTCCTACAAATAGTTTTTATGGATTAATATAATAATTTAATTATGTTTAAAATGCTACTATTAAACTGTGAGAACGGACGTAATCTGAATTTAATATTTACAGAAGAAATGTTTTCGTACCTAGTAATACTAAACATTTCATTGCATATTTCTTTCCAGCCAGTTTGTGTATATGATATATTCATTGCCGTGGACAAAAATTATCGCTCGTTCGGATGTTGCTTTTTGTTAGCTGCGTCAGCATAGGATATTTGTGTAACTTGTTAGGGGGAGTTTCGGCAGCATCCTTTGAAAAACAGATTTTCATTCGACGCCTGCGTACACTGAACTGATTGAATTCAAATTAACGTATGTCATACAATGGGTGCCACGAGAGCGGCCTGCGTCTTATATAGTGCTTTTTGTAAAATGGAATTAAAAGCCCTTACAGGAAAAGGGTATAAATAAACCCGCGTCGTATTATTCATTCTCTTTTTCAAAAAAATGCGAAATTTACGTAGACTCAAGAAAGGCTAGGTTTATTCAGTTCGATGACGAGGGTGACGAATAGATTTTGATTGTATTTCTAATTCAATGGCGTCCGAGTTATCGTATTACTTTAGAAAATGAGACTACATAGTTGAAGTTTGGTAAAATTACAGTGATAAATACAATAACATTTAATAAGACAAATATCAAAAGTAAACTAATAGACAATATTACTTGAGTATAATATATAAACTAAGAGGAACTCAATATATCTACAATTCTGCAATGGTTTATCCATGAATTTGTCTAGTTAACAGTTTGAATTTTGTAGGATGCTGTCGTCACTTTTAAAAAAATGAAGGTAATCATTGTTTTAGATTAATAATAAGAGATTAATTTAATATTAAAATAATGCTATTTAAATTAGGAATATTTCAAGGCTTATTATTTATTGAACTTGAAGTTTTGAATTAAAGGAGGAGCTTTAATGATATTAGAACAAGGCGTAAATCATTATGACACGCGGTACAATTGGTAGGCAACTTGATTACACTTACACTGGATAAATTCTCTTTCATAAAGTTGCGACGTGTAAATTCTATGATAATTTTATTTTGTTTTACTTTATATATAAACATTTATGGTTTATGGGGGGAATGTCTACATTCCCTCCAGAAACTTTAATTTCACATTGAATACATTGAATAGTTAAAATGTTTGAAATAATATCACTTTCAAATGTACGCTTTAAAGAACTTGAGCAAAATTTCAGTACATTACAAATAAATATAGTGTTGCGAATTACGCTTACGAGATAAATAATTAAAAGTACAAAATAACACCCCTATAAAAATGTACCAGAATAATATCCTATAAAACGTAAAAAAGTTCCCCTCTCAGCCCCCGCCGCCCCTGACGTCAACAACCTACGCGTATTTACATTTTAAAGAATTTTTTCTTGATCAAAATACTTTAGAAAGTAAGAAATCTTGATTGTGTTGGATTTAAAATTATTACGTCTTGATTTCTTATAAATAAATTAAGACTTATTTATATTCGAAGAACATTAGAGACCACTAATCGATATATATATCAGAATTCGTATGCTGATTACTCAGTTTAATGCAATTAGTGCGTTCACTACTCAAGTACTTATTAATCAGAAGTGTTCTTCAATACTTCTTTAATTCCACAATAGTTCCATAGTGAATTGTTGTATCTGAGAGCTCCAGTAGTTCCAGTAGTAGTAGTAGTAGTCCATAGTTATCAACTATGATGATACCGATCTCGATCTCGTTGTCGATTCTATTCCTGAATAACCCACATTATTGTAACGAACGTCGCGATTTTTTTTATTATGAAACTATATCACTAACGCTCTTGATTCCGGTCCTGTTCGCGATTCCAATATCTCACCGATATTGAACTTGAATCTCGGTTGAACATTATTGTTAAAAATAACTAATCATAATAAGTAAAAAGGTCGTTATAAGATCAAGCAAACAAAGTCGCGAACAATAATTAGTATATTTATAAATTATAGCTTATGTGTTATTCTGATGTAGAAATTATATACTGTATAGCTGTAAATAATTCTGTTTAGCCGTTAAAGTGGGATTTAGTAATAAATTTTCGAATATCCAAACACACCAACTTTCACATTTATAATATCAGTAGGATTTTAGAATGTTGCAAAGAGTTTGTTGTTTGAATACAGTTTATTTGAAGGAATAATCATTACACATTGTCCTCGACCTCGTGGAGCATCGGAAACGGAAAACTATGATACATGTTGTATATTGTTGTACATTTAATAAGGAATATTTTAATGCAAATATTATATGATTATTTATACAGTAATGGATAATTTCACGTAATTGCATGCAAACGTGTAGATTATTTATAATAACTATACAAATGTTTGGATCCGTCATAATCATTTTCGGAATTCAACTGCGCGGTATCGATGTCTTGGATAAAATGGATCTTGTGTTGAGTCGTAGTTTGTTGACTCGCTTTTGGAATAGGCCAGACGTTTGCAGATCTGGATCTAACGATTAAGAATAATGATCCTTGTTTTTGGATCTACATCTGTTGCAACTACTCTGCCGTCTTCTACATTTTTCAAAGACATGACCTGAAGTTTCACAATAACGACGGAAAGCGGAACAATTTTTGGCGGCATGTTTCTTAATGTCGTGTGGAATATTTACAGTATAGATGTCAGATTTATAAACTGGAATAGTAATGAAGATTGAAATTGTAATTGAAGGTTGTTGATATTAATGAAGTTATTATTAAGAATAGAGAAAGAAGTGTACTATGTTCTTAAGTAGATTGCTGTATTTTTCTTCATAAAACCAACCTTGTTGTACCAAGTTTCCAGTTTTATTTTTTTTTTACAATACCATTAACTTCGCTTCGATTTCAATCATAATTTCAAAGCGTTGCTCATAAATTTAAATTTAATTAGTACTTTATGAACTAAACACAAGAACAAAACGTGAATATTAGAAATGCAACTGAATTGATACGAAACATCAGCTTGTTAATTTCATTAATTTATTCTAAATAAATTGTTCCAATAATAAACGGTGTCCAATTAAACATAAATTTATAAATATCAACAATTCGTAATTTTCGTAATTAACTTTACGGCGGACACGATTCATTATTATGACTTTTGTGAATTCGAATTCGCTCATTAAGATCTCCGCATAATTTTAAGCCGATATCGCATTTCAATAGAACAGCGATGCTTCCGAAATTTCCACAGGAACGTATTATATATTTTGTTGTTACGGGCCGAGCAACGGTTAAATTAACTCGAGTTCCGGGAAAACTTTTTGACGATACAATTCAGGAATGCTTTTCAGACGTGCAAAATATGCTTTAATCTCGGCCCGATAGGACGGCAGCTTATTACCGTCGAGAGGGAGCACCTCGTATTTGATTTCCGTCGAAGCATAAAACAGTTTTGATCCAACATGAAAATGGAGCAATATTCGTTTGGCCTTCATAGACCTGCAGTCACAAGAATACTTAATGCAGACTTAGCATGAGCTACAGCTAATAACACCTGGGTGATTCCATTCCTTTTGTTATAATGAATCGATTATGTAATTTAACAGTATGAGTTCAAAATTTTAGTCAAAACGACGGGTAGAATTGTAGAAATTGTAACGATGCACTTGTGTAATAAAATATTGTTATTTTCACCCGACAGAGGTTGTAGTATCCAAGTCACATTTTTAAAAATAGTTCTAGGTACTTTAAAGTTTCAAACGGGTTTTCAAGTAGAAAATGTTCATGAAGTTGCTCTTTCTCCTAAGGGGATTTCAGAAGTGAAGAAATGTTGTATTTCTGTGCCCGAAAGTCTGAAATGTAAGGTTTAATTTTAATACATAAACTTAACCATAGTCATTTTTGGATTTTACAGTTTTTTTCATTTAAATGTTTTATAAATTAGTTACAAATTGTTCAAAAGGTAGTAAGCGTTTTCTTCATTATAAAAGCATTTGCAGATAGAAATTTCTTGATACGTTTAATTTTGAATATACTGATAAAATAAACGAACAACTTTTAGCATTACTTTTTAACTACTATTACGAAAAAAAGCTCAGAAAAGAGTATTAACTAGTATTATTTTCAAAGCACTTAGTAATTTCAAACATAATTAAGTTGTTAGTACAGTGACCTTCGGTTGTGACCTTCGAGCGAGATGAAGACCTGGGAAACTTATCGATCGATATCACATATCTCCTAGCGATTAATCATTAACCCTTTCCTCTCAAGTTAAGCTCTTAGGCCTCTTTTGGAGCTGCTATTAAGTTTCGTCGGATCAAATAAATGCCGAAACTGAAGTGATTATAATAATGTCATTATTTTTTGTATCAGGTTTTAATCATCCTATTGCTGAGGGATACCTCCCAAATTATTATTGTTTCAGATTGAAACGATAATTGGGACTCGAACAGGGATAAGCAGGGATTCGTATCTTAAGTCCTCCATGCTGGTTTAGTGAGTTAGGGGAAGATAACGACCGTTATAGTCGATGCGATGTCAATGTCTTCGACCGGCTTTATGTGCTCTTCGAGGCACGAAACGTGCACGTGTAGTAATTTAACTTGGGTTAAAAACTAATTGATCACTATGGAAACCAGTTCGAGAGCGGCACGCTTAATCCCTCAGAACTGAGACGAAACATATTACGAATGCATGCATGAAAATAATTTCAAGCTAAAAAAAGGCACATTTTTTCTCATGACGCTGAAACTCAGGCAATGCCAACAAAAACGTGAAACAAAATTTTCACAAAGACGTCGATGTCTGCCGCACGCGACGGCACCACGCCCACCCATGCGGCATCTAGTACTCATTACAATTGATCAGGGACCTCCAAATTACAACTGTAAATTTGGTCTTTAGTAAAGATTTTACGCTTAGTAAGTTTGTCTTCCTCGCGCTTGCCCAATGGGTGATAGGAAACGACCAATAAGAACAAACACATACAAAATCTAATTGGACTCTTAATAAGCCTAAGAAATAATTACATACTTGGGTATATATCAGCGGATTTTACACGAAAGGTCGTGGTAAAGGCAAGATGCAAATAGATAAGCCGTAATGGTAAATGTGTGGATTTATTCGTCAAGAATACCAAAATGAATTAGAAAATTGGCAAGTTAATTTACAAAATTTTGGTTTTTCCTTAAGTGATCAAGGGTTATAATGAAGGCCTAACTAAACTAAACAGAATAAGACACAGAGTTTGAATGAAAAAATTCCAACAGACCTGTTACACGCCGCGAGAAACCAAACTATGCTGGAAATGCAAAAAACCCCCGAAAGGAAAACTATCAAGCTCATAAAAATGTGCAACTAGGGTCATCTCTTAAAGACAGATTGATGCCGTTTACTGAACTCTACCATGAAGTTTATTGCAACAGAAAGAACGACTGGACAACCCGTTTTCACGTGCCACGACTCGCGAGAAAGCATGAACCATAATAAGAATCGATAGAAAATTGTTACATTGAAAAAAATTAATTATAAAATGTCTGTGGATGAACTGTACCGCCTTATAGAAACGAAAACTGAAGATTCTACATCAAGCAAAGAAAACAAAGAATAACAACTATGCACCTAAATAAGAAACGAATTAAGAATAAATAACCCTTTCCCACTATATTTATTAAAACTTTATAGTATCTAATACTTATCCCGACTCCAGTTTCTGGATGAAGGTTGCACGAATTCCTGCTGGCTTTATACTCCAGTCGTTCTTAATAAAAAATTGAACATACGCTCTCCTCATACATTTACATTTTCTACGCGTGTATTGGGACTTGTAACTTTTAGTGTTTGCAATTGACTGAAGTATTATAGTTGAAAAGCAAGGAGCAGGGGGTCACAACATAAATAGATTCAAAAGCCATAAAATATACAAGTGAGACAAAAAGTTACATGAGAAAATTCTATGCATTTTCGAAGACCTAAGTAATGACATCCCACAACGTGGCAGGCGGGATAAAAAATTCCATTTTTGAGGATGGAAAATACTACTAATTTTAATTTTTTCAATCTTAAACCGATATTGTATGGAGGTTTATGTAAGATACCTGTATATACAATTTCATGATAAATTCACGGATTTATACGGTTATGACATACGGACATACTTGGAATAATGCAGGGATTCCTTTTATTTACTATAGCCCAACACGACAACGATGTTACCCATGGTTGCATTTGATGATTTAGTAGTTGTATTTGGTGAATTGTATTTGACATATTCTGTGGAAACACGTATCTTTCTGATGTCCAAGCTTTAATACGCATTAGGTGAACTTATTAAGAATATGATAATTATTAGTATATTAACTATTTTCCGCCTGCTTTACTATGCAAAAAAAAAGCTTAGTACTGTGATCGTTACCGATTCCTATTTTGGTCCCGCTCTTGATATGGATCCTAGTTCTTATCTTTTTTCAAATGCCGGCCCCAAAGGAGATCTTGGTTTTCCCTTGAAAAAATGCAGCTAATAAAATTATCTGCGTTGTATTCTTAAAGATAATCTACCTCTAAGTAAAATTGTATTACAATCCGCCATTTCGAGATTGGCTTAGACAAACAGAAAAGCAGAACACTCAAGTTTATTATACGTCATACGTATAATATTCTTAAATCTCTCAAGGTAGAGGAAACACTATCCTAAGAGGGAGTTTTAAGCGAATCCGTACTTTTATCGCCACAATTTAGACCGCGTTTCCATCGCTTCCGGTGGACGTTTTCCCCACTTTTATTTAATATTTCCATATTACTCCCATTCGTCGTAGTGATCGTATCTGGTGCGCGTTGTTTTCGTTCAACCGGTAAATCGTGGCAGGCGGGTCGTTGACCCGGCACGAATAATGGTAGCGCGCCACCCCAACGCCGACGTTAGCAACGAATAAAGCACTCTCCGTTCCCAATAGTTCACCCCGTCTGAGAAACAGTGTAACCATTGACTATTCTTTAGACGATCACCTTATTTGCAATCCCCTTACGTGTTCAATGTCATTCACCAAGGCGTGCTTTTGTGTTTGTGGGCTTATGCGTCGACATTGTTTTGATTTGGAGTTGCACAGAGTTTGGAGAATTAAACAGTATAGTTTGTTTTTATTGAAAAAATGTAAGGTAAATTATAAGATTTAAAGAGGTACCGGAGATCGGCCGATCGGAACTGACCTTACTAAGCTGATCGGCTACCCGAAGAATAATCAAACTATGTTTCGGCAAATGATGGAACATTTCGAATGCTACCAAATATTAATTCCTATTTATTAACATAGCGAAAACTTTATCAATATAACGTGCTTTTGTTAACTTTTTAACGAGTAGTAATTGGAAGTTCCGTGAAACCTGACGAATTACAAAGTTCGTTGTTTTAGAATAAAGTTAGAAGTTTTGGACATTGTTCAAAGCACGAGAACGGAAAACCATCTGAACAACCCTCTTTTCCCATCGTACAATGAGATGAAACTTAATGGACGTTAATTGGAAATATCTATTATTTATTGAATTCGGAACTTTGTTTTGAAATCACAGTCCGAGTTAGTTATCCATCAATTAAATCAAACTTTTGCAAATAATGTATACGTACACTGGCGGAAGATTTTTTTAAAATATTTATGTATAAATATTAAATAAATATTTTAAAGTATTATTTGAAATTTTTATTACAGAAATTAGTAATAAAACTAAACATAAAATTTAACATCGCGACTTAGATTCTATATGTTTTAATCATAGAAATAAGATCATTATTCTAAAAAACGAATAGTGCGTAAACAATGTTATATAATACAATAATATTTTTATAACTTAAGTCGAACCGTTTTATCGAGAAAATAAAAAAGTGAAATAAGCCTCTTGATCCCCAATTAAAGTAAATAAAAAATTGAAAACGATATAATTGTTTTGTACAAGATGGGGAGATGTAACATGACTAATATTCATATCTGTTTTAATTTTTTTTTTAGGCAAAGAACCCTCTTTATGTACCTACATAAATTAGTACCTACTAATAGGAGTTAATTTTTAAGAGCTCAATGTTAAATAAAAGTGTACTAACTTATCAAGAAGAACATAAGAAATATTTACTATCGCATTTTTTTTCATTTTTAGTTATCAAATGTAAACGACGTGTGTATTGATGTCAATAAACATAATACATTGACACCTAGCCCCTAGTCCAGTCTACAATGTAGTCTCATTTTGTAAAAATCAATAAAACATATATTATATTAATATATAGTTCAATATTTGCAATATCACACATTTATATAGATGAATTCACCTTTACAGCGGCCTCAAGACTGATGGTTAACGAGCACTTCGGCGGTTTAAAAGTCGCTAATCAGCTTTAACTACCAATAAACTTTTACGAATAACTTTTCGGGAGCGAGCTTCCACGAAAAGGTTTTTTTTTATTGACGAATTGCATGCGTGCCCAGTATTTTCTTCCAGTCCAAATCCCGCGGCTCGTGTTCTTGACGTAAAATTGTGTCGCAATACACCTACCACGGGATATATATGTTGGGGGTGAACAAAATTTAATGTTCTACCAATCAGTTTTTATGCCTTTTGACAAACATGAATAACGACGTCAATAAAACTCAAACCGATATGGAGTCACGCGAACCGTGGCACAACTATGCAGTTCCTTTCAATTTCAGAAGAACACAAAGATTTTTTTTTTCAATTCTTAACCCTTTTGTCTTGGTCTCATTATTATAATTCTTTTTGAAATGCTTGACGATGACCGGCATTTAGTTTCATAGGGCAAAAGCGGTATATGTTAAGCTAGGAGATTGTCAATGATATAAGATATTCATTAAACATGATCTTTAGAACAACTACCGTGAGCGAAAATTCATCCATTAGGTTTTCAAATTACTTTTTCGTTTATATAAAAAAAGAACACTTATGTTTGCGCCAATATTGAGGGAAGTATTAAAATTCATAAATACGGATACGCTTTAAAAAATTAAATCACTGCATAAAAATCGTCAACGCAGAAGGCACTTTTATAGCATACTGACGTTATATGTACTTGACACTTTTTCATGTCCTACATTACAGGATAAGATATATTTTTTATATCTGCATCATATTCATATCACAGATATTTTTAATTCAACGAATTAAGAAAAAAGCACAAAATATAAGATAATCACTAGTTCCTTATTTTCTTCATTCTATATATTTGCATGTTATTTAAAATTAAATGGGTTCTAGAAGTTTATGTTGTATTTTATTAAGATGGTTACAAGCACCTTTTGTCATTTAGACGGAGTCCCTGGCTCAATATTTGGGAATGTCGACACAACGGAATCTTAATACGGTAGGCTACATGAATAGCTTGTGGACTTGGTAATTTCAATATTATCTTTATACCGCCTCGTTTAAGTGCTGTGACGCTGAATAAATACATGAGTGACATCGTAATAAAGGAAGATGTTTACTTTTGGCGGTGGTATAAAAAAATTGAGGATATTAAAATGCCATACGGTCTGTCTGATCATAAATTAGAAGTGACTTCGTTTTCATCGGACTATACATCTCAGTCTTTTCGTGAAGAAGTAAGTGAATTTCATAGAAAATCAAGAGTTAAAGGAAAATTGTCTATTGCCAGATGTCACTCGCTCTATAGCTTCTTCTCTTGTAAGTCCTAGCCCAGTTTTTCATTTCTAATAACGACTCCCGGGTATCTCAAGTCGGTGCGCGTGCGATGTGGCGCTAGACGGCCGCGCCGCACACCTTCGAGGGATACGATCCAATAAAGTTTCACAATTTGGAAGCAGGCCCCGGCGGGCGGCGCGGGCGGCGCGGGCGGCCGGTCACGCGAAACAGCGCTTTAGATTTCTTTCTCAGTTCAGAGGGCCGAACCTGTATTTTCGTCGGATTTCAGAAACATGGAATAGCCTCATTAGATTGGTCGATTTGTTAACGTAAATTGCGTAGCGCTAGAAATACCGCCGTCGGCGATCGCGCGGCGCGCCTGGCGAGAGACGTTTTCGATGGCGAAGGTCACAACGAATTTTACAGTTTGACATTGGATGACGATTTCATAGACCTAGTGTTTGTCATAGAGATCTAAGTGTACTTAAACCGCGAGTAAAGAAATACTGAATTCAAAAAAAAAGCAAACATTGTATATCGTCATAAGCAACTAATTTAATTAGTAGACGCCAAATTATTTATGTGTAATATTTAGTGTGTATTCCTTATTTACTTAATTAAAGCAAATAATGAATTATCTCAAGTAGTACATATAAGAGGTATGCCAAAAAAATTACAATGTTTATACTTATGTAGGCGCGTGAAAAGTTATAATTCTTTGCAGTAATTAAAAAATGCATTTAATTTCATGAAAATAATTAACTACAATAAAAAAATAAAAGGACTGGAGCGGAATAGTCAATACGGTTGAAAAACTTTAATTGAAATTTGAAAATTAAATAAACAAATATTTATTTTCTTATACAAAATGTAATATCAATTTTACCTTTTTATTTCAAATTAAAAAAAAAATATTAACGTAAAAAGAAAAAAAAATATGAATTTATTCAAAACATATTCCGAGTGATTGTCAAAGCTTCCTAACGTTGCTAGATCACAAGATCAAAAAAAAAATTATTGAACGTTACGAAAATTTATTATTTACAACAATTTAAATTAAAAAGAAATATGATAAATCTAAACATACTGACGATAATTATGTATTCGAATGGTTTCTTTTTGCCTTACTTAAATTAAGGTTAAATACAACACATCGATTTCATTCAAATTTATTTGGTCGTGCGTCTAGACTCTATAATATAAATAAGTTAACAATCAACATTAAAAAAAAAAAATTAAAAAATGTGAATTTCGTTACGTGGTTCTGGAGAAATAAGATTATTTGGTTATTTTGATATTTAATTTTAAAATTCATGAAAAACCGGCAGTACTTACGTCCGTGTGAGTTCATTCAGAAATTAATTTCTTGTGTTTGTTAACACATATATACAATTGGATATTATAATTTATTTGCCAAAATTGAAAGCTGTCACATCACCATAGAGTATATATTTCTTCGACATAATTACAAACACAGAGAAATCACTCAAATTAATAAGAGTGCTTGTTAATCTCACAAAACATAGTCAGTGAATCATAAGCCATTCAAACCACTAACTCTTTATTGATTAAAATAATTTGTGTAAACTTCAGCATTAGTAATACTCACAGAACCCTAAAAAATGTACCGAATTTTCTTTTACTGACTTTCAGTTATATCTATTCAAAATTATTTTATTTAAATCAGCTTAATTTAAATAAAGGGTCTTTAATTTAAATATTAAGATTTAAATAAAGGGTCCTTCGTATTTCTCATGGAACTACAAAAGTATATCGAAAATCCTTTTGTTGGCATTCGTTATCTTCATACTAATTATTAAAATAGCTTAAATTATAATGGTTCTCAGTAATTCCCAAGAGCCATAAAAATGTATCGGATATCCTTTTCATGGGTTTCTTTCGTATCTAGAGTATTTATTAATATAATTGTTTTAATTAAAGGGTTCTTAGGAATTATCACGGAACTCTTAAAATGTATGGGATATCCTTTTAGTGATTTTCAATTGTCTCCATACAAAATTTTATCGAAATCTTTTAATTATAAGGCTTCTCAGCTATTCTTACAGAACCCTTAAAATGTAATGGATATCCTTTTATTGGTTTTCAATTTCCTTCATTCTAAATTTTATTGAAATCTGTTAAATTATATCAGTTCTTAATAATTCTCTTATATTGAATATCAACTGAAAACCAGTGAATATCCCTTCACTGGTTTTCAGTTGACCACATTCTCCATTACCATACTATTTATTTATTATAGGTTAAACTATAAGGGTTTTTAGTAATTCTGACGAAACCCTAAGGATGAGTCAAACCCTTGATATTTTTTATTGTGGTTAGTTTTCTTTCGTGGATTCACCCATAGAACAATTGAATTACAATAGGACATTTGATTCAATTGCAATAAAGTTATTCCATTTTTAAATTTTCCTATAATAGACGCAGGAACCTTAAATGTGTATTTCTATTATAGTTTTTATGAAAAGTCACAAATATATTCTTCGATGTTTGTGAGTCATCAGTGATGACTGAAGAACCATAAATTAATATTATTTTTACATATTATTTGACCATTTCAATAAATAAACATAATTTTTGGGCGACTGGTTATGCAGTACCTTGGTGAAATATTTTTTTCATGGAACTTAAAAGGTGTGGCCTATCAGTAAAACTACTCCTTTCTAAAAATCCGCCAATTGTGGTAATCATGAACATGTTTGTATTTGTACTTGATAGCACAAAACCAAAAGGTCTGAAAGACAAATAATATTTTGCCGTATTATTCTAATTATATCATAATTTTAGAATAAATTGTATTCTTATACGTAAAACTTAGAAATAGCTTTCCGTGAAACTGCATTTTTTTCCGCAAATTAGCATTTGGCACAAAATTTAACATTTTGCTATAATAAGCCGATCAGCGCCATCTTTGGACACTAGCTTTTTGTCATCGTTTCGAATCACCTTAAACAATTCATTGATTATGAAACTTGTAGAATTACTTTTCACTACTACGTGGTGGTCTAAGCGTTTTGCAATACATCAGGCGTATTACATTAATCAACACGGCCATAGGATCTGTTTGTTACAGTATAAGTTAAAGAGGAAAATTTAAAAACAATTATTTAGTGAATAATATTATAATAATTATAAGCGCCACCTAGTGGCAAACGTTATTGGCATATCAGTTGTTAGTGGTCTGAAGTTGCTCGCGAAACCGTTTTTGAACGAACAACTTCATACTGTAGTCTCATCGTGACACCTCGATAAAAATTCTTTATCTCATGTTATAACGCTCCAAAAGAAGTATAACTTGAAATGAAATTGATAGTCCAAAATTACACTATTTATTGTTTTTTACTGTTATTTATAGTTTCAAGATACTAGTATGTTATCGGCCTTTGGAGAAGGAATAGGGTATCTGTGGAGAGGGTAGTGAACCAACAAAACTTTTAGGAATAATTAGGATATTAGATGGAAGAGTGAGTGAGTCAGTGGAACTCTTACTCACTACACGAAACACAATAGTAAAAGTTGCTACTATACGTGTGTATTTTATGAGTGTCAGGTATCTCAACGTATGTGTGATTTTCAATTCACTTCGTGGGAAGTTATTAAACATGAACATTTAGTGAGAGTTTAAATTTACATTTAAAATACAGTCACATAAAAATACCATTGATCCATTTTATTAGAGTTTCTGCACAAGGAGAACTTTTATACCCCTACAAGACGTAATGCGCATCCCTGGTTGATTCTCAGCGCAAACATATCGTACCCTATAAGCCACAATGTATTCACCTACCCTAGCTCGGAGATAGTGAAAAGGCGCTTTACCTTTGAAACTTGTGCACTCACAATTCTCTGGGGTTGAAAATAACTTCAGTATTTTCCGTAAGCGCGGAATATACGCAATTCAAATTTTTTACAGCTTACAGATTATAAGAATGAATAATAAAAACCTCAAATTACCCTTTATTGCTATTAGATCTAGATTACGAAATTACTAACAGATGACGTTAGTATACATATATGTCGTACGAAATATCATCTCTGAAATTCATCTTTCCGTGACAAGAATAATCTTTGTGCTACAAGATCTTTTGGAGATGGCTAACAATCCTTTGCAAACATTTTAAAGGAATTTTAATGTCTTTGCTAAAGTTTTAATTAAAACACAAAACATTTCTAATTCAATCTTCCAATTTGCATTCGCTCTATGTCAATAACTTTGATAACGAATCCCTCCATAGGATGAATTTATATTATTATCGTTTTTTTGAAAATATTCAAGAATAAAAGTAAACAATATTAAAAAGTTTAATGCTTATTCAACAGTTATTAAGAGAAAGGCATATATGTCGACAGGGAAAAATAGATATCACATAAATTGAATTCTTTTCATTTAGTACGAAACACACTTAAAATATCAATAAAACCATAAGATACTACGATACAAATACGTTGTAAACAACTTCCCACTTTCAAATAAATTATTATACGCTGGGTATACACCGTAAAGGGAATAGAGTTGAGTGGCTCTGTGTAACTAAAACAAGCATATTAAACACGCCATCGTGATTTTGCCCTTTGTTTAAGTCTGCGTGATTACTGGTAACCCCTTTTGGCACACTGGTTGATTACTCTTTATGTACCTAGTTATTTGCGACAATCATTTGATAGTAATTATTTCGTGTTATAGATTAAACGATCTGAAACAGTTACACTCATGTTTTTAGGGTGTTACACCCAAAGCGTTCCGACAGGATTTTATTACCTAAGCTCAGACCTCCTGTCTGTCCGTCTGTTTGTTTGTCTTACATTTAAAAACCTATAATAGGTACACTGTTAACATTTCTATAGAATGTGTGGGTATCATTTATTAGATATTCTAACTGATATTAAAAAAAACTCACAGAGTAAAAAATCATGGTTGAACTCATATAAGTAAAGTGTAGTCATAAGGTTTTTGTGTGTTTTTTTTCTCTTTATCGTGAAAACAGTAATATATGCAAGAGCTCTTTTGCTATGATTATAGTGTAAAGTTTAAAACAAACAAAAAATGATTAAAAGTGGCCAAGTGCGAGTCTCACGTTAAGTATTCCGAACTGAACGATAAAGAAACACAATTTTATTGGTAAATAGATAACACAAATATACTGTGTGGTGGTACGAAACCACTGGTTCACGAGTCCAACTCATACTTGACCGGTATTTTACATTTAATATTTCACCTAAGGTACTGTTAAAAATTGCCCTTTAATGGTTTTGAAAACTGACAAAAGGTGTTTATTAACTATTGCAAAAATCCGCAAATTTTTTTGGTCTTAAGAAAATAAAAAAAATCCATTCTCATTTAATAACACCATTCCCCAGCCATCGGACATCCTATTCTTGCACAAGAGGCCGGAAACGCACTGGTGACTAGTCTAGAGTCGCGAGTGCCTATTAGTCACGGCAACCTCCTACTCCCTATTAGGTCATAGGCTTTTTTACCTCTCAAAAGTTCAATAAAAATGATACAGTTACTACAATAAGAAGAAAATAATTGCAAAAATTCATGATGCCAAAATTTTGTAAGAGTTGCAAGCAATACAAATTGTAGTGATGAAAATTTTAGATGGAAAAAGAAAGTATGGCTAAATTTACTGTCTGTAAAAAGTAACGCTCATTTTAAAAGATAAGCTAACATAAACTGAAAAAGTATACAAAGATGAAGAATGAGAAATCTTTCTGACATTTTTCGGGAAAACTCTAATGTTTGGTACAATATATTGAAAAGGTCCGAATATTTCTAAAACACCATGTAAACTTATACACACAATAATGATCCCTGCTGAACAAATGAAACTAAGTGAAAAAGCGTTTGACAAAAGATTTTGTGTCTTACCTGTGAAGATATAGTTGTAAATGACAATGTCACTATAATATAATATAAAATAGATGATGAAAAATAAATTGAAAGTAGTATGGAAAGAAATATGAGAGCAATAAAACGTAAGACAGATAAGGAAGCTTTCGTATATGATAAATTTTTGTCAGAGAACCTGACGGCCGGGGAGGTTATAGTAGTAAGCCTGTAATACCATGTTTTAAGTAACTGTATGAAAAATCAAAAAATACCTAATAACTAGTGTAAAGCCATTATTATATCCCTCCCTCTATATAAGGGAAAACTTTATTGCAAGTTTGCCAAAATTACCACCCTATAAGTTTTCTTAGCGTCATTAGCTAACTGTATGCCAAATTGCATAATTATTGAGAAGTTGTCAGTAAGATCAAAATTAAGATATGGGATGTATAAATATAACTTTGAAGAGGATTGGAATGTACGACCACATTACATCAAAAGAATAATGTAAACTTTTACCGAAGAACCATATTGCTATATGTCATTTCGTAGATTTTAGAAAAGCTTGCAATGGATTGAAAAGGAACAATAAAACCATATTCACATATAGCGTGAATAACAATTGGTAAGGGTATTATAATCTACTTTACAAAGGCACTAATGCCTAAATCTAAATAAACGAGACTAAAACTGAGGGATCAGACAGGGAAGTCACATGTGGAAGGTCACAATGTCTATTCATGGATTTGTATGGTTTGAAAGAATATGAATGTGGACTAAGAATGAGTGAGGCTTTATGCCAAACGTTTTTTGTACGCCGACGACCAACTAATTTTAGCGTCATCTGTGTACAAGGTGCAGGCAATAGTACTTAAAATAAATGATTCTGTTAAGAAAATAAATGCTAACGAGATCAAAGTCATAATGTGTGGAAGAAGTAAAAGCATGACCGAGTACAATATATGCAAGGAAGGTCGAGAGTTAAACAAGTGAACTTGTTTGGGTATTGTTTACAAATGACAATAAATTTGATATAAATATCAAAAGAAGAGTAAAAGTGGGAAATATTATAATAAGGAACTTGTTTTCTGTTATGAATAATAAAAGTGTCTCATGACAAGCGCGTTTGGCTATCCATAATACAGTCTTAGTTACGCAGTTTTATGTAATAATTTAATGTGGCATAAAATCATGAACATAAAATCAATTCTGAAGAGATCTTATTCATTTGTAATATCTGTGTAATATCATTTAAAAATTGACATAGAATAATGATGTTAGAGGACGGTTTGGTTTCGAAAGAAGATGTAGTGACTAGAGTAGAAAATGTTAAGTTGTAAATGTTTGGCTATTTGGAAAGGATAAAGGGAAGTATATTAAAAAAAATTATAGAACCATACGTATGATGAATGAGTCATTCGCATTAGAAAATTTTATCGAATCAATTTAATCTGCATAAAATTTTAAGTGGTGTATAAACGATGGGCCAAATTTTTGTTTTCCGAAACTGATGAGTTTATATGAAATGATTGATGCGTGTCAGTGAAGCAAGACAAGTAAACAAAGATCATACTTTGTGGATTTCTGCTCACCCTTCTATGAAATAGACCATTATTGCATAAGAAAAAAATAAAATGCACAAACAGCTAATATATTCATATTTCTTTGGTTATGGCTCTTCATTCGAAGTTCAACCGCTTTTATCTTTAATAAACGATTCGACTTTAATTACAAATAAAAAATAAATAAAGAAATGCATTTATTTAAAAAAAATTTAGAAGATTTTTTATATGGAGACAAATACTTTTTAACAAATAAATATTTTTAATAAAAAAAAAATAAGTAACTTTTATTTCAATAAAAATAAAGTCATTGTTAGATAAAATACTTGCTTATGCAACTTTGTAGGTACCTATGCTTCAGTGAGGATAGAGTTTCGGTACTAATCGTCACAATTAAGATACATGAGTCAAGGCTTAGAGTTGCATAGAGCGAATGCAATTTGAAGCTTTGATGTATTATATATCGATCGTCACGACCTAATTCAGTGACATTTATTTCGAGCGTACGTCAGAAGATTTGTTAGTCTATTAATGTCGGCTGGGGCCGTGGTAGTCGTTAAACCGTAATCAGAAGCCTTAATGTAACTTAAAAACATCATATAGTTAAGTCGCTTCCTTAGACTTTTTATTTCCATAAGATCCCTCACGTTTGAAAGCTTGCTTGCATGCTTCATATCTTTACCGATCTGCACTATGCGTTCTGATTACCCTAAGATGTAATTTTCGATTAGTTATCACGGCACAAGCCGCCTCCATGTTATGCCATACTTGTGAAAATTTCTTGGAAAAAATACACGAAACTAGTTACAGTATGAACTGAATTTCGACTCGTCGGTTAAACCTTTTATTATCTGTAGAATACGTTCCGTACATTTTAATAATTTGGATAGTATATATGTTACCCAATAGAAATGTATATGCTTTTATGAAGGACGAAGAACTGTTATATATGAAGTGATAAAAAAAAGGTTTTATGACCATCAAATTGTACATGTGGATGTGACCAGAAAATAATGAGTTCATTCTTGGAAATGTGTCTAATAATGACCCGAAGGCGTAATCAACAACAATTGTTTTCAACCTAAAACGTTTTCATCGCTGCTCATAACTGTTCTGAAGAGACATGGTTGTATGACGGATTTCAAAATCTTAACGTCGACACACATTAAAAGTAGCAACTACCTTGACCGGGCGAATTCGGATCTATCTTACCTGCCATATAAATCCAGTAAAGCAAAATCTTTTGTTATCCGGCCCCGTAATATATTTTTTAAAAATGACGCCCTAAAATGTAGGGCGGGCTCCATCAAAAGCCTTCATTAGAGTCTTGCACCTGACACGATTTATTATAGCCGCGCCGCCCTGATTACTTAGCGTCCTTTAAAATAATAAGCCCCATAATAATTCGACGGCGTCGGGCTTATACGAAAAAGCTTCGGAAATTTTAATTAAAATTCTTTACGCGTTCTGTTTACCCTAAGTTGTAATTTTCGATTAGTTATGGCGGCACAAGCCGCCTCCGTGTTATGCAATACTTGTAAAAATTCCTTGGAAAAAACACACGAAACTAGTTACAGTATGAACTGAATTTCGATTCGTCGGTTAAAACTTTTATTATCTGTAGATTTGAACGAGGTTCAGTAGGATACACTTTACTTTTCCAAAAAGATAAAGGTTGTTTGTTTTAACATTACTATACATGTTTTATATGAAAAAGAGGACAAACGATTACGCAAGAGAGTGAATTATTTTACATTTAACGTGTTTTTATTGTAGAAGTGTTTTATTGTAAATTCAACAAGGTGATGTTTTAATTACTATAGTTACCTTTTGAATAGTTCTTTTATGCCGTTGCGCAAATCGACTGCCAACTACCGTTCATTTGCAGTAAAAACTAACTTCATTATTATATAGCGTATATACTACACAAAACTATGGGGGTATTGTGCTGTGTTTATTCCCTTACTCATCACTTGATGGCATCGTTTGATTATCTTTTCCTGAAATTGCTGCAAACCCGTAGTGTACGTAAAGTACGACCGTGGCTAATTGAACCTCAGTGGTTAAACAATACGGTTGTAACTCCTTTTAATTTAACTAAAACTCCCACTTGCAGTATTTTTTTAAAATACTATGTCCCCATTAATATTTCCTGTGATACATTATTCGGATTTCAGCCTTCCATCTGTGTACCCCACCTCCTTGTGTAGATAGATCACTCGTGTTACTAGTATGTGGAGATGCTATAAATCATAAAAACAATCAAATGCTAACGTTGCATTCACAACAGAGAAAATGTTTTTATTGTGTTTGATTGTTTCGTTGTGTTATTGGATTTTTGTCTTAACAACTTTGGCATTTTAATTAAACTTTAATATTTTTGAAGCCAGAACTAGTTTTTTAAGTAAGCATACTTTTAACGTATTTGGTTTTCTACTGACTTTACTGCGTCAAATAAAACGAGATAACCGTGAGATTGGGTGTATATTTCAAGTAATGTGCGCATACTCTACTTGTCAGTCCTGCTCTCGCACCACCTTTAAAAGCGCCTATTATTGTTTAATAGCTTTCCACGCGTGGCTTTGCCCATATGGAGGACCTTCAATGTGTTCTTGGATCTTGAAGGATATAATGTGTACCTTCATCTTTTTTATGGAAATACCCTACTGTCAATTCCAATCTCGTTCCTGCTTTCAAATCTGGTTTCGATACCGTTCTCCATTTCGATTGCGGTTACGTTCTTAAATCTAATTCCGATCCGACACTCGATTTCGATCCTAAGTCTTGATTCTAATTCCAGTCCCACTTTCAATTTCACTACCGCTCACGGTTCTAATTTTGACGAAACCAGATTAAATGCTAGTATCAAAATATGCTATAAATATAAAAAATAAAACATATGCTATAATTACTCTGGGATAGTTTCGCTTTCTGTGTGAAACAATTTTTATACTTTATACAACTGTAATATCTCCCCTGACGATAACTTTTTTCCTTATAACAAATTTAAATTAAATAAAACCTATATTTTTATTTATCTATCCGTAAAGCCGCAGTCAAATTCATTCAGTAACTTCGAAGATGTGCACAAACAGAAAGACAGAAAGACAGATAGACAAAAATTTTTAAAATCTTTGTATTCATTTATTTTGCTTTTCTTTTATATTTCCCTCTCCATTTATAATTGTGAAGATTTCACTGTGCAGACACACCCGGTTTTACTGGTAGAACTGAATTAAAACTGAAATTCTGCTATTATTATACGTACAGATGATAGCATGGTTGATTAATGTGGAGCTTCGTGAAGTGCGCATCCATTTGCGATGCTTGCTGAAATAAAATTTAAAGAAGTTTCGCATATTTTTAAAGATAATTCAAAATGTTACGTTTACAAAACGTGATATCGATTTATATGTAGAATAAAGAGCAGAAGACTCCCTCTACAGTCTTAGAAAATTGGAATTTTAATAATCGCAATACATATATTCGCTTAGTTACAAAAGAGTAAAAATGGATATCGTTATCTATTTCCTAGTGCATTCAATTCTATATATCGAATTTTCACTTGGTAACTCTGCTTTTCACATTTCGAATTTCATTATTCTCAAAATTATTCTCTCAGAGAACGTCTACGTCGTAAAATCTTTTATTTTCATCTTTTTAGAGCTCGCTCTTCAGTTTCGCTTAAGACCAGTCACATACACTTTTTTTTTTCCAAGGACGATCTCTTGAACTGTAATAGTAGATGTGATTGTACTTTGATAGACGTATATCAAAATTAATGACAAGAAAGCGGCAAATAATTTAAACTAACGATATTATTTACGTTCTCAGACCCAACTAGCTGTTGAGCTTAGTTGTTTCTCGGCTATTTCAAAGTCTAGTGCTTAATTAGACTCGAAAGACTGTTTGCTCTCAGGTTTCTTGTGGCATGTTAGGCACCCTCGCCACATGCTTCCAACTACGCTATAAGGTACAAATAAACTCTATAATAAACACCATATAATGAACTTTTAATTAAGCATTGTAATGTCATTCAAATTCAAATTTTAAAAATGAAATCCTGGGAAAGTTTAAAGTAAATGATATATATACATTCCTTTATGATGACGAAAAAAAAATTTTTTAGTTACTAAAAAGTTTAGAAAGGGTTATTCTCACAATCATAACACTTAGATTTTCCTTTTCATTTTATACGTGTCGCTTCCTTAGTGACAAAATGGAATCACCTTTTTTAGATGCTAGGATATTAGAGGTAAATATCGTATTTTGCTCTCCGAACTCCACGAAATTGATATTTCTCTTTTATCGTAAACTTCATTCGTGTTCGTCGGGTGAAAGTTTTGATTAAAACAGTGAAGAATTTATCGGAAAACTTCGGACAAACCAACGTTACCAGCTCGAAGTTAAGTAAATTTATGTTATAAAAACTCGACAAGTACAACATTAAATTTAAATCGGGCGAACAGCTAATGCCGGTGGTCCCGAATCTATCCGTATAAATAAAATAAAAAGAAGTAGGTTCCCATCTTCCTGTGATTTTATAAACTTGAAGAATGAACATTTTTGATTTTTATTCTTAGCGAATTGGAAACTTACATTAAGAATATTTTTTTTAAGTTTATCTGCCTAACTGTGTCGAGTGATTTATGTAAAATCTATTGAAATTGTTAAAATTAATCTTAAATTTTATTTAAAATAGGTAGTTAAAATAATTATGAAAAGTATTCAATCGAATTTAATAACATTGTAAGCCTATACCTAAGAATCTTTGATTTAAAAATTCATTGTTTGTAAGGAAGATTTGATAATTTTATGGAAAAAAATTATGTCTGTTTTCTTTATAACTGAATTAAAAACGCTAAAGTGATTTGGTTCGTTTTCAAAAACCGGTCAAGTGTGCGTCAGACAGTAGTTTATGTTTTTCAAAAATAGGTTTCTAAAAATCCAACTTCGAACTAATTTCATCAAGCATCCCACAGGGATCCCACCTAGATCCCTTAATACTTAACAACACTTGCTTTAAGTATTTATTTTAAAGTGTACGGATGATAAGAAAATTTTCGTGCCCATACTACTAATCCCAGTCATAACAAGCTTCAGTCGGTTCTTAATAGATTTGGTGAATACTCTCAACGTGATTGCTTGAATTTAAATGTGAAAAATTTTCAGAAATCGTTTCTAATAAAGAAAACGTAATTTTATAATTACTACATTTGACTAGAAAATATAATTTAATAATTGTAATATTAATGCTACTGTGATTCCTAAAACTGAACTTGTTGGTGAGACCAGCATTATGTCATATTACATGTCGATAGGTATATGCACTTTGTAGTGAATACATAGTTCAGAGAACTTATATATTGTCGGAGTTTACTTATACATGTACAAATCGTTCCAAAATACTGAATATCTCAAAATCTTACATTTCATTTGTAAGAAGTATAATGGGCTACACGTCATCTGCCTGACTTTTCTTAATTTAAGTCACTTGTATTGTCGAATCAGATTTTCTGCAATGCAGTATCACAGGCCATTCAAGTTATTCCCTCGAAAGAGAGAGAAACTACTTCAATAGACTCCACTTGTTTCATCCATCTATTGTCTCGCTAGGACTGGCGCATAGTTGTACATACGAAATTGTTGTATGATGTAATAAATTCAATAATAGAATATCCCCAATAGACAGCACGAATTTGTGAATTTGTGAGCGAACAGGTTCTAACGAGGCACATCCTTCAGAAAATCTTATAGCGCAAAGTAAACAAAAATCTGTAAGAAGAAATCTCAGTAAAGGACGTTGTTTTAGGGTCAGGAAAAAAGTAAGAAACACCTTTAATAGTCATGTCATGTGTAAACTAGCACTACAACTACATAAAGCGTTTATAGAAGCTGGTAAAGTGTACGTGGGCTTGCAGAAATCTATTTGACCACTTCTTTCTTATACAGTGCACGAGGTGTATTTGCTACACAAAAGCCATCTGCAAAGAGAAGGAGGCGTTGTGCAGTTTTGTGGAGATTCCCACATGTAGTAAAAATTCCAGACAGGCTACAAGAAAAAGTCCCTACCTTTCGAAATTGCACAAATATTGAATATAGGTAAAGAGTGAAATACTGCAAATGTAGCACGTAACGCGTTTAGCGCTGAGTGCAAGATTCACAAAAATTAGGACATAATAGCGCGAGCGAAGATTTCCAATTGCTAAATGCGGCCATAAGAGCTATAAGTGACACAAATTACCAAACAAACAATAATAAAGGATGGTAGGTTAAAAATACTGCAAGCCAACCTGCAAAGATCCAAGCTGATGACAGCCGAACTCCTTTAGACTGCCAAAAATAGAGGCGTCTCGATCGTTCTGGTACAATAACCATATACTGGGAATACAGGTTTCATAAAACAACACCCTGCAAGGGTGATTTAATGCCCTTTAAACCGCAACAAGCCAGTAAAAGCGGCAATAATAGTATTCAGCGATAAGTTAGAGGTAGTAGAGGACCCCCGGCTGGTCAACAAAACAGAAGCCACCGCCGCAATCTGAAGTTAGGGATCGTGTTCGTCTATTACGAGGAGTACCAAGAGATCTAGCCGTACCTGAGGCAAACACAAGCTAAGATACAAAGCAAGGAAGTCAATAACGTCATCCTGGTCGACGATGTAAATGCGTATTTTTTCATATCTGTATTTTCCTTGGAATGTACCTTATTGGCATGAAACGTACGTAGAAGTTAATATGGATACATGGAGTTTCAACCCCGTAGTCATCAGAACTATCTACGTCGCTGTCATAGATGCGAGTGGTCCCCGGTAGTGGGCTTCCTGATAAACAGGAAGCAAGTAGACACGTTGCAAAGGAGATTAGCACAGAAAATCTGCAAATTGTATTGCACGGTATCTCTCAAAGCTATTCTACTAGCACTGTCTGGCCTGCTGTCGCTGGATTTGAAAGAACATGAATTTATCGTCCTATACAAATAAAAAAAATCCTCTTGAACCTTTACCTCCGGCCGGGACAAGAGCTCGAAACGAGGGTGAGTTACCTTGAGAACCTCAGTACACTGCAAAGAATGCCATAAGAGCCTCTAGAAGATTCGGACCGAAAATCGTCTAAAATGGTGCTAATCCACTCATGTACACCGATGGAATTAAAATAGAGATTAAGGTAAGCGCTGCGTTAACTGCATGGGAGAAAGGCGAGGAATTATAAGCCTCACATTTAGTCTAGACCCCTTCTGTACGGTTTTCCAATCAGAGTTGTACGCGTTGCATAGAGCAATATTACTAATTAAGTCCAAAACAGAGCCGAAATTCAGCGTGTTCAATGATTCCAAAGCCTCCTTGGAACTGTTAATGTACAGCAAGGCAAAACATTTGTTAGCTAAATCGGTCAGGGAGAACATAAGCAAGATTAGAGCAGAGAACCGAGAGGTCCAATTATTCTGGCTGAAAGCTCAAACAGCAGGAAACGAAAGAGCTGATGAGCTCGCTAAAATAGCGGCCCTGCGCTCTGACATGCCACCAGACAACGACAAAGTCCCTTTGTCCTAAGTCAAAAAAGGATTCGAGATGAGTCTGTCTTCAAATGGCAGAACAGATATCAATCGTCAAGCATAGTTCTACATGATTCCTCTCGAACGTGGAAGAAGCATTCTGCGCCGTTAGGAGCAATAGATCGAAACCCACATAGGGGCAAGTCCTGGCGGGGCACGGTGGGATAGCGTCGTACTTGTACATGTTTCAGCTTAAGGACAACCCTGGCTGTAAATGCGACGTATAAGTCGAAGTAACCGTGTGGCACATATTACTGGAGTGCCCTCGTTTCCTTGCAGCTCACCTTCAGATTGAACATACGATCACACCTCGCATTACAAGTATGGATACGAAGTCGGTGTCCTTTGAGACCAGTGAAGTCGTGGACCGACTGGGATGCATCAAAGCATCCAAGTTTCACAAAGTCATGGTGTATGAGGATCGAAGTAAATATCTAAACTAAATCCTGCAACGTTACCCAACAGATTCCGTCAATATAGTCGACGCCTGGGGCATCCCATACCAAGCTAAAACTTGTCAGGTTCCGAACATCTCCAGCATCACATAGCAGAAGATAAGAAAGCGGAGTCGGAGAATAGCAGACAGTTAGCTCACAAAGAAAACTACAAGTCTAGCATTTTATTAACATTATAATCTAAAAAAATCAATAAGCCATGTTACAACCAATAGTACAGGCTATAGCTATCGAGACTATAATTGAAAGAGAGATCACTCGATATAAAAAATGAAAGAATTCAAGCTATCTCCATCTAAATGTTGTCGCAGGTACTGCTACTTATTTTTAAAGTGATTTTATTTGAAAAAAAAATTTAATAGCTTATGTACATATAGCGTATAAAGATATCACTAGGCACATTTCATATACTCATCCGCGGTCGCGCGCATGCACGCACGCACACGCTCTATCATAAATGCCATCTGATTGCGCGCGCGCTTTGGAAATAATGCGTAACTAAGTAGTATGTGTGTCAATAACCTTTGGCTTTAAATTACAATGAAAATTAGACTCGGATATTATTTACCACCGGTATCGTATTCACATTGAACATACACTAGTACCATATCCAACTGTTCACTGCCACTAAATAAACTCACCACTCAACAATTTAAAAATTTTGTAAGGGAAATGCGCGTGCGCTTTGGCATCACGTAGGGTTCACATTGAAGACATGTGACTGATTGAGAATCGGAATGAAATTAGCAGTAGGGTAAATTGGAAGTAGCAGCAATATTGCACTCGCACTAAGCGCACGTAATATTTGGATTGATCGATCGATTGATGATTTATTGGATACCTATATGTATATATATGTTGAATAACTTTATAAAATGACTGATGTAATGAAAACTGGCCAAGTTAAATCTAACCTACTTTAAGATCTCACATTTTTTTTTAAATAACAGCAATTGTTATAGGTATCTCATAAAGCAAAGAAATAGAGTTTAATACTTGTTCATAATGTTATTTTGTTCCTATAAATACATATTTGATTTTGCATAGAACTTGGCACTCATTTAGATCTTCATTCTTTTTGCGGCGAAGCCCACAGCCAAGCATAATTTTTGTATTGAACTTGGCTCTCCTTTTTTACACTTATGTTTTTGGTGAGATATCATTACTTTTTGTAAAGAAAACTAGGCAGGTATTGAGATTTAATGTTTTTTCTTGCGTTTCCGCTGCATGGTTTTCTTTTTTACGCTATGTAATAATACATATATTGGGATAGTTTCAAATATCTGCTTGTAACGTTGTAACTGTTCCAACGCTACAATAAAAAAAATTGTTTGGGGACCCTCCTATTTTTTAACTTTTTTCTTATTTTTAGATTTTTTCCTACGCTTACACACAATTACCAAGCTGGATTCCAAATTTCATCCTTCTGGAAGTCGGTTAGATTTAGGTACTATATTTCAGTCAGTCAGTCAGTGCTAAAATTTACGACTTTTTGACCTTCATATCTTTACTAACCGTTTGAGCTAGCGTCATGAAATTTGGGCTTCTAGCTGTTCTTATGGATATAATTAAACACATGTAGTTTTATTTGTTTGCGTTACAATAGAAGGGTCAAAAGTGGCACCAAGTGGTTCGTGTAATATTACACTCGGCGCTGGCTAGCCAGTTCCTTTGCTTGAACTTGTCTTAACACGCTGCCGCGTGTCTAGATTCAGGTCGGTTCATTAATAACGTACAAAAGTTATTTAACTTAATATTTATTGTTACTCTCATTTTTCTCATTGTTATTAAAATATGGTACTCTACAACGAGAAAAATTGTAGTGGTGCTCTTCATTTACAAACTGCATATACATATATAATATATTCAAGTCTGGCCACTTTTAATTTAAATATTCCTGATTCGGCGACAAATTTGAAATTCAAATTATAAATGGGGAAATTGCTAACTGGCTTATAGGTTTTACTGAACGTTACTCTCGTCCAAAAAAGTTTTCAGATATTTTCATTTCATCACCTAAATAATGCTACTTCAAACAGTTTCTTGAAAATTTTCATTTAATAATTTTGCAAATATAGATATAAATACCACATTGTTTTAAAAATGCAATTATATTCTTATGGAAAAGTTTAAAAACGTATCCTAATTAATTCTGAAAGTATTAAATTAGAAAGAGTTTAGCAATTGTATAATACTATTATTTTCCGAAGTCGTAATTCAACAGCAGAAATTGATATCAATATCGTAAGTGAAATGGGAATCAGAATTAAAATTGGAAACTAAATCGAAAGTGGCGCTAAGATCCAGTTAGTTCGGTTTCAGATGAGGATCAACATAAAACACAACTTATCTAATGGTGAAACTTTTTAGAAAATTATAAAAATACGATTCTTTTCACAATAATTAATCAGATAGATAGGAACACTGGTACTGTGTGACTTCATTGTGTATTAGCGCCATATAGAATTCATGTTATTCCGTTTTGAATGAAAAAAGATAGCAATCTTTGATGGCGTTGTTTTATAAGCGATGTCCGTTTTGTTTGAACTTAATATGATTATGCCTAGACGGTGTACATATTTCATCAATAAATATAACAGTCTGGTATAGCTGTGCAGTTGTCAATTTGTGTGCAACACGAAAATGGACCGCCTCGATCGTTGAGAGAACACACTCTAGAGGCGCGAATTACAGCTATCGCCACTGCGTTTTGTTCGGTGAATGAGAGTTGCTGTGACCCTTCCCTTACACTCTCCCTCCAATCCCCCATTCCCCTTCCATCAGTGGTGGTGATCGCTTTATCCCTAGTGACTTGCATGCTCGTTTGCCCATCGAATATGCTATAAACAAAAATTAGCATTTTCTATCACATTAAAATTATTCATTCGAAGAATGCATCTGTATACAATTAAAAAAATATTTAGTCATTAAACTACATGAGTACATACAATTAACTAAATCTTAAATATTAACAACGGAGTCTTGAAGAGGTGTTCGGAATAAAAAAATAATATTAAATAACGCAGACCCGAAAATAACTTTACTGTATTACATTATTAGAACAATCTCTAAAACCAAAGAAACACACGAAGGCGAGAGAAAAACTAAGAAATGCATCGATCATGCAAAAAAAAAATGGTAGATCGTGTGCTCTGTGCGAGGCGTTGTGAAATAGGCGTCAGTTGACATTATTTACAAATGAAAAGGAATATTTTGCGAACAACTTCACAATGTAGTTTTCATGTCACCTCAACAAAAATTTGCAGTCGTCATTTTTTTCATAATGTTCCAAAAGAAGTGTAACTTCAAAAAAAAACAATCATGTTTTTATCAGGTGATTAAAAGAAAAAACGACTATTTTCGTGATAATAAGAGCGTTTAAAATTCGCACACATACTTCCTTCGTACGCCATGCGTTGTACGACTGTTGTTTTTTGTAGGACGCGTGTTTTAAGTCTCTAATAAAGAGTGGGGCGCTACAATTCCTAATTTTAAAATTAAAAATATGCTTTTTTGCATATTCCAAAGAATAATATCTATATAAAAATCAACGTTTTTAGTCATAATAAACTAATAGAAATACAACTTCCGTTCACATTCGATGAAGTCGTAAGTCGTGGAACGAACGATTTAAAAAAAAAGTTACCATTCCCCAAAGAAGACCGAAACGCTTCCATACAAACTTGGGCCTAAATGTAAAAGGATGAGATTTATGTAAACCTATAGCTTATACAATAACAAACGCCCACTATAAATTCTGCGGACTTTGGCAATCCGAAAGCAGAATTATTAGAAATTTAGTGAAGGTGTGGTTATGCGGTTATGTGGGTGTATAAACTTACATCTATCATATGATTTTCGGAGTGCAGTGAACATTCATAGATATGTAATATATTAATATTATCACAATGTTAAGGACAATTTATATACTTAAGATCATGAGTAAAGAGGTATTTAAAAATGAAACACTTTTTATTCATTACATTATATTCATTTTCAAATATCATTAACGCTTAATCTTAAAAACGTGCAGGTGGTAATATATTTTCTTGGTGCCTAGCTCAAGAAAGGTACCATATTACAAACACCACGTGCGCGCAGAAGCCTACAGTCAGTTAGCCTACAATGTAATTACAATAGTATTTAATTATTGCCTCCCCATCTCTGCGAGAGCTGTCAAATAAAATAAGTTTTTCGACTTATATATCCAGACTGGATGCGTCCTCTAAATAGCCATTAGGTATTTGAAGCTTATTGTAACGGCGAATCCAGCTATCGCCGCGTAAGCCCGCACTTCGAATTTTTCTTCACACGTAGCTTCGGAAAACGGATTTCTTGCGGTGTGGTGAGTAAAATGATGGACAGCGTTTTCAAGCGATCAAGACTTCTTTATTACAGCCGAGCTTCATATGTGGCGGTCAGAGTACAACTTCGACGGATGCACCAATTATGCTGCAATTTATAGATAGCGCATTCGCCTGCACAAATGAGGTATATACATTATAATTAAGGGATGTGACCATGCACTTTGTATTTTTCACGCACGAACGACTAATGACGTTTACAGTAACACTTTATTTTTTATGAACAAAATAAATTAATAATAAATCTCATTAAGATTGTGTTTATATTTTGAGACAAGTAGAAAAAAAGTGTGTGTGTGTGTGTCAGTTCCGACGCGCGTCTGAAGTTTACTCTTTACGAGCGGTTATAAAATAAACAGATTAGTGAATGAGGGTCAATAAATGCATTTTTTATATTACTTAAAGCATGCATGATACATTTATTTATATTAATTATACAATGAATTCGTTAAAATACATAACAAAATCATGAAAACATAAACAATGATAAATTTTATGTTATAAAGTTGTAAGCAAGATCGATTTTATTAATCATTTACGTCATCTTGCGTTTATTTTTTTCATCTTTTATTCATCAGTATTTATTCCAAGAACAATATCGACATGCTTGAATACTGAGACAATTGGTTTGTGGTAACTCAAATATGATACATGTACTGCTAGGGGATGCGCAAGATAAGTTTCGCATGAATGTAGAGACTATACACGTGTATAGTCTCCGTACACACGAGACTGACATGAACGTAACGCCAAGTTTGATTTCACTCCCCATGATTTTTTATACTCCGGGCTTATATATGAAAAATTGATTTTTATGGAGTAAACTCGAAAACACGAATTGTACAGTACCATACATTGCTTTCATGTAGGTACAAGTTGCATGAAAATATGTAGGTAGCTAGCAAATGAACTACAAAATTGAAGACAATCGGAAAATGTAATATCTATAAAATTTTGAAATTTAGACGACCCTACAGTCCGAAAATTGAGGGACAATGCTGTTACTTTGGATTCTGTGTTTACATGCCAAAAATTTCCCAACGCCATAACTTCACTACGCTTAATTAGATTCTTGTTTTGTAATTATGAAACATCATCAAAATATGACTACATTTCTTTAAGCCATATCAACTACTGACCTCTTGATTGCTTCTATCCGATCTCTATGAAGTTTGTTGGAGAAAAATTGGCACCAACGAATTCCACGTTTTTTAATAGCAAATGACGAGCAACTGATCAACATTAGGAACCGTTACAAGGCTCATGCCGTCCGAAAATAGTCTAGTTTTCTACTTGAGAAAACAGTAATATTTGAAATAGGTTTTTAGTTAGTAACGTTTCAAGTTAATTTCGCTGTTTGGACAAAATTCGACAGGATTGGCAAAATTTAGGGTTTGATGGTAACAGATGGCGCTTTTGAAGAAAACACTGACTTGCATTTCACGATCTAACAGATGGCGTTTTTAAAGAAAACATGGGCTTACATTTGACGATCGTTAAATAGCGCTTTCGAAAAAATTACTGATTTTCATGTTGCAATCGTTAGATGGCACTTTTGAACAAAACAGTGAGTCATATTTTACAATCTAATAGATGGTACTTTTAAAGAAAACACTGACTTACATTTCACAACCTAACAGGTGGCGCTTTTATAGAAATCACTGACTTACCTTTCACGATCTAACAGATGGCGTTTTAAAGGATAACACTGACTTAAATTTCTCGATCAAACAGATGGCGCTTTAGAAAAAACTACTGTCGTACATTTTACGATCGTTAGATGCCGCTTTTGAAGAAAACGTTGACTTACATTTAACAGATGGCGCTTTCGAAAAAATTACTGAGTTACGTTTTACGGTCGTTAGATGGCACTTTCGAAGAAAACACTGACTTACATTTCACGATCTAACAGATAGCGCTTTTATAGAAACCACTGACTTACTTTCCACGATCTATCAGATGGCGCTTTTAAGGAAAACACTGACTTATATATCACGATCTAATAGATGGCACTTTTAAGGAAAACACTGACTTAAATTTCACAATCTAATATATAGCGTTTTTATAGAAAATATTGACTTATATTTGACCATCGTTAGATGGCGCTTTTAATAAAAACACTCACCTCCATATTACGATTTAACAGATGGCGTTTGCGAAGAAATGAGTGATTTATATTTGACGATCGTTAGATGCCGCTTTTGAAGAAAACTCTAACTTAACTTTCACGACCTAACAGATGGCGCTTTCGAAGAAAACACTGATTTAAATTGTACGCTCGTTAGATGGCGCTTTTAAGGTAAACACTGACTTATATATTACGTTCTAACAGATGGCGCTTTTAAAGAAAAAAGGTGACTCACATTTCACAATCTAAAAGATGGCGCTTTTATAAAAACCCACTGACTTATTTTCCACTATCTAACAGGTGGCGATTTTATAGAAACCACTGAGTTACGTTTTATGATCGTTAGATGGCGCTTTTAAAGAAAACACTGACTCATATTTCATAATCTAATAGATGGCGCTTACGAAGAAAACACTGACTTACATTTCACGATCTAACAGATAGCGCTTTTATAGAAACCACTGACTTACTTTCCACGAGACATCAGATGGCACTTTTGAGAAAACACTGACTTAAATTTCGCAATCTAATATATAGCGTTTTTATAGAAAGGATCGACTTAAATTTAACGATCGTTAGATGCCGCTTTTGAAGAAAACTCTAACTTAAATTTCACGACCTAACAGATGGCGCTTTCGAAGAAAACACTGATTTAAATTTTACGATCGTTAGATGCCGCTTTTGAATAAAACACTGACATAAATTTCACGACCAAACAGAGGGCGCTTTTAAGGAAAACACTGACTTATATATCACGATCTGACAGATTGTGCTTTTAAAGAAAAAAGGTGACTCACATTTTACAATCTAAAAGATGGCGCTTTTATAAAAAACCACTGACTTATTTTCCACGATCTAACAGGTGGCGCTTTTATAGAAACCACTGAGTTATGTTTTATGATCGTTAGATGGCACTTTTAAAGAAAACACTGAATCATATTTCATAATCTAATAGGTGGCGCTTTCTAAGAAAACACTGACTTACATTTCACGATCTAACAGATAGCGCTTTTATAGAAACCACTGACTTACTTCCCACGAACTATCAGATAGTGGTTTTAAGAAAAACATTAATTATTTGTTACAATAAAATTTGTTAAATCATTTTTAACATTCATATGCATATTTATTTATTCTATTATTTCCCCAGTATCTATACGATTAACAGAAACGATAGAAAGTGATTTAAAATAAATCTGGAGATTTTAACTGTCACTATCAGCGTACAGAATATATGATTAATTATTATACTATTATTAAAATTTAAAATTAACGAACAATTTAATTCGAAATGGTAATAATACAATATTTTTAATTCTTATTTTATTGTGACAATCAAACGATACAAAGGATTTTTTATTAAATAGATGAACTTTTTATTACATTAATCGAGTATATTTTAATCGATAAACCAATTTACTTAAATTCCCAATTTGCTTTTTAGTTTTCTCACTTCCCAGATTATAACTTGTATTGATTTTTTATATTTTGAATTAGAAGATATGATCCATTTTTTAACCCATGTCACAGCCTACTACAGTTGAGCTAGAGAATTCTCGTTTTCTTTTCATGACTTTCCATGTTTTGATACATCACTTAGATCTAGAAGATCACGACACCAAAGCGAATTCGCATTTTCGCCTCCACTAAAATGATCGAAAAAGCGTTTTTAATGTTAACGGCATGTACACCAATCGGTGTCCAATCTCTCCACTGATACGCCGCGTACAATTATATGAACGGAGCTTTTAAATAAATATAAAACATGAATCAAAAATAAACGCTGCCAACGACCGCCGCAAATGTGGGAGAAGCGAAGCGGCACTTAAAAGAACAACCGGGAGCGAGTCGGCCCGCGACCTCATCACGCTGAAAGGCGGCGGCGGCGCGCTATTAAGTAGAACTATGGGCACGCGCGCGCCACAAAGCGAGTCGCCACCGACGCCGAGTTCAGCCTCTCTTTTCAGTGGTGAAGCTTACAGGCGTCTTTGTACGCGGGAACAGCAGACGCTATGTAATTATTGTAATTAAATCTGTTCCAAATCATACCCATAAATGGATGTTTAATATTACGGGTTGAAATAATCGCTATACGTGCGATATGTGTATTATGTTGTATGATAATTTTGTCTCCTAGGCATCTTGAGAAAACGTTGGCATAATCTATACTGTTCTTTCATACCAGATGAGCTTATTCTATTCATACTTTTTAAAATGAATGTATATGAAATTTGGTAATTTTATGAAATTGATTGATTATGACGTGTAACTAGTATATTTCTACTTTTCTACTGATGTTATAAATGCGAAAGAAAGTATGTTTGTTGGGACACCCTTTTTTTCGGAGCAATGAAACAATATATTGACTTAATTTCCTACACAAAGATACTTTATGAGCCAAAAAATGATAAAGGATACTGTATATATATATAATTTTCTTTCAAGTGTCATCGTGACAGATTTATTATGTCATGAACCGTAATTATGATTTCATTGTGATTAAGAACACTAAATGTCGTTTCTTTTTTCACAGATAAACCCAGTTGTGTTTTAATCACTAAACGGTGTCGTCCATAGAAAATAATATCTTATATGTATATATGGCTATAAATAATATATATATACACACACAAACACACACACACACACACACACACACACACACACACACGAACACACGCGTATATCTCTCTCTCTCCTCTCTCTCGCACGCGTGCGTGTATATTCTATGAAATATTCTATAGTATCATCAGACTATGAAACTAACTAATATAAATGAATTTGGGCTTTCAGTATCTGACAAATTTTGTATCTTTTTAAATAAGAGTATTAATATGGCTCTATTATAATTTATTTATACAAAAGAACCTTATTGAAATCTATTATGCAAGGTGATTTTAAAATATACTTTTTTTACAGCAGCAGCTTCGAGGGGCAAACGTGCGTGCTAGCCACCAAGAAGTAGGTGGTCATCACTGTCCGTCGATATTCGCAACCCCAGAGGAGTTACCACTACGTTACCCGCTTTTTGCGTAGGAATAGGGTATCTAATGGGGGTAGTGGGCTGTTAGAGGGAAGGTGGGTTGATGAAGTGAGGAGAAGGTTATTGGATCTCTCACTCGATGATCGAAATGCAACAGCGGAAACTGTTGCTTCATATCTGTAATGTGATAATGTAGTATTTCACGGGTCAAGCGGCCTGTTTTTGCGGTGTAACTAAGTTGACCACATCATTACCGCATTGTTTGATACTTGATTTCCTATTGAAATAATAACGAATCTAACTACAATGCCAGAGTGTAAAAAATTAATATATTTTATGTTGTCCCTATATACTAATGTTTTATTTGTAGTTAATAATTTGTCATGTTGGGCGATAACAATTTTCCCATGGTCACGGGCGAGCTGATGTGATTTGACTTTAAGAAGCAGTTATACATCATTCGAATGGGGTATCATCTCATAGAATTTCCTGATAAGTAAAGGTAAGCTTTATGCAATAATTTTAGTAATAAAACTGATCATGCGTGTCCGATTACATTTTTTTCTACTTGGATGAATACGTAAAATATTTTTTTGTGTTGGGTGAATAATAAATAAAATAACATAAGGTACGAAAGGCTCGGTGCTTGATTTGCGCATATTAATTTTTCTTACAATTCGCAAGATATGATTTTACTTTAGTATGACAATCTAATTGATCAGTTTTAGCGGAAAAGAGATATAGATTTATCTCTTTTCAGCTTATATAGAGGGCATCCATATTAATTAATTGTCATAACTTTTAAAGCACTCATACAATGTTTACCGATCTGTATTAGGCGAGCGTGAAGCTTTAAGATCCAATCGTTTTGATTTGAATTAAGAAGATCCTACTGATATTATGCATTGTACTCAAAGCACGAATGTCTGCCGCTGTGAATTTAGTCACAGAAAGTTTCGTATTAGCGTAAATTAGGATTGCGGGGGTGAAGGAGGGGTCGGAGAGCGTTACACCCGTGCGTGGCATTATCGTAAGCAATTTAGAGCGGCAAAGATCTGTATTTTGTACTGTATTATATTTAGAAGTGATTTAATTAAAAATTTGACGACATCTGGCTTTCAATAGGTGTTACTTGGAAAGAAACAAGAACTCTTGACTTGGAACGAGACAGGACTTGGCATAAACCTTTTGGTGAATCAAACTGTACTAGATGTCCTCTGTATTACAAATACGTGTCTACTAAATTTCCTTGGCCTCTACATAAAAAAAAAATATTGTAACAACAAAAGGAATTACGTAAGGATAAATTTTAAACAAAAAGTCACGTAGAGTGCCCTCGTTCTATCAATAAGAACGAACACGTATGCGGAATGAACCGGATCATTCGATCTATAAATCGATCTTATTTCACTAAAACACTTTATATAAAAACAATTACAAAAATAATTAAGTAAAATAGTTTATTCGTAGAAATCAGACCACATATTTATTAATTTATTACCACTTCACCGTCTAACGGAGACTAGAAATTGTCCTTCCAATGCTATAATACACTAAGTATTTTATATGACATAACGAATTTCTTTTATATATTCAAACTGAAAAATAATACGAACGAAAAATTCGAACGATACAGCGGAACACGGCATATATCTATTTATAAGAGCCACCGCCGCCGGTCCGGCCGGCCGTTATGCTAATGCGGCCGCCTCCGCACATTCGTATCGGCCACTTAGCGCGCCAGGTGCGCGCGCGCCCGCGCCGGGCTGCCCGCCGGCGCGCCCGACGGCCGTTGCAATTACCGTAACACTACAACACGAAAGAGTCGCACTTGAATTAGATACCCGGCTCGTTTTTGAAAATTACCTTGCAATTAGTCGGAACTTGTTCGCCTATCGTTTGTTGTATCTCGTATGAGATCCACTGATCCACAGTCGTTTGTCTTGTTCTTGTTAAATTTTTAATTGATGGTTGAAAGTTTTGTACAAGTCGCAATTGGATTTACACTGTTTGATTACGTTTTATCGTATCTTTATACGGATGAGAACAAACAATATAATAAACGTATCCTATTTTGGATAAGGCCTAAAATTTTCTTACTTTCTGTAACAACAAAAATTAATTAAACAAATAACAAACCTGATTCAAAATTTAACTAGAATAGATAAATTATTTAGACTTTATTGCGCATATTATGTTATACAAGCAACCCGCCCCGGCTTCGCACGAGTGTAATGTAAACACTAATATGGGGCAGCATCGAGTGATTAATAATATTATGATCAGTCTGAACTATAGGATATCTTCATATATAATATTTACAACTGATTTTTCACGGGACAGTACAAACATGATTTTTTAGAGGTTATTCTCCAAAGCGCGACATAGTACTTGCTGGTCGTGTGACAAACACTCAACGCTCAAATCTAAGTCTGCAATGTTGAATGTTTGACTCTGTGAGTCATTTATCATGGCAAAAGATAGCTTTACCGGAAATCTCAGGCGTTTAAATTGAAATGGTAAATCCGATGGCATTAGAGGAATCCGGTGGATTAAAACATCTCCAGTACCACATCCGGTAAGTATTGTGCACCTCATTATGAAAGTTTTAAGGAACTCTATCAATAATCGTGTACCGTTAGGCGGATTAAGTAAAATAACAAAACATTTTCAACATTATTTTCAACAGATTTTCAACACCATTTTAAGTGGAGAGGATCCAGACGAGTTTACCCATTTTCCATTTTCTAAATGAACTGCAAAATGAGTAATCGTGGGAGCTCGGTCATGCACACTCAATGGCAAAAGCCTCCATACCGCTACAGAGCTGCAGATGTAACATCCAGATTGATACTTTTCTACTTTATTTGTAGGTTTTAAGCTGAAAGTGGTTTGATCGTTACCTTTATTTATATATTTAGTAACATATTGCATTTATTTTATTGAACTGCACGACCCCACGTTGATGTGGACGTTAAAAATTTTTAAAAGGTTCAAATTATAGGGAACGATCCATCGGTTGTCAATACCATAATTTCGAACGATGGCAGCTTGTTCATTCTGCTCTGGGGATCGTCGTCGATATTTAGGATATCCGTTGTTGCTAGTAGATGTTTGACTTTGGAATAACTTCGGAGATTTTTTGGTACATTTGGTGTTTTTTACGATTTCATATAGGACAGGATCTTATTCTTTAACCAGTAAATAAGCTGAAACAATAATGTCAATTTGATCTGCTAAGTCGCATTAATAAGTGCAGTTCATAGCGTCCCGCTCTAAAGCACGTTTTATTTTTATTTTACTGGCTGGAGAACAGCGATAAACGCGTGCGATCGCTACGAATCATACAATGCTACAGGGCAAGGCGCGGCCTTCGACGCGCTATTTATAGGCACACGGCACATCCCGTGCCTGTCCACCGCTGCCAACCGGAACGAAACGTACGGCCCGCCAGCCACTATGCTTCCGCTTTTTAAATCACTACATTTTTAATCTAAGATATCCATCTTAATGAAATTCTGTAAAGGGCAATTTTGATCTACATGAAATGTACATTGTATGTAATACATTTTATTGGATAAGGTATAAGTATTGTATAAAAATAGCTTGGAAAATGATCCATAGTTTGTATTATGTTAAAAATAAAAATGGTTACTGTAGGTTATCCTTAGGAGATAAAAATATACCATTGCGGACTTTTTATCAATCTTCTTAAGATATAAAATTCCATGGTAAATTAATTTAATCTATCTCGTAGGGTTTATTACGAAAAAAAAATATGTTTATTACAACATCACATTACAAATCTTTAAATTTTTCGGCTTTTCTGTACTGTAATATGAATGTATACACATAACCTTTCCTCTTGAATTACTCTATAATTTTTATAATAATAAACTTATTAATGTAGCGATTCTTTGCATTCGAAACTAGAATTTTGAATTAATGAGTACCATTGAGGTTAAAAGAAATTGCTTGAAAAAAGTTTCAAAAAAACCTCTACAGAGATGTTAAATAATGCTCAAAATGAGTAAGGAACATCGTAAGAATGTTTTTTAAAAGTATCATTAATAAAATTATAATTGCAACTCTAGCGCAGTAACAGTAATAATCTGTACATATATAAGCGAAAAACCACTGACTGACTGACTGACTCGTCACGAGATCTCCGAAACTATATATCCGATTGACTTGAAATTTGACACAGTTACACTTTTCGGAACGTAAACGCTCACTAAGAATGGATTTTATGTAAATCTTATGCAAAAAAAATATCATTTTATGAGATCTCCTAAACTATATGTCCGATTCACTTTAACTTTGTCAAGTTACTTTTTTGGGACATAGACGCTCGCAGAGAAAGAATTTAACGGCAATCCTATCCAAAAAAAATCTATCATTCTACATTAAAGCAGGCGGAGCCGCGGGCAAAAGCTAGTATATTATATGAGTGAATTCATTATACCAGTTTCATAAGCATCAGGCTTGAAGTAAGAAAGTGATGCACCAGCTCTTTTTCCATTACAAATACTATCTTGATTGACAAGGCTAACACAAAGATAGCATCACTCACGCCCCCTATCGCTCGTTGTGTTGTAACACCACGCCTATTGAGTTAGAGTGCCTAGCATACGACAATGTGATATATTTAATGTATGTAAATCCGATATCTACAAAAAAATCCCTTTCTATATAGCGACAAAGAAACCGTACTTAGTGTTTTGAGAAAATGTTTATTTTATTGGCCGTGTGATGACCCTTCGCTTTAGGCAATAAAAATGAATAAATTACTTGAAGTTGGTTCAGGGTTTTCATGACAACGGGCAATGTTTACAAAGGATGTACTTTGCGTGAGCATTATATTATATTATTTTAACGTTAATTCACTGCCTATAAAACAAATGATTGGGAGCAAAGTATTGCGCAACACCAGTTATTTCGGTCAGTATTTGAAAAGCAACGTTCAGTAATGGATTCTAATGATAAATCAAATTAAATCGATTTAAAAATATCTTTATATCGTAGATAATGGAATCACACTTTAAATATACGTCATTGGTTAACTCTATTCGGCATCAACATTACTACGCATTCCAAATGTTGATTTACCTTGAGAAAAATGGGAAAGGAACTAAAGGTTTACACTTTTTTAGCTCATGAACACAAAATATTAAATAAATAATATATTACTATAACCCTTAGAAATAACATGAAATGATCTAATAAATATTGTGGAAAAATATATTTGAGCAATAAGGTGATAGAAATTTAACAAGGAAAGCTTTTGCATATGTCAAGAAACACCTAGTAGATAAACAACATGTGTATTGTGTTTGAATTTTATTTGTGCTTATATTTTTAACAGGCTATTTCATATTGATTGGGACCCTGATTCAAAATACTTGACAATAGTTTAATTGATTCTATCTTGCAATCGGTTTCATTTTAATGACGATTTCTCGTGCATTTAGAGTTTTAGTAAACCTAGAAAAAGAAAACCAATGAAAATTCCTCAAATACATAATAATTATTACGAGAAAATCGCGTCACATCAATCAAAGTATACATAAAAGTGATTTTTTAAATAGTAAAAATAAATAAAGTCCGTTAAATAAAGTAATCACTTTTACAGTGATTTTCATTTAATAATGAATAATATTGAATGAATTCTAAAAGTTTTGTCCCATTGATATAATACATATTGCATTAAAAGTATATTGAAAATAATGGATTTATTTGTGTATAGTCCAATGAACCTGAACTGATATGTGTGTGAATTCTTTCAAAAGCTAATCAAACACGTATTATTAACACTCAAATAGTATTTTGATACATATCTGTGGGAATCTTTAAAGACGAACTTATTCCTTTAAGGGAATGAATAATAAAAAACTCTACTTGTCTACTTCAATAGTCTGCTGGAGATCCACCGTAAGGACACGCGAAGGATTATTTATGCAGTTATATACATGAATGTTCAAAGACAAATCGTTATTGTGACACGCTACGGTCGCCTTAGTAATTTATGTCTTTACCCACTTAAAATTCGGTGCTGTTGTCCAAATCATTTGTTTGTTTTTATTTTACTTTATTTTTCGAATATAACTAAAACACAGCAAACTCCTTTCTATTTACATAATTCTCGAATTTAATTTGAATCTTTCAGTTTAGCTAATTAAAATAGATATTTTTAAAAATTTGCTTGCATTAGTCTTTCATCTACTGTGCAAAATAATGCGAATTTAATAAAAAAAAATGAATGTCAAATAATAATTATTATTGTTACGGAAAATATATAATATTTAACCCCTCAAGTTTCGATCGTATCAACATATTAATAGGTTACCAAAGAGGAATCGTTGGAATTCTCAGTGCGTTCTTTGTAAATGTCCAATTTTATTACTTGTAATATGACTTTATTAATAAATTTAATAAAAAACCGATGGGTTGAATTCAGTCACCGACAAAGCATAACTTCTAACCTAACGCGCATACATTTTTTTTTGCAAAACAATAACAGCGCCAACATTTTATCTTTTCACAAGGCCGTCAACGGGAAATATTTCGAATATAAAATATGGAGAGCGAGAACTCAGAAAACAAAGTGACAGCTCCGTTATTGTCGTCGGATGTCGGCCGTTCTTTGATCCTTTCTTTTGTCCATAAAAAAAAAAAAATCAAACGAGGCATTCGACGCGCAATAACTGCACAGTTTCTTTGCATTTCCTCGTGTAAGTGAACCCTCGAAATAGGAGCCGTCTGTAATTGAAGACCGAATAGCCTAACAGGTTCGCTGCGGCTAATTGAAAATCCGAAGCGATCCGACTCGACTGCGTTCGCGATCTGCGCTACCAGATAAGTTTTCAATTAGTTCGTAGCAAACGTATTCATTGTGTGTATATTGTACGCATAATAAATACGTTTTCTATAAACGCGCCATGAAAGGTAGTAAAACTTACTTAAATAGACACTTGTTCATTAAATAAATATTTCCTTCCTTTCATGACGCGTTCCGGAACGTTAAAAGCAGAATTTATCGAGTATATATAAAATTATACATATATATTTTTTTAAATATCTAAACCCCAAGGTGAAATATTATAGAAATATAATGATTTCATAAAATAAAATATTATTTTTGAAGCCTCTTCTATCATTTCTTTTTATGTATTAAAGAAAATGTTACTTTTGAAATTAATTTTTCGATCCACATCCTCCTTTTAACGGTTTTCAGCTTTAACGACCGTTAAAACTGAAAACCGTTAAAAGGAAGACGTGTAACGCAAAATTAATTATAAAATTAATTTTTGTCAAAAGTCAGTTCAAAAGGAAATGGTAGAAGAGGCTCTTTGACATCCTAAAAGGCACATTACGTCTTCATGTCTTAGCACAATAACACTATTTTTTCTTTTATTAAATAGATATTTTAATGCAACGTAAAATTTTATTATACATTGCGATTGCTGATCCCCGTACTGGTATTGAAGTGTTTTATCATTCCGCTGTTCCCTAGTGTCTTACACTGATCGTTTCTCTCCATCCTTTCGCAAGTTATCTCTAATTCAAAGAAAGTAAAGATAGTCTTATCGTTTAAGTTATAACAATTTGAAAAGATAATTCAAAACTAAATACTAAGTTTTATCCGTATTGTCCAATCTTTCCAAATTCCCATTTCTACATAATACATTTTATTAGGTCGGGGTAAAGGTTTTTTCTTATTTTATAAGTAAAAAGTTGCAGCGAAATCTCTTTACTTGTACTTTTTTTTTGTGTAGCTCGTTTTGATAACATGAAATAGATGACAATTTTAAAAAAGGAAAATAAATATGTAGTAAAAACGGTATCCCGCATTTTTCTATTGTTCTTCTGTTCACCAAAATGAGTGACTCTAATGTAAAAAAAAACTGGCCAACAGCATGTCGGAATATGGTCATTAAAGGCTTTTGACGCCATTATTTTAAAGAAATGTACTACAGATGAAAAAAATACGTTGTTACATTTTTCTGTTTCCTGCACAGATGATTTATAAGCACATTAACTAAAAAACAAGTATGTCGATAATTACTATTAAACTAGTATAAACTAACGTGCATCAGCAAAAAAGCGTGTCTTTATAGCACTTACATCTTTTGTTAAGAAGCGTAGTTTCTCGTTAATAACTCAAAAACAGTATATGCGACCATGTTCAAAATACTTTTTGTTGAAAGTATTTATTAAGCGTTATCTTTATTATTTTTTTTCATATTTTTTGAACATATGTCTTAGAAAAAAGAGGCGAGGGGGACACAATTTCTGCAACTTTCGGAGCGATTTTTTCCGAAATTGTTCACGTAATTAGAAAATTTACTTAAAGTTATTGAAGTTGTTTTAAAAGAGCTATCGAAATATGTGCTATAAATTGAAGTTAACTGGAAAAATTTTTTTCAGCTTCTGTTACATGTATAGAGTGCTCCTTAAAAATATTTATTTTAGTTATTTAAATACCAAATTAAGTAGCGGCTTATACAAGATGTCCTGTAGTTTTTGAATAAAATGCTTGTGACATGTGGACAGACGGACGGATGGCCGGACATAACTAAACCATAAAGGTTTCCGTTTTTGCCATTTTTGCTCGGAACTCTAAAAAAGGAAAAATATGACACAAACCGCGAAAAAGTGTTGATAAGAGTAACACAAAAGTTCCAATGCCTTCAGACCGGTAATTTGATATCAAAGATGAACCTGGCTCTGGTTAAACTGTTATGGATAAAGTCGATGCCATTTTGGAAAAAGTCCAGCAAGATCGGCACATTAGGTCTTATGGCATAGGTGAGGAGCTGGGATTGACCACAAAGCAGTTTTAACTCATTTGAGAAAAACCGTATATACAAAAAAGCTCTATACTTGGGTCGCATACGAAAGAAATCTAATGAATCGTCTACTCGTTTGCGATTTTCTATTGAAACGTAATGAAACCGAACCGTTTTTGAAAAGATTGATCACTGGTGATCAATCCTTCGACCAGAACGTGTGAAAAAGATCATGGTCAAAAAGCAAACAAGCTCCACAGACTTTAGCGAAATTAACTCGCAATAAGTGGATGCTATGTGTATGGTGGGATTAGAAGGATATTATTCATTAGGAGTTTGACTACCGGGAAAAACCATCAATTCGGATCTCTACTGCCAACAACTGATGAGACTTAAACAATAAACAAAGAAAAAACGGCCGGAATTGATACAGATCTGAAAGGAGAAAAATTATCTTGAATTTGTATATAAGATACGAAAAAACTCTTCCTCTCACACTTTTTTAATCTTATTCTCAATTCTTGGGTACAGTTTGCGAATTCCGTTAAGAACACTCACTTTTGTTTGGACAAGGACAGGTCGACGGTTGTCAAATAGCCATTAAACAACTTGCTATTCTTTCAGCTAAAAGAGATGATATAGCAGATTTCCTGGAACATTTCTGCCACCTCTCAGCATCTCTCACGACGATCTCATCGTATTCGATACTTAACAGATTTCTTGCTTCTATAATATGCTAATTTCACTCCGAACACTATGCAGGTATTTAAAACTCAGGTGCATTGTCTATCATTATTCTCAAATATGAAAACATTTTCGAAATAATTCTTCTAACGCACTTGCACCTGAGCATTGCACTCTTAATTAAATTATGTCTTAATTTATTCACTTTTATTCACGATATATCGGGAAATCTGACTATTTACAGAACTTAGTATTGTACTGTAACTTTTTAATCAGAATAGGTAACCGGGCAAAAAAATTATATACCATGTGTTATTATTAAGGATAACCTAATCAATAATTAAAAAAAAATCAAATATAATAAATTAAACAGTTTTCTATACAAGAAACCTTTTTCTTTCAATGTTTTTTTGATCATTACCATCACAAGAACAAGCGTCAAACTTGATGTGATATTAATGTAAATTTCAAGTAAAACAACTGATAACGAAAACCGGTCAAGTGTGAATCGGCTCACGCTGTCTCGAACTAAATGGAAGAAAATACTTTTTTGCTAAATACATGTCTAATACACTGTGCGATAGTACGGAACCCTTTGTGTGCTAGTCCGACTAGTATTTGGCGTGCTATTTAATTTGTTTATTTTACGTCTTTAATGATATAAATTTCTATAAAAATTTAAAACGAACTGCTTTTGTTCGATGGAAAATATTTCTGATTTCAGAACGTTAAAAAACCGATCTTTTTTTCACCGATCTCATTTCATTCATATCAAGTCTTTTACAACACAAGCAGTGACACAAAAAATAGTTCAATGTCAGATTCACTTATGATGTATCGAATCATCATTTCCCGACGAACGGTTCTTAAATTCAATTAAAACTTCAGTCGGCCGGCCGCGTGAGTGATCCCTAATGCGTTAGACGTAAAACGCCGATTGCTGCAATAACTTCTTTAATTATTGTCGGAAATGGACACTCGACAATTTTGTTTTCAGCCGCGGACGTCGGAACACTCGCGCGCAGGAAGGGCGCGGGCCGCGGCCCGGAGTTATCGCATTGACCCGAGTCGAGTTCGCGGGGTGTGAGGTGGAGCAAGTCACGCGGGGCAATTTGGTGAAACGATCCCGACGGCGCGAGGGGAGGGGGCGAGAGCGTTATAGAGTTCACGGCGTGTGTGCTTCGGGAACGCAACCTCGGCAATACAATGACGATATTTCGGCGCGAGTTGGTACATAGCAGGCGTTAGCGACTGACATGCGGTTTCGGTTGCATGGGTGCCTGTTAAACAGATTGCGATGCGAGATGGAGCGCGAAATTCCTTCGACCGTCTAAGGTCAAAGTGTTATGCGATTTGCTATATTCGTGCTCTGTGTACCTACACAGAACATGAGTATAACGACCTATATAACTATACATGAGAGGTATTTCAAGGAAAATAAAAAAGATACTAGATAGGTAATGTTCTTGCAGTCGGATCATATGTAAAGAAGTCGTTTGTTAACGATCATTACTATATTGCCATATTGTAGTAGAAGCATATTTTGATAAACAAAATTAATGTACATTTAATTTTAGTGAATATAAAGACTAATACCATCTTTTCCTTATTTTAAAAATATATTACTTGCCTTTGGTACTTTTGCTGTTAACTCACAGTTAAAAAATGTTATTTGATTTGTAAATAAAACAAACAATATTTGTTGAAAAATTTCACAGAGCTGATAATGTCTTGCAATTTATTTTAGTACAGCATTTCCTTTTACAGATTTATGTGTTGGTAACGTTTATGAAATTGTCCGCAGCGTGATACAATAAACGTACAAAAACTCCCTACACCTCTCAAGAGTTTGCGATTCTGTCGATTGATAGACCATCAAAATCGCACATACCGCATTACCTGCGCAATCACCGAGTACTCTCGAGCACAAGACCAAGATATATAACGAAATGTGTTACACGTTACGAATACATGCACTCCATAAAATATGCGATACTTTATCTAGTTATTACAATAATTAAACAATGCCGAATAAATAAAATTATTAAGAGCCACATAATAATTAAAAAATTGAAACAGATAACCGCGCAACGCGGAGGAGAATCATAACACCGATATAAACACATATAATACACGTTGTGCAAACCATAATCACATAGTTTTTGTTTATCAACTATTAATTCCAAGATATCTTTTGAACGAAGCAATGGATGTGTACTGAGTTTGCGGCATTTGATTTAGTTTTATAAGTCCAAAAAGTGTCTAGATGCCTAACAACCATTATTACTGATGCGGGAGTAATATTCGACCGACGATTTAATCTTCCAAAACACAGAGCGACTAAAAAGCTCAATGGTCTCATCCAATCACCCGTGGACAGGGTACGAATGCAGTAACTTCTGGTCCGATGGCTGGCTTAGCTATTTGGTCACCGTCGCTAATGTTTCATATAGATCTTTTGTTACATTATTTCAATTGAATACGCTTATTTTTGTTTAGCGTATTAGAGTAAATTGAATTTCTAGTAGGTGTACTTCCTTATTCCCATCATAAGATATCTCCTGCAGAGCATACATTACAATACGTATCAAATGGAAATTATTCCAAGATCTCGTCGAGTTGCAAGACATTAATTTATTCTAGACGGCTGCACCCGCTGGGAGCAGGTTAAACACGGCGCAGGCGAAAATCGACGGGCGAAAGGTCGACTCGAATCGATAGCAATTTTCGTGAGCCTAAACAACTTAAGGGCGAGCTCGTTTGATGTTGAGGTGCCTCTTGTTTGATACCGTTTTAATACTTGCAAAATATTCGTCGTTTAGATACTCATGTAACAGTATGAAAGAGGTTCTATTGTTTCGGCTGCGTTGAAAGAATTTTCGTTTGTGATTTTACGAATATACAGTCACCGGCACGCGTCGTGGGTTGTAGAAGAAAATAAATAAGAATGAAAAAGCATGAGTTCGACTCGCGTGGAAAAGGTTTTGTAAGATAAATATATTGTCAACAATATCTTTCAATCTGGCCCCAATTTGTGTGTGATAACTAAAATAACTCCAAATTTAAGTTTTTATGCAAAATATTGACGCCTTTTGTTATGCCATTTTAAGACCGTTGAAACCTTACAAGTTTTGCTGTAATTTATAAATAAAGAAATTTTCGTTCATCAAAATTTTAAGCTCAATAATTTCGGAGATAAAGGAGGAATGGTCGATTTTCATCTATTTTGTTAAATAAAACTGTTTAATTTATAATTGTTATATGCATATAGGATTTAATTCCACTTTCAGCGATGTTAGTGAGTTTAAATTCGATCCTATAATTTTCTTTCAGATATTTTATATTTAACGAGTATCTTTTTTTGTAGACTATTTAGATCGGAACGTTTTATAATTTTAGTCTCAAATATCGTATATAAATGAAAGAATATTAATGAAATTAGTATATTAATTATAAAATTAAAAAAAAAAGTGTTAACGCAAATAATACATCGAACCTTATAAAAGGAAATACCTGTCAAATCGTTATTCGTTGTCGCACGCAGAGAGAGAGCGATTTATTATCAACATGACGGTCGGATGTGATCATCGCGCATGTTTTTCATCATATTCGTATCAGCACGACGTTAAATATTTCCAAAGTTACATAAAAATCCCACCTTCCTTCACATAATGTACACTAATACATATTTAAAATTCTTCTGCTTTCGTTCTTCAAATCCACATAAAAAATGAATCATAAATACGTATGCGTAAATACGTATCCGTATCTTTATATTGTACGACAGGAGCTTATGAATCAGTTTCCGGGTTAAATACAAAACGAGGCTTTACGTGGCCTTTTGATTGAAAGCTCCCGCCGTCTCCGGGCGCAGGGCGCCGAGCCGTGCGCGTATCGCTATGTATCCGACGCCGGGAATTGTGTGTGCGTGCCGTTAAATATTAGATTCGATAATAATAACTTTCGTAATAAAATAAGCTCGCATTAACGAAAGCGCTGGCGCTACCGGCTTTTAATGGTTCTTGCATGTTATTCCTTTCCGAGCTTTTTTATGGGACATTTCGTTTTAATGCGTCGACGTTCTGTATGCATTCCAATTTTAGGGCGTAAACTGAGCGAGCTTAAAGATCGTGATAGGATTTCTTTTCATCAAATCGCTGGAATTCTTCACTTTTTTTTTTGCTTTATTTTTGCAAATATATCTGTTGTCACAAATGTTTAATTTAAGACACTATAAACGAGAAACATCCGTGACAACACCCGATCCAAGTTGAAATTCACTAATACGACAAAATAAGTTATAAATAGGGTAACATTGCAATTTATATGGACAAAAAAAAAAACATCGAAACAAGCGTTCGACCTAACACACGCCGGTGCGCTCTATCGCCGGGATCGGAAAATTGTAGATTTTGGTAATTATCGCGTTCCTTTCGACCTTTTTTCGCCTAACTTTACGAATTCCTGTCTCATTTGGCTGATTCTTTGAACGTTCAATGCGTTCCCCTTTCCTTCGCGTATTTCGTTCGGCGGAGACGGAAGTTTTTCGATGTATGAAGACTTATATAAGTATTGGTGGCGTATTTCTTAACTTTTACTTGGAGCGTATGATTTATAACTAACGAAAAATCGTACACAGATATTATATTTATAAATCTGTTTTGTGTTTTAATTTGTACCGAATTGAGCATATGCCAGGAAAGATATTTGGGCGTATTAATGTCTCTGTTTAAAAAAATGCAGTTGAGAGATCACCGTTTGGAGAAAAGTTCTTTACGCCTTTCTCTCACCTCCTATGTAATGCGAAATAAAATTACTTTTTGGAGTTTACTCCTTAAGATCGATTTCATATTTAGGCCCGGGGTATGGAATTTTATGGGAGTAAAATCAAGTATTAGATAAATGACGTTACGCTATCATCATGGTTACTGTTTACATTTCAATCAACCAGAATGTGACAAATATAATAGATTTTCTCCACGAATCATTGTTAGTGTATACAGAAAGGGGTTCAAAACTATTGAAGAAACGTTACCATGAACTTCCACTTATACTTGGTGGAGATTTTAATATTGATTTTAATAAAGAAGACGGTTTCCGTTTAGTACAATTTCTGAAAGATGAACTGAACTTAAATGTAATTTCTGACAGAACACTAGGGACAACTATATATGGTACAACTATTGATGCGATGTTTTCACGATTTATCACACATGTAACTTCCGACATTCATGTATCATATTTTAGTTACCATAAACCAATTGTTTCAGTGTTTAATGATACCGCTATTGTTCCTGTGATAAACATTACGCAAGATAACGTCAATGATAGAGAAAATCGATCTTACTAATAATTTTATTGTATAACATAATTATTTTCAATATTTTCTTAAATGACGAATTAATTGTTTTACTATTAACATAAATAAATGAATTGTGTATTATGCTTTGAATAATATAATAGATGCTTTCATTTACCATTATACTAATCTATATGTACGATATCATCTTAAAGCAGTAAACTCCAGTCGTGCGTCGGAGCTGACAGACACAATTTTTTTATTTCTTTTTTCTTATATCATTTTTTCAATGCAAGTAATGTAAAATAAAAAGACACTACTAAATAAAAATAAAAAACTGCTGTTCGAGGAGTGGGTCCTGCCCCACATTGCTAAATCGACTAGCGTGCGTTAGAAAGAGACAGAGAAAGAGAACCAAAGGTAGGGGGCATAACGCTTTATTGTGACGATTCCTGTCAACCCACACGTACTAAATAAGTACCCGAGTGGTTGACGCGTTGCCTTTTAATTAAAAGTTACCGGTTCGAACCGAATCATAATATAAGTAAACAATGACGTTCTTTATGTCCGATCAACTTAAAATCGTTTTCTCTGTGCGTTGTAGAGCACATGAAGGTTCAGGACGTTGTCGTTGCATTAGTGGCAATAATCGTTAGCTGCTGCCAACCTGCACTGAACTGGTGGAAAAGCTTTAGCATCCAAACCCTTTGATATGAAATAAAAATGTATGCCTCAGCATTGGAGTGATATATATATATTATTTTTAAAAATATTAAAAATATACATACGTTATTCTGTTTACGTGTTTTACACATTTCCAGATTTAGTTATGGATTAGTATTTATAGGTCTTCTTCATTGAGACAAAACCTATGGCTTTAGGAAATATGTTAGGAAGTCAGACAAGCAAACATCATTTTTTTCCAAATTGCTCTACTTTTAATTCATTAACTTATATGGGTCCAAACACTCGTATTGTTCTATGCAGAACGTACTAAACATTTTGTACTCTTATCTGCTCGTAATTGTTAGAATTTCGAATGTTATATTTTTTTAGAACTAAAAATCTAATTATATAGAAAAAATATTTTTTGGCGGAGAATCGTTTTACAATTGTTTTTTTAATTAATATTGAATAATAAAAAAAATACGACAAAAAATGAAGAATTGATTATTGTGAGGCGACTAGTTGGTAAAACCCGAATTTAAGAGAATATCCGTGGTTATGTAATAATCGGTATGAGCCAAACCAAACCAAAAAATATACCAACACTCAAAGATTAATAAAATTTGTTATAACTGAATTCTTTATAAATATATATCACTCCAAAAACAGGCTTTTGTTGATTGGTCCAAAAAGAAAATTATTAATGAGCCATTGTTGAATATGGACTTGTTACCGCCGTGTCATCGTAGGCTGCAAATAATTATTTCTTTACATCGAGTGGTAGGCGATGGCCTGGACGGCGTCTCCGAGTATTAACGAAACGCTGTCATAACAGTAGATAGACAATGGGAAAGATGAAGACGTACTACGGGAGGAGATGCCTGTTTTCATCGAACTGCAGAAGCGCCCTCTTACTTCTTCTCTTTTGCACTGAAACATCTGATCACAGATCTTAACAAAATTATTAGATATTGGAATCTAAATACACTATGAATACGGGAGCTATTGCAGACTCCCCCGAAAAACTGTATGCGTCACGGCGATATTGATTCGGACTCTGAAGACCGCTACGTAGCACTCGTATCAGTAAAGAAAGAATCAAAGAAATAAGTATTTGGAGGGATAATTTATTTAAAACAGGTATTATGTCGTGACACCGATCATGGACACTCATACGCTATTTAGGATGCTTGATAGCGAATGTAACTTGAATTCACTACTGAAATCCAGAGAAATAACAACGATCTTATGAACATGTATTCTAAGGGGAAAGCAAATCGACATAACGAAAACAGACGAGAAGCATTGATAAGAAATATTTATTTGTGCCTGTCCGGCGACACTTTCAAAGATCCCACTTGAAAGAACAAAAAAGTAGTCAATGCCTAGTCGTACATTACCGTTTTCTCGAAAAGTAATTTTGCACCACGACAGTGTTTCTCGGCATATACCGAAAATGGCAAGTTATTTTTAATTTCTGAAAAGGTAGAGGTCGTGACCTATCTACACACTGTACGCATATCGTGCCGCGTTATTTACCTTAAAAATCTAAACTCTGATGAGAGATTTAACTTTTTAAGAAGGCAGAAGCGTCTGTGATAGCCTTCAATTAGCATGTGAAAACAATGCTCTCTGATCAGTGGTACCTAAGTTTTAAAAAATGATTCCACATGATGAAGAAATGAAAAATATATAAATGAGGAAAACAGTAAATATATAAATTTATTTTCAAAATATTTTTATTAAGTTTTTCAAGTTAATATACATAGAAAAAAATCCCAATGCTGAAGACGATTTAATCCAAAAAAAAAATGATATTGTTTTATGTGATGCTCTTCTAAGTAACTTTTCCATATTCTTACGTTCTCTCGATGAACGATCAAGAATTTAAGTAAGACATTAAATACAGCGATTCATTTATGCCGAGTCACGCATCCGATACTTGAAATAACTTGGAGAATAATGAGACCAAAATGAAATGAAGCATGACGCTATTCTGATAATATGATAATATTTTTCTATACATAAAAGTTTTGCAAATACAATTAACTTAGGAATTGCCATTACTAAAAGTAAACCATAATTCAAAGCATATATGCCATCTCATAATAATACTATGGTATATGACATGGTTGCGAATGACGTGTGACGCTAGTGGCACTTTACATAATACGTTATAGATATATATTATGTATTTACATTTTTATTGTCGGTAATTAACATAACCTACTTTTATCGTGGCACGTTATCATATTCCCATGGCAAATTCAAAAGTCGCCGAGCAAAGCTCGGTTGCCCAGGCACTGTTATAAAACACACTCACAAAAAAGTCAGTGTCTGTGAAAGTCTGTTACCGCACTCTATTTCCAATCAATTATATTTTTCCCGAGTCATGATGTTGAAGTCGCGTTACTTGGTCTATTGTTGTACTGGTAGACAAAAAATAAGTAAAATGAAACTCATTTTTAGACACATGTTAGAATTCATGTTTTTGTATAGCTTGAGTTTGAATATAACTATATAGTCCGAACTAACTCGTGCAAGACATGCAGCTGCGGCAACGACCAACAAAACGACTTGGTTTGATTTGAATATTCACTGCGTTGTTAGTAATTAAATAAAAAAAATATTATTTCTAATCTGCAGGCTGGTAAGAGCTAACAAGAATTGTATTAGATCTCGTTGGCTAGTTATAGTTATAATATGAATGTTATGCCCTCGTGAAAGAGGCTGTGCTTTCTGTTTTATTTGATGAACGAATACCTACATAACGTACATTTTCAAATGTTCCATCATATTTTTAAAATGTATTATACCTCTTTTTACGCGAGTACGGCAAAACCTAAAAAAGAGTTATGATTTTAGGATTTTATATATGTATGTTTTTATTTACGTATGTTCCACCTTAGCGCTTAAACAACTCATCAGATATTGATGAATGTGGTCCCATCGATCCTCTATTATAATCCGGGTGACATAGGCTATTTTACCAAAATTCATGAACTACTGTGTAAATCTCTCAATAGACGGCGCAATAAAAAAAATATTAAACTATATCGTGTGACATATCAAATTAACGAGCTTGTTCTGAGGATTTCATATATGATTTAATTACTACGATCATCCTCTGAAGATCGCCGTGTCTCGGTATTAAATTAAAATGCGAATGTAAGAATATTTTTTGTAGCATTCTTTTAAAGAGTGTTTAGTCGGGTTTTCGTTTTTGGACTAAATTTTATTAAATGTGTATTAAGTCTATATTTTCTTATTTATATTTCATTTATTACTTTAGTAATTTTTAAGTTTTATTATGTTCCAAATTTAAGCTCAAAGAGTAAATACACTGTAAGAGTTTTTCCCCTTTATTTCTTTTTTAAATTTTGATACACACAAGCAAAGGTATACTTTCAGGACTAGTTTCATTCCGCGGCTGATACAATTTTATAAATTTTCTCTGTGTACTGATGCTGGCGCTCGTACGAATATTTTATGCTCTGCAAAAGTAGAATATAAAATAGGAGTACAAATAAGCTTCCGCTGTTTTGAGAGAGATGGCATGGCACGAGGCTTATGCTAGAATTCGCAGATGATAGCCGATTTCAAAATTAGGTTGCTCATTCAAGAACAACATAACACCATCATAAGAAGAATATGTGATACTAATGTATCACATATTTTTCTTATTTAAATGTTTAAATTTGAGCCAAATAATCGTCATTTATGGAACTTTTAACCTTCTTTAATTTAAAAAATCTGCAGTTGAGGTACATCGATTGCTCGTAGAAACATATAATGAGGCTGCCTTGAGTGAGAGAACATGTCGTGAG